>CM062804.1:534864176-535318940 GCA_031772625.1 Pinus tabuliformis | reverse complement strand
TAACATGGATTAAGTTAATGCCTCCATTATTTGTAAATTTTTAATGATTTTACAAATTTAACAATGCTTATTCGGCCTGAATAAACCATTATCACGGAAAGAATGAAACCTTCATTCCAACACCAACCTTTCATATGTAACACATCCATAATGCTCAGATGAGGCTAACTTTAATCTTTCTATCAATCATTGAATAGAATTGATCCATGGTAGGCATTCCTTAATAAATTCGAACACAACACGATTTCATTAAATCATAGAATGGATCTCGACCCAATCTACCAAAATCCAATGATGCATTATATTGTGCAAAGATAATCAACAATCTTAATAGTATGAGATCTATAATATCCATAGCTTTCCAAGACAATGAAATGTACACATTGTAGCATTTAAATGAGTACATTAAGAAACCATACATACTCATAAAAATGCCTCTACAATATAGGAACATATAAGAAAACACAGAGGCCTCCAAGGTCCTCTTAACCATGAAAACATACACATAAAACATCTCATCAGAGACAACCAGGAATATCACGTTCCTCCAATGTTGAAACATTCACTATTATAAGATATGTCAAACAATATTCATCATTCGCAGTGCAACATATGCACAAGCAAATAGACTTATATGTGTATCTAAAAATGGTTGGAAACTAAAGGACGAACATCCATTCTCCACCCAACCATAAGCTAGCTACATCGAAACTGCCTTGTAGATGACCACCCCTTAGCCGAATTCAGATTCTAAGGAGTTAAGAGCTCAAATTATATTCACACCAATCTATTTAATCGAATCACATGGGAATCCAAAGAAGACAACATCTCCACCTAGCAACCAATAGTTCAAAGCACATAGTGTGTCCAAATAAACAAACACTTTAGGGAATCTAGAGCACACAATTCTCTAACCAATAGTTATAATAGGAATCCAAAGCCCATGGTGTCTCCACCCAATTCACACTATAGGAATCCAGAGCCTATAATCCCTCCACCTACAATCCAATAGGACTCCAAAGCACACCATTCTTCCACTTGATATTTTTCATGGGAATCCAAGGTCCACCTATAGGGTCTCCACCTATGAAAAACTGTAAGAAGCATAAGCATACACAATGTCTTCACCTGCTAAGATGGAATCCAAATTCCATAGAAAATATACCTTCTCAGCATCATAGCTTCATCTTTACACCACTCTCCTTAGCATGCTTCCAATTCTTTTGAAACCATAGAGATAGTAGGCTTTTTCTCAACAATTCTCCCTGCATGTCTGAGAGTGCTTGATCTCTTTCTATGCTTCTGCATAAATATTCTCATTCCTTCCCTTTGTCCTCGAGCATAGTACTCCTCCTCCACCACCAATTCCCTTTCCTTATTTTTCACTTGTGCGTTGACGTCCACAACACATTCCCTAAGTTCACGAGGACTGTATGGGTTTTTCATCCTCCACTCTAGACAACTCATACTTTCCTTTAATGCTTACACTGACTCTACCATTAAGTCATTATAGATATAGGTGGTGAAATAATGTAATGTCTTGCGTTTAGTCACTTCTAAAACAACTCCTCCTCCTCAAACCTCATAATCAATCTCCAATCCTCTTAGCCTAGCCATTATGTTTACATTACCACAATATTTACATGAATTACAATTCATCGTGACATTTACAAGAGGGGTAGCAAAAGCAATGTCACAATATTTCCTTAGGATCTTTGAGAACTAAATGCCTCCCATGAGGGATTTTTTATCCTAATGGATCCTTGAAGAATAAAAATGGCTAAGTTATAATTTCTCTGGCTAATATTGTGTGTAAGAACCCTTATTAAATTATATGCTTGTAAGAACCATTATTAAATTATATCCTTGAAGTACACCTAATGACATGGTAGCACATTGTTAACATGGATGATGCAGAGGATAGTGGATGTGTGGTGGATGGCAGTTGGATAAATGAAATCAAAGGTGGAATATACCCCTTACCTAGCCTAACCATATTGGAGGTTAAAAATTGATACTAGGTGTTCTTTGAGATTCACTCCACTAATCATTTGGGGAGGCTCAAATAAATGCTTAGTAGCCTTAAAGTAAGGGTGGAAGTGTTGAAGAATTACTAAAGTAACCTTAAACTTGTTTTGGCATAATCTTAGTCTAAGTGCAATGGCACCAAAAGGGAAGTACTTACGTAGGCCCTTAATTGTTCTAAGCTAAGGGTTTCCTCAAGTGACATCCCTACTCTATATTAAGGATTCCACAAAATTACCCCAACCTGTCAAGTGGGAAAACTATATCAAGATCGAAGGTACAAAGGAAATACAAGGGCCCCACAAGGATTAAAAGAAGCACTTACCACCAATCACCATGTGACATGAGTTAAGTACAAAAGGGACCAAAAGTTAAATGTGCCTTTGATCTAGATTTATGTAGGAATGAAATGAAATATAGATTTAAATATAAATGTGGAGCTACAATGAAAACCTAAATTTAATTCATTAATAACAAATATTAAAACGTTGTTTACATGCATATTGGAAACAAACTAGCTTGGGTGATGGTAGATATCTCCGAGAAGATATGGCAGCTACACGCCTTCTGAATTATGTTATAATGAGTCTCAAAGGCATTTTTATTATTGAGAAACAATGAAAAACCCTAAACACCCAAAAACCTAATCCTAGGAGATGAAGGGCCAAACGTCTGTGGGCCCTGTTGGGGTTTGTTGGTACATCAACTTCCTCAGGTCATAACTTTGGCAAATGATCTTCGTTTGGCGCGTACAATACCTTGTTAGAAATATCTATTCGAGGAATACAACTTTCGACTGCTAACCTATAGTGCATCTACCCATTTTGCAAAAAACAACGTCGTTTAGGGCCTCAAAATGACTCCAAAATTTTATGACCCGAAAAAACTACCAAAAATAGTAAATTGTGCTACAATTAAGGAAACTGAAATAAACAGTGGTGGGGGGCCAACTAGAATAGGAGGGTGGCCACCAATATCCACCTAGATTATCCTTAAATGATTTCGCAACCAATGAGAGGCCACATTTGATAGGTTGGAAAACACATAAAAACTTTGTCTCTTCCACGATAACACCTATGCATCTATGGAGGACTTCGTGAAGTGTTTCTCTTGGTTACTAGTATCCTAGGAATAAGAAAATGAGGAATATTGTAAGCAGTTCTCGGAAGTTATAGTTTTGAACCATCTATTGAGGTTCTTAACCTTCCACCCAGCTAAAGGCACAAGGATAAAGGTAACTTGGTGTGATAAAAGAGGTTATATGGAGGAGAAGTGAGAGGAGCTTGGACTATATTGTCAACATCGCAAAAACAATAGAAACACCCACATGTTGGGTTGTCTTTGTGCTATATAATTTTAGAAGATATAGAGAACAACTAGGAAAAGGTTGAATCATTCATTTGTAAAAGTTTGTACAATTTGTATTTACCTTAGGCTTTTAAACCAAAGATCCTTGAGATTGTAAAATCACCATTAATAATAACCATATAAATATAGTCCTTTCGAAGATATAGTTTTCCAAATTGTCTTTCTCTAGAATATATCTTATGTTATCTATGTATGTGTGATTGTGTATTTTTAGTTTTGCCAGCATAGATTTGTTAAAGAAAAAAAGTCATTGTAAATGTGAAAAATATTATTCTATTTATTTTCTACATATTAATGTGTGTTGGTAATTCATTTTGGTCATAGGCCTATAGTTATAGATCATATATGACCACAAGATAATTTTGAATGGTCACATAACATCATCCACCATTCTCATGAATATCACTAGTGCATTAATAAATATGAAAGGCATTGACTAGCCACTTAAAGAGACCTTCCTTAGACTTGAATACTATCTTCCATGCACCAATCGGCTCAATTGGCACCAATTCGTAGTCTAACATAAGATCAATATTGCTAAAATAATTGGTTCCTTTAAGTTGCTTGAGAAGATCATCAATCTTAGGGATGGGGTATCAATTCTTGACTATAATTTTATTCAAGTCTATGTTACCATATTCAATATGTCTTCAAAACCAACACAATAGAAATCTTGTAGGATGAGAAGTTAAGTAAAATGTAGCATTTTTGTTTTTCACTCCTGCAAGTGGCATTTATTCTCATCATTCTCTAAAAGTGAGCGTTTATATATAGGGCCATTGGGTAGAGGGGCACTTGACGTTAGATAAATTGCATCCTTTACTTAACAACGTGTAATTATTTTCGATGAGGTAAAAATGTATTTGCATTCTTCCACCATTTGATGTACACATATTTGTTGCATAGAGGATTCCTTTCCAAAGGGCTTGATGGTTGTGGTGATTTTCTTTACTCATCTATCCAAACCATTATGAGAAAAAATCTATGAGTTTGAGATGTTATATTTTTACACATTATAATGGTGATTGGAGAGGCTACAATAGTTGAGGTTATATTTAGTATCTTTTAGAGTTGATCTCCTAGTTTTAAAAAGACATTATGGGGGCTAAACTGGCAAAAAACATGATACTTCCACATATATGTTGTCCTTAAAGAAAATCACAAACTTCAAGTAAGGAAACATCACTAGTATCTCGTCTTTAGAAGCTTGATTTCATATTATGACTGACATTTCTAGCTCTAATGTGGATGCCTTTTCCATAACTCAACCAACCAATTATCTATCGTTAGGGGCATGACACCATTAATAGGTTCATCTTCTTGATGAAATTTCTGAGATATAATTACTTTAGCCTCGAATTGTTAATGACCTTTTGAGATCAATTTATTTTAGCTATGATTATCTAAACCGAAATGTAGTGGTGTCCTCTACACGGAGATAAGTGACTAAAATATATGATCGCCTTCCACAAGTTCATATATTTGGGGCTTTGTGGTGGTGGTGATAACAGTGGATTCTATGTTGATGGCATGTTTTCCCTAATTTATGATATCCTCTAGCATCAATTGTAAATCATAGTGGAAGACTTCTAATTCATCTAATTGTAGTTATCTAGTGTGACATTTGTCATTATTGTGCCAAGGTATTTTTGTCCCTTACACTTCTTCAATTTCTTGATTTTATCTTTTGCATATGACTTTGAGTTTTTCGTATTGAGGCCACTTATTTTTTCCTTTTCCTTTGTTCTGAGTATGTCGTGAAAAGTTTCCAATCCGAAACCCTTTTTGTAAAAAAATTCTCATTCTTGTTGGAATTATGGTAAGTAGATCCTAGCAAAGATATGTCCAAAAAATCATTTTATGTTTGGATTATTTGTAAAATACATTGGATATTCAACTAAACAGTTCTATTGAATAAATCTAATGGAATTATACTTAAAATCTGAAGTCTACACTATGAGGGTTAATTTCTCCTTAATTTTTTGTATTTGTTAGTTTTTGTGTTATGCTTAGGCATGTAATAGGAAATATACGCAAAAAAAGATAACAACGAAATAAAACTCACTAACCACAAATTAACACAATATATAACCTAGGAAACATTTTTGGGAGAAAACCCAACTAGAAGTTGGGGTTGCTCTACTCTCTTTCTCTGAATGGAAATATATGCAAGTATAGGTAAGTGAGTCTTGCAATTGTGGGATAGTAAATTGTACAAACCCTCTCTATTTTCTCTCCCCTTATCCACTCCCATCTACTTTTCTCATCTACAAAACAAAATTCGCTTGAATAGAATGGAACATGTTTTCCTCCTAGTTGCCTAGTTTTAACACAACTTGATATCCTACTAGTGGTTAGGTTTGACTCCTTGAACTCTTAACTTGAGCTAAAACATTTAATCTTGATTCTTTTAAAATCTTCTTCATCATGATCATGTGACTATCCCCTTTTCCGATAAATAATGGGGGTTGATGTGGCATCCTCTCAAATTATGGTAGTCAATTTCAATAGGTCAAATTTTTAGAGGAAGAACTTTCTTATACAAGCTTTGATTGAGGTGATTCTTGTGTTTTTGGAAATGTATCAACGTGTAGATTATAGAATCTAGGTCCATATTAAGATAAGTACCACAAAAAAATTGCATTTAAGGCCTCAAAATGGGTCTTGAAGTTTTTGACATGAAATTTTCCAAATTGGGACCACTGGTAAAATGGTCTTATGCATCAATTCCTCCAATTTTTCCACTCCGGGGGCATCACTATGGATGAAAAAATAAGAAAATGAACTAATCTTGATCAAACCTCCCCATTTTGGGAAGATTTTCCTCCACCTTCTTTTGGGTGTACCATTTAGTTTTGCCTAGAAGCTATCCTTTCAACCTAACCTTCTAAAGTCCATATCACTCATGTCTTGTAGTTTTGGATCTCTTCTAAAAAAATGTATTGTCTGTCAACTTTGGATGATAATTTGGTGCCAAATCCTCTACAAAATGTATGACATGTTCCTTTTCCTAATCTAACATGGAAGGCTCTTATGGCTTCAAATTCTCTACATTCACCACTGAGTAAATGTGCATATATGGGGCTAGGTTGAGTCTATAGGAATTGTCTCCCACCTTCTCCAATATCTCAAATGGACCATATAGCAAAGCCTTGATTTTCTTACCAATACCTTGTAGCCAATCCTTATTCAATTATAACCATACTTTATTTGCCACCTTGAATTACTTCCCTATCATGTGTTAATCATCCTTGACCTTGTATTTTTCTTATGATTTCAGTAGCGTCTCTTGTACTTTTAGATGGATTTTTCTAATATTCTCCACAAATATTCGGCCCTTAAGGAATCCCTTGTAAGATCCTCCCTCACTCCTCCTTTCTGCCCATATTAAATATCTAAAGGTGAAGGTGGAAAATATAGAAAACAAGTTTCAAATGGGGGCTTACCAGTAGAAGTGTGCACTGCTCTATTATAGGAGTGTTGTATATATACTAGTTTTTCATTCCAAGTCATCATATGCTTGTAATTGTATCCCCTCAAAATTTCCCCAAATTCATGTTGACTACTTATGTTTTCCCATATGTCTATAGATATAAAGTTGTATACCTCTTTAACTTTGTGTTCATATTCTCCCACAATGTAGTCCAAAATGAACTAATAAATATTGTGTCCTTGTTTGAAATGATGCTCCTTGGTATCCCAAGGTGTACATAGAATTGTCCAAAGAACAAGTTTGTTTATTCTTTCCCATTGATGGTCTTTTTACAAGGCACTAGTACTCACATCTTGTTGAACCTATCAACTACCATGAACAAGTATTCATGTCCCTTCCTCGTTGTTTGTAAACTTCCCATAAAGTCCATATAAATGTTTTACCAAGGAAAAGAAGGTACAAATATGGGATGATATAGAACCTTTCTCCTATTACTAGGCTTTCTTGTATAACAAATAATTAATCCTATTATGAGCCTAGCTACCTATTCTTGCATCTTGGGCCAATACATATACCTCTACAAGTTGGCCACTATCTTCCTTGCACCAAAATTATTTTCAACCTTGGAGGCGTGAGCCTCTTTGATCAGTTGTAGTCACTCACCTTTAGGAACACATAACTTATCTAAGTTGTAGAGTAACCCATTTTGGATATGGTAGTCAACGATGTTGTCACCATCGCACACATGACTCTAGCTTTACAACTCTTGAAACACCTCCTTGAAGTACTCATATTTTGTGGATACCTCTTTATATGAATCATGGGTGAAAGGTTTCATGTTCATAAGAGATCCTTGTATTAGGTAGGGTAGTTGATAACTTCTCCATGAAATAATTCATAATGGTAGCGTACATGCCTTCCTCCATGCATCAAGATCACTCCCACAACAAACTCACTCACATATGTCCCCACTTCGAAGGGATACTGCAAGTTTAGTAATGTTAGAATTGGTGTTCGATCAATGTTTGTCTTTAACTCTTAAAAGGTCCTTTGTTGACCCTTTACCCACTATAAATTCTTTCCACTCATTGTTATGGCATGGAGTTGTGGTACTACTACTAAAAAAGAGGGTATGAATTTCCCTAGGTACTTTTCTACACCAACAAAACTATTGACCTAATAAACATTAGTAGGCATCAACCACTTCATGACAGCCTCCATATTTGTAGGATTCATATTTATCTCTCCTCAACTTATCATATTATCTAGATACACCAAATATTGTTTTGCAAACTCACACTTCTTGATATTTTGCAGTAGTTGGTGCTTTTTCAATGTCTCTAGCACTTGCATCAAATATGAGATGTACTCCTCCCAGGTAGAAATGTATACTAGTATATCATCCAAATAGAGAAAAACAAATGAATATATTAAAATGCACAATATATCATACTTGAGGAGTAGGTCTGGGTTTCTTGGGGAGATACCCAACATTATGTCCATCTTTCTATATTTTGTGGTGTACTCTTGTACACGCTGCCCCTACTTTTGCCCGAATTAATTCTACTAGATCAGCTAGTTCTCCACATACCTGATAGGATAAAATTGTGACTTTATGAGAGTCTTGAAATCATCCCACTTAGTCACTAAAGGATCTCCCTCCAACCTCAAGGTATCTTTGTGACTTTCCCATGAGGTTAAGGCATGGCCCTCTAATTTTAGTCAAGCGAATGAAATATTATTTTCTTCCTCTACATTATGAACAATAAAATAGATTTATAATTGTTACAATCAATAATTTAACTTCAGAGCATCAATATCACCTTGCTACTACTTTATGTCAACCTTTGCATCCATTTTGAATAGGGATTGTGAATGGTTCATGACACTTGAACTGGTTTGATCCTCTTTGGTTTCTTTCTTAGATTCCCTCTATGGTTCTTCTCGATCCCCCAATTTCCCCTCCGATACAAACTTGACATTATATAATCCATGTTTTTTGAATAGTATAAGATTATTAGTCAATCCTTACATAAGGAGGATCACATTATAATTTATATCTTTGGCTTGTGCTCCTAGCCATGCAAATCTCTCATATATGGTATCTTAAGGGTTATTCACAAATTCGTTGGTCATGACTAGGGCTTTATGGCCTTAAAATTAACTGATATGGATCCCCTACAACTCCCCACAAATATACAAAAATAAACCTTCTCTAATACCAATATGATAGGTAAACTTCCATGGCTATTCCGTTGGAGAGTTCGTCACAACATATCTACGAAATTATACTTAAAATTCGAAAGCTGCACTATGAATGTTAATTTCTCCTTAGATTTTTAGATTCATTAATTATTGTGTTATACTTATGTATGCAATAGATAATATATGTAGAAAATAGAGAACAATTAATTAGAACTCCCAAACCACAAATTAACACAATATATAACCTAGGAAACCCTGATAGGAGAAAACCCAACTAGAAAGCAAGGTTTCTTTGCTCTGTTTCTCTAAATGGAAATGGATGCAAGTACAAAGAAGTGAGGCCTATAGCCTGTGGGATATTATAGTGCATAAACCCTATGTTTTCTCTCTCCCTATCCACTCTTGGCTAATCTTCTCATCTATATAACAAAATGCACCTGAATAGAATGGAACCCTTTTTCCTCCTAGTTGCCTAGTTATAACATAGCTTGATTTCCTACTAGTGGTTAAGTTTGATTCCTTGAAATAATAACTAGAGTTAAAATATTAACTCTTATGGAGTATTATTCATCATCATCTCATGGCTAGCCCATTTTCAATGAATAATGGGAAATGACATGGCATCCTCTCAAATTACGGTGGTCAATTTTGATAGGTCAATTTCCGAGAGGCATAATTTCTCATACGAGCTTAGATTGATGAAATTCTTGTGTAATTGGACAGGTATCAGAATGTAGATTAATAAGGCTAGGACAAAAAAAATTGATCCATAAACTGACATGGATATTCCATTAGATAGTTCGTCATAAAAGACCTGATAAAATTATATTTAAAATATGAAATTCTACACTATTACAATTTTATTAGATTTTTGGATTTGTATATTTACTGTAAATAGTGCATGCATGCAAATTTAAAATTATGTAGAAAATATATAAAAATTAAATAAAATATCACACACACATTTGAAACAAGGTATGACCTGGGAAACCCTTTCAGGAGAAAAACCTAGCTAGGAGGTGTGGTCACTCTGCTCTCTTTCCCTGAATGGAAATATGGGTGCATGTATAAAGGAGCTTGGCTTGTGGCAAGTGGGGTACTACAGAGCACAAATCCTCTCTATGTTCTCTATATGCTATCCCTCCGCTATTTTATTTAGTTATCGAACAAATGCACTCAAAATAATGGAAACCCTTTTCCTCCTAGTGCCCTGATTATAATAAAACATGATAGCCTACTAGTGGTTAGGCTTGACTACCTCAACCTTAACTATAGTTAAAATATAGAATATCCTATATTCTTCTTCATAAAAATCATTTGGTTATCCCATTTTCCATGAATAATGAGGGTTGACGTGGCATCCTCTCAAATTATGGTAGTGAAAACAGGAAGGTCAACTTCTGAGTAGCATAACATTCACATATGGACTCTGATTGATGCGATTTTTACACCATTGGAAAGTTCTCTGTGTCTAAAATAGGAAAAAAATGTGATTTTCTAAAGTGAAAACATTTTACCCCTAAAAAATGTTATTTGATTCTCAAAAACTCTCCTAGAAGGTTTCAGATCCCAATTTTCTAGACTGGGTCCCATTGATAAAAATGGTCCTGAGGGATGATTCCTCCACTTTTTCCACTCCGAAAGCATCAATATGGATGAAAAATAATATAATGATACAATCTAGATTACACCTCCTCATTTTTGGAGGATTTTGGTCCCCAAAATATTATACTAAATTAGGTGAGGAAAAATTTCCTCCACCTTCTCTCTAGTGTACCATTTATATTTTCCCAGATGTTGTCCTTTCAACCCTATCTTCCAAAGGTCATGTTTCTCTTGTCTTTTAGTTTCTTATCTCTTCTGCAAAATGATATCTCTTGCCAACTATTCCTGATAATTTGGCTTCAAATCCTCCACCAAAAGGTAGGAATTTTTCCTCTTCTTGATCTAGCTTGGAAGGCTCATAGAGTTTCATATTTTCTACATCTACAATTGAGTAAATGTGCATATATGGTGGTAAACTGAGTTGATAGGAATTATCACCCACCTTTTCCAGTATCTCAAAGGGACCATACCTTAGAGCCTTGATTTTCTTACCAAGCCCTTGTAGCCTCTCCTTGTTTGACTGTAGCCATAATTTGTCTCCCACCTTGAACAATTTCTTTGTTCTATGATGATCGTGCATGGCCTTCAATTCTTGTGTGAATTTTACAGTGTCTCTAGTACCTATATATGGATCTTCCTTACCTTCTTTATAAATGTTTCAGCCCTAAAGGCATCCCTTGTAAGATATTTTGTCCCTCCTCATTGTTGCCCATATGCAATATCTAAAGGTGAAGGCGGAAAATATCCAAAACAAGTTTCAAATGGGTAGTTTCCTATAAAAGTGTGGACTTCTCTGTTGTAATAATGTTGTGTATATACCATATTCTCATCCTAGGTCTTCGAATGCTTCTGGTTGAATCCCCTCAAAAGTTGCACCAAATGTTTGTTGACTACTTATGTTTAACCATTTGTCTTTGGGTGGAATGTTGTAGATCTCTTCAACTTTGTTCCCATCTTCTCACACAATGTAGTCCAAAATGCACTGAGAAATCTTATGTACCTATTTTAAATGATGTTCCTTAGTATCCCAAAGGGCACCCAGACTTGTCCAAAGAACAAGTTTCCTGCTTCTTTCCCATTGATGGTATTTTTACAAGGCATCATAACACACATCCTACTAAACCTATCAACTACCACAAATAAGTAGTCATGTTCCTTCTTGGTTGTTGGTAAAGCTCCCACAAAGTCCATGGACATATTTTCCCAAGGATGAGTGGGTACAAGTAAGGGATGATGTAGACCCTATTTCTTGTTACTATGCTTATTGGTTCAACAAAGCATGCATCCTATTATGAACCTAGCTACTTGCTTTTTCAACTTAGGAAAGTACACATACCTTTGTAAGTTGGTCATGGTCTTCCCTACATCAAAGTTCCCTACAACCTTGTAGGTGTGAGGCTCTATAATCAGTTGCAATCGCTCACCCTTAGGAACACATAGCTTATCCAGACTGTAGAGTAACCCATCCTAGAGATGGTAGTAAAAGGTGTTGTTGCCATCATGCACATGACTCTAACTTTGCAATTGTTGAAACACCTCCTTGAAGTCCCCATCCTATGAATATTCCTCTCATCATGGGTGAATTTCCCCATGTGCATAATAGTCCCAAAATTTGTGACCTTTGATTTGGGTGGCCTTGAAATAATGTCAGCGAACTTGTTTGTGATGCCCTTCTTCTACTTAATCACTCAATGAAATTGTTGTAGAAACCCCATCCATTTCTAATGTTTGGTCTATTTTAGCTTACTTTGTGCATGCATGTATTGTAGTGGTTGGTTATATATGTGGATTATTGTCTCCTTTCTCATCAAATAGAGCTTCCATTTCTTCAAAAATTGCACAAGGTCATAGGGATCCTTGTTGTAGGTAGGGTAATTAAGAAATACCACATGAAATACTTAGAAGGGTAATATACAAGTCTTACTCCATGAATCAAGACTTCTCCCATAGCATACCCACTCACATATGTCTCCACTTCAAAGTGATGTTGCAAGTTTGGTAATTCTAGAAATGATGCTTGATTTATATTCTTATTTAGCTCCTCAAAAGCCCTCTGATAACCCTTTCCCCACTAGAAAATCTTTCCACTTTTTGTTATGATGTGGAGTGGTGCTGCTACAGCTGAAAACGAGGTTATTAATTTCCTCAGGCATTGTGTCTACCCAATGAAACTCTTGGACTCATAAACATTATTAGGCACCATCCATTTCATGATGGCCTCCATCTTAGAAATATCTATCCTTAACTCTCCTCCACCTATCACATACCCCAGATACACCAAAGATTTTTGTTTAAACTTACACTTCTTGAGATTTGCTAGTAGTTGGTGCTTCTTTAATGTCTCAAGAACCTTATTGTAGCGGCTGCAACACCCTCCAAAATTTTGGCCTATGCTCAATATTGGAGCCTTCCTTGGTCTTGTACATTGTTGTCGCAAACACTAAGACTCATTTCATGTATCCTTTTGAAGTGTTTTGGTCTCATTTGCTACTTAGGTAAAATGTCATATTCACATGTAGGTTGTCGTATCAAGTGTAAAAGATCGTTATGGTAGTTTCAAGTGTCCATATTTGTGTTTATGATTTATCATGATTATGTAAACCCATGTCACACTCATTCACAAAGTTTTGAGCACTGTCACACAAGTTTCGGCATGCTCATCGTAAAGTGTATCTTAGGTGTCACACTTGTCGTAACTGGGCATAAAGTGGTCACACATAGGAAGATGTATTGTTCATGTGTCATGGGTGATCAATTTTGTTGAGTATTCAAGTATTCTAAGTGTTAGATCATAGTTGAAGCCTTATCACTTCACATATCGATATCACTGGTCTAGCACTTAAGAAGTTCCGAAGAGGCTTCATGACCCTTTAACTTGACTTCATCTAGACTGCCTAGTCTAAGCATTACATAGTTCCACTCATCTAGTGGCAATCTTGACCCTTGAATCTATGCAATTCACAATTTCTTCCCCCAGGACTACTGCATTGCGCAATTCATGAACACAAGACCCACCCTTCACCTCCAAAATAATGCAATCCTCTCAGAAAACATGGCATTAATTGTGCATTATGCAAGCACAAGTCTCAAGATCCCTCCCTGAGCTCCTAGACTATGCAATCCCATAGTGTGCCAACCTCCCTTCCCTCTTAGAATCGTGTATAAATCTCCTGCAGTGGTCATCCCCTCAGCCTGACCTGCTGACTGGCAAAAATGTGCAGACATTGTCCCTGAGCCTAGCTTGAACTGAGAATTACGTAGTATTACTCCTCAAGTCTCATCCTTGGCTACTGGAACTGCACAATGCGCAGCCACTGAGACCCCCTTTCCACCCCGCTACCTGATTCTAGTTTAGTCCATCAATCATAATGCATCATCTTAAGCTAGGAGATTTTTTGAGCTGATGTCAACTCATCATGAATGAATTGTAGATACATGTATCTTATCATACAATGGTGGGATGATGAATAAGGGGATGAAGGAGGAGGACATGCAAGAGATATTCATGTAGCTAAGCATGCAAGTTGATCTATCAAGGCAAAGAAAAATGACACCAACTCGCAACCACACCTCAATACTTGAGATCATTTAAGATTCCTATCACCAAGACATGAGGAGATGGAAGACAAGAGAATTCTCAAGTAAACATTAGTCATAGAAGCAACAGTGGCTTGACCTTGCCACATCATTCAAATAGTTCATATCAATAGTGCCATGTCATTTCTTGTCATGAGTTGTCATGTGCTACATCATCATTGTGGACCATGTATATTGTATTCATTGTAAAGTGGAAGTCCAAAGGACACATATGTAATATGGCGATTCATGTAAGGTTAAAATCCATAAGAATTCAAATAGTCATGAGGTTAGTCAAAGAGTCACAAGGAAGGAAGCATCACCCCTTATCTATATATACTCCCTCATTGTATGAGCAACAGACTTTTCACCTTGGATCCTCCTACAACACATTAAAGAGATAAGCTAGTTATTTTGAGGAGAAAGGAGTGGCTCCAATACTCCACTACTGGAGCAAGTGATGTTCATTATATACATGTGTCTTGGGACTTTTTCTTAATATCATATGCTCTCTGGGCCAGTGTGTTCTTCATGCATGGATTATAGATATTTGTAAGACTATTGTGTGAAAGTTCATAATTCATGTTTTCTTTCATTTGTGTTAAACAATGTAAACTTTGAAACGGGAATTGATATTGTTACCCATTTTGTAAAGATAACAAAAAAGTGACCCGATTTTGAAAAGGGGTGATGCAGAACACATATGTTTATTTTAGAGCATAGTTTTTGGCACTATAATTTTTTTTATGTACATTGAATTTTAGAATGGTAGTGATTTTGATGCTAATTTTAAAAAGTGTAATTCTACACCATGCCCTTTTTTTAAAAGGATTTTTTTTTTTTGTATTTTTTTTTAATTTTAATTTTATAATGTTTGAAATGTAAATACTTATTTTGTAAATTTAATAATTTTTGAAGTGATCTTCTTCTTTATATATATATATTGTTGTAGTGAGGCTTTTATTGTTTTGCATATTTAAAGAAGAAGGTCGATATTTTGAATTTTCGATATTCTACATATTTATACATCATTAATTCATTTTTCAATCCACATGAAATAATTGTCTCTAAAAAACAGTATTTTTTAACAATTGACATAAAAATAACCATTTTTAACATAAATATAACTAAAAAACTACACGTTTTGATAATTTTTTGCTAGAAATGACATGTCAAAATCACAATTTTTATAGGAAAATTTTAACTAAAAATGGTTAAATAATAGTCTGTTTGTTTGTTTTTTTTTTGTTTTGTTTTCAATTTCATGTCAAAAAAATAATAATAATCATTTTTTTTTCAAAAAATAATGATTAACTTAAAAATCAATGCGAAAATCACATAATACAAATATTGAACGCATAACAACCTTAATTGAGTGTATATTCTTCTCATAAAATGTCAGAGTCAAAACATTACAAGTATAACTAATTAATAGTTACAAAAAATGAGCTTGATTTCTAAGCATAACTTAAATTTAATCAACAATGTCACGTAATCCAAACTCTTCGTCCTCTAAAGTTTCATCATTGTCTTCTTCCACAATATTTTCTACCTCATTTTGCTCATTCTCCTCTTCTAATGGATCTTTGATGTCTGCGAATCTCCCAATGTATGCCTTTCCAATCATTCCATGTAATGGTGGTTGGAGTTCCTTTGCCTTTTTTGCCACACATGATTCACTAAAGTCCCCTTTCTTCAACCCAATTTCTTGCATTGCATCTGGAAGAAATTGAAGAGCATTTATTCTTTGTTGAATGAAATTGCACTGGATTGGATTTTTTTCAATTGCAATGCAATTTCTTCCTTTTTGAAGCCAACATGCTAGTGTTGTACCTAATTATCAAGCACAAAAGAAATAATGAAGTAAATTAGTACAATAACATATTAACTAAAAAATAAGATATTGAAATTCAATTCCATATAATAAAACTTACCTGAGCCAGAAAATAAATCAAAAACCCAATCTCCTTCATTTGAACATATGTCTATAAGACAGTTAATAAAAAACTGTGGTTTTTTATAAATGTTAACTATCTCTCATTTTGCTTCTTTGTCTTCATATGTTAGTTTTCTCACAACATCATCATAAGTCAATATTTGGCTATGACTCTTTCCATCTACCCGATTAAAAATATTAGACATATAACTATCATCTTTTGCCTAACTATTAATATGGATGAATTCACAATCATTTATAAATAGTTGATCTTCACGGTTAAGAAGATTTTACTTTTGCCTATAATGTGAAATAGTAAAAGTTCAATTAAGTTGTACATAAATGAATTTTTCAACATTAATCAAATATACATTTTAAACATCTTACCATGTAAGCTGCATCCTTGAATTTGTTTTCCCCTTGAAGCTTGACAATAACATTGCCAATTGTGTGTCTGAATGAAATGTCACAAATTTCCATAATGGTGATGACGTGACTTCTAGAAATCCTGCAACCACTTTACTAAGAGATTGATAAGTATAAGGGTCACTATCATAGGTTTATCTGCAATAACTAGGGCATAATCCCTTTTAGGTATGAGTTTAGCAATGTCTTCACAGTCGACTTGTATTACTTGATATTGAATAGTGTCTAGCCCATTCCAAATAAAATGAGTAAGAGTTGGATCAAGTTCAGCATTCTTAATACGTTGCTTCTTTAGTCTTTTGATCTTTATTTTTTCAATAAAGGTTTTGAAACTATCTGGTGCTTCATTATCATCCTTCTTCATCTTTTATAAAATAAACAAATATATGTGTAAGTTATAAATTAAAAATAGTACATAGATGAATAAAAATGAATGTATAAATCAAGATAACTTTTTAAATGCAAGATTAAAAACTTTTAATGTTGATGTAGAACTTGAATTTGGATAGTTGCATACAACATCATCCCAACTATCTTCATTCAACAATTTAACCATTTGTTCTTGAATTTTCATGTAAACTTTGTGACTGCATAGATAAAGTAACAAAAAGTTAATATAATGATATGTATAACAAATACTACCAAGAACAATATGTTATATTTAAAAGAAAATTATAATCTAGAAATAAATAAAAATAATTCAACAAACTTACTTTTGAAATTCCTCAGACATTTCTTTCAATGATAATTCCCCTGACCTCACACGGGATAATATTGCTTTGACAATTTTTTCATCTTTCACTCCTTGCAATGCTCTCCAAGGTGTGACAGTCATATCTTCTGGAAGTTGCTTCATTTCAGGACCTGATTTACTGCTGCTACATATCAATGGCTTAGAATTCTTGACCTTCTGGTTTTTAATGCCAATTTTTTCCCACATGCTAAAAATCTCATTAATCAACTCCCATATATCTCCAGTTCTAAATGCCAACTCGAAAATGTTATCAAAACCTCTGAATAGCTCACTAAATTTTTCGCCTTTTCCACCTTTTTGAATTGATTTTCTCTTCAAATAGATAGCCTATTTCCATACAACATTCCTTTCGGAAATCTACAGTAACATTTATCCTATCCCCACCACATTTTTCTTCAAATTCACTATGAATAAATCTAACCCTTTGGATGAAAGTCATAGACATCCTATACTCATTATCTGAATTATGATCCCATGCCACTAACTTTGCTTCTGTATCTGATAAACCAGCATAAATGATACATTTCATTGTTTCAAAACGTGCGTTATTGGGTTATTCCTCCATCAATTGTCTTTGAGCTTCTAAAGAATGGTTTCGCCCAAGCACATAATAATTGTATTCAAAACATCTTGACTTATCAAATGCTTCTTTGTTGGGAACTTGAACTGGATCAACAAGAAGCACAGAAATAACCACATGAGCATATGGCTTGTACCTCATCAATGTCTTCAAGTTGTGAACATGTAGATGATGTGGCTTTCTGATTTGATATTGACATTGTCCTTCACTATAGATTTGTCTAACATTAAGCTGAAATGTATGACCACCCTCAATTAAGTTTCTCTTTGTCAAATTCTATCGAATGGCATTTTGTTTTGTTTTGATAATGCCATCCTCTAAATCAGCTCCTGGTGTAATGATTTCTCTGCTTTCTTTTGAAGTTTCACTAGGTTCTTGACTGTTGGTAATGACTACTTCAAAATATTCAACTTTACTTTTCTTCTTCATAACATTCTCATCATTAACTGTAATAGATTTATTCTTGGGCATTGTTACTTTTTTTCTTTTACGGCTCTTCTTAGTTCCAATGTCATCTTCAGTAACGACAACATATTCTTCATTGTCAGCTTCAGATTCATCGTCTTTAAAAGTAACTTGTCTACCCTTGTTAGATTTATCCACTAGAGGCCTTTTTTCTGATCCCTTGGATGTAGTTTTATAGCATCATCAATTACTACATTTTGCTTGTTTTCCATATCTTCTTCTGACATTGAGTAGAAACTGTTGACAAATTTCATAATATCATGCTCTATGAAATGAATGCCTCCCAACCTAATTGAACAAATTTCAACAAAATTCTGCCAAACAAAATATCATATGTCAACAAAAACAAAGTTAAAAAAATATAGTGAGACAGTTACAAGAATGCAAAATACATACGATATTTTGTTTCATCTCATTTACGATTTGTTTACACAACTTTGTAGATACCTCTCTCGTGTCATACAATGAATATGATAACTGGTATTTAATCCTTTCATGTGACTTGGGCGGTTTTGTAGGTATGTAAACAACTTCATTGTCTGTCACCGAACACATGTCTATGACTCTTCCCATCACTTCATAAGTTCCATTATCATTTGGTATATCAATGTATAGATATATATTCACATTTTGGCTTTCTCTTTCTTTCACATACCAGATTCTTGATGGAAGTTTCACTTCTTTTGAATTCTTCTAATATGAAATCATCTTCTTATCATTTGAGGCACTTGAAAGATTTGTAGCCATCAGCTCAGGTGGAGTAAATTCACCAATGTTTTTTGAATATCCAACTTTAAGAGTCTTTGGTCTAGAAAGATTCACAGAAATCTTTTTTGATGCCATTTTCCTAAAAAAAGAAAATTAGATCAGATTATTGAAATTAAAAAATATTAATACTAAGAAAATTAAAATTTTCTTAATATAAATACATCGCCCTACTGCAGCGCCCCCCTGCGCCACCCCAGCAGCCTGCCCACCTGCCCGTGAGGTGGCGAGTCGATTCCTGTCACGCCCCTACATTGGCAGTACTCTTTCAACCGCACTATAGGAGGTGCGGCACCACCGACCACTTTCTTTTCACCAATACTTGCAATCATGGACTACGCCTTACGTCTATACTTAGTTTATTTTCTTCTTTCACCAAGTATATGTTTTCATTATAACATAGTGGAAACCATTAACATTCACCATAAACAACATTAACCATAAATGCACAACAATATAAAGGGAGGGGCAACTCCCTATAATGAGTCTGCTCGAAATAATAATAATGACAGTTTACAATATACAAGTTAAATCTTGAGGAAACCCCAAATTTACACTTAGAATAATTTTACATTCACTCTGTAGAACTCAGTTGGCTCAGATCGTTGGCGCCCCTACATGGTCGCCACATGACTCTTGCCCAACTCATCGTTTTTCCCTGAAGGCATTCGTTCAGCTCGTTGAACGATCGTGTTTTTTGCCCAACTCAGGCACCGCTACCTGTGTCATCGTGCCACCCAACTCAGGCACCTTCGAACATCTATCGCACCTTGTTCACGAACCCAACACTTTGTTTCACCTTGCCTTACTTCACCACACCAGGCGCTCCAACCAGCGGGTCACCCTGCATGAGTCTGTTTAGCCCAATCGTTTGTCATTTGACGGGCGCACACACCGTGTCGCCCTGCCCGAAGTTCACTGCATGGTTCTCTACCTATAGTTCACCCATCGTGCAGGCTCATCGCACTTCGCCCTGCTCCTAACCGCAAAACCATCGTGTGCTTCGCTCGCACTTCTTGTTCGCTGAATGATGATCCAACTCCACGAGTTTTCCATACATACACACGGTTGCTATGCCATGTCCACATGTTGGCCGACCTTACATCTTAACTTTCAAACAGGTCGGCTCGCCCGTCGGCCGACCCACCCATTGTTCAACACTTGGCTTTGTTCACCCGTCGGCTTGCCCGCTTGTCGGCTTGCCCGCCCATCAACTCATCTGCTTGTCAGCTTGCCCGAGACAGCCCCCAGTGACACCAAATGCCTCGCATTTCTTCGTGTTTCCTTCACGTTCCTCCCACCGCACTACCATTTCATTCGACTCGCCCGCACGCCCGAACGCACTTGCAGCTTGTGGGCCTTACATTCTCCCCCACTTGAAATCATTGTCATCCTCGACAATCACTCATCCCAGTGACCATCTGTTACCAAGATATCCATACCAAGGCATATAATCCACCAGTATGTCATACATCGGAAAGTCTCCTCAATCCATGATCATCAACCACATTCGTTGCAACCTCCACATGCTGCTCCCACTGTGGAAGGCTGGCCCCTCCATCTCAAGCTACATGCTTACTGCAACATATCGTGTCGACCCCATCATGTATCGTCATCGTGTGAACTGCTGTCATGATACTCCAACACAATGCTAACACATATTTGTACACTGACATCCCTCATGACTCGAACTAGTCGGATGATCGGTCCAACTGTCATGCTCAAACCATGAGAATGTACATCCTCATGCCATCATCAGTCATTTCTCAGACCCCTGTCATAACATAAACTTGATCAAGAATCCATCTCCATCTAAGTAAGCCATGCCCAGGTCCATGAAGTAGTCCTCATCTCATCTACAACATGATGTCCATGATGTTTGGTGTCAATGTGCTACATGAAATCAGTCGCATCTATCCCAACATCATCATCCATATGTACAAAATCCATCTCCTCAAAGTGAATATATCATCTTCCGACTCTCAATGTGCCACATCCAGGTCCATGAAGTAACCTCCATCATATCTGTAATGTGCAATCCCTCAAGTCTGCCATAGAAACAAGTATACACCTGTCTCATTCATCCATGTAAAAAGTGGTTAAGTCTCGGCTCAACCCATGCCCAAGTGTTGCCACCAAGGCATCATCATCGCTGTAACTCCATCACTCCAAAGTGTCTCATATCGATCTTCCACATCAAGTCACTCTTTCAAGCACACCCATACATGCATTCAAAATTATGCACCCCAACCTGTATCAAAGTCCTTGACCTTAGCTCCTCAATGCATCAGATCCTCTAAGTCCACCATATATTAAGTCCTCAGAAGTCACAACCTCATGTCATCATGAGCTCCATGAGTCATCTCCAACCATCATCCCAGCAAGCATACATGTCTCGGCCCAAAGGTCTCTGCAAGATACCTCAGCTCTCCATGTAGTAGGAATGCTCCATAGTCTACTCACAAGTCCAACTAGTCCATGGCCTTGTTGTACAAGAGTACACAACATCCCCATTGTCTCATGAATAAAACATCTCCATGTCACATTAGCAAATCCACCTGCATAACATCCTTGCCTTAGCACTCTATTGGATGCCTATAAATGACACCTCTACAAGTGCTCCTGCATAAGACTGCCATGCTCCATGTCTCCAACCTGATGTCCATGACTCAAGTTGCCCATGTTGTCTAACTAGGTAGACCCATCACAACATCGGTCATCCTCTCCTAAGTCTGCAAATCAGTCTAGTGAACTCGGTCACCCAACCATATCATCATATCACGAGTCTCTTCCACCATGGCTCCCCCACCAAAGGTTCCACCAAGACTTTCTCTTGGTTTCGGCCATGAGATGTCCACCCAAGTATCATCATACTCAAGTGTGTGCCCTCCTCTAATCTATCCACGAGTCATGCTGGGCACTTAGCCAATTCCTCCATGTGGCTAAAGCATGACCCATTCCTCCGCAATGATCATCATGTTCCTCCCTTGTCACCGGCCTTTGCACCTTCTACCATAAGGTCACAAACAACCCCAACAATTCCTACAACAGTCAATGATCCTTGCTTCTCCATACACGGTCTCTTTGTAGACATCGATAGTAAGATCCTCCCTTGCATCTGCAAACTAACTTTGTTCTTCCCTGCATATGGTTCATCCACCAAAAGTCTCATTGAAACACAAGTATCAATAGTACTTACTTCATCATGAGGCTCCTCTATGTGAGTTTCCTGATCCACCAATGTCTGCAAATTGCATGATTCTGGTCCAACTCGGTCAATTCCAAGTTCATCCTCCATCATTGTCATATCTGCAACATTCTCAACTATCATGGCTTCCTCTTCCTTGTCATCACAATCTGCAGCTTCATCCTGCTCCATTGCTCAACCAAGTCAAAGAAGTTCGTATTCAACATTCCTTTCCAAGACTTCAAGTTTATCTCGAATTTGTGGGTTCTCTTCTTTCATCTGCTTCAACTTGTATAAGGTAAGCAAGAGCTTCCCTTCACATTCTTCCAAACCTGCGATGTCTTTTCGTTCAGCTTGGCCCAAGTACGATGCTTCACCCTTGCTAAACCTGTCACAAAGTGTAGTGGGATCAACTTCTCTGCAAATCCTGCACCTCATTCACCATCAGCTATGATACCACTTGTCACGCCCCTACACTGGTGGTACTCTTTCAACCGCACTGTAGTAGGTGTGGCACCACCGACCACTTTCTTTTCACCAATACTTGCAATCGTGGACTACTCCTTACGTCTATACTTAGTTTATTTTATTCTTTTACCAAGTATATGTTTTCATTATAACACAGTGAAAACCATTAACATTCACCATAAACAACATTAACCATAAATGCACAACAATATACACAGAGGGGCAACTCCCTGTAATGAGTCTGCTTGAAATAATAATAATGACAGTTTACAATATACAAGTTAAATCTTGAGGAAACCCCAAATTTACACTTAGAATACTTTTACATTCACCCGGCACAACTCGATTGGCTTAGCTCATCGGCGTGCCCAACGGTCACTGCACAACTCTTGCCCAACTCATTGTTTTCCCTTGAACGCATTCATTCAGCTCGTCAAACGATCGTGTCGTTTGCCCAACTCGGGCGCTACTACCTGTGTCATCGTGCCACCCAACTCGGGCACCTTTGCACGTCCATCGCACCTCGTTCACAAACCCAACACTTCGTTTCACCTCGCCTTACTTCACCACACTAGGCGCTCCCACCCGCGGGTCACCCTAGATGAGTCTGTTCAACCCAATCATTTGCTGTTCGGCGGTCGCACACACCGTGTCACCCTGCCCGATGTTCACCGCACGATTCTCTACCTACAATTCACCCATCGTGCGGGCTCATCGCACTTCGCCCTGCTCCTAACTGCTGAACCACTGTGTGCTTATCTCGCGCTTCTTATTTTCTGAATGATGATCCAACTCCACGATTTTTCCATACATATATACGGTTGCCACGCCCTGTCCACACGCTAAACAACCTTACACCTTAACTTTCGAATGGGTCGGCTTACTCGTTGGCTGACCCACCCATCGTTCATCACTTGGCTTTGTTCGCCCATCGACTTGCTCAGGACTGCCCCTGGTATAAACACCAAATGCCTCGCATTTCTTCCTGTTTCCTTCACGTTTCTCCCACTGCACTGCTGTTTTGTTCGACTCGTCCACGCGCCCCGAACACGCCTGCAGATCATGGGCCTTACATAAACTAAGTATAGACGTAAGGCGTAGTCTACGAATCACCCCGCCACCCCACGGGCGGGCGGGCAGCCGGGGTGGCACGGGGGGGGGGGGGGGGGGGGGGGGGGCACTATCGCAGCCTCCCCCATGCCACCCCTATGGCCCGCACGCCCGCAGGGTGACGGGGCGATTCTCGGAATCGCCTTGCCACCTTGCGGGCGGGCGGGCCAGCCATGCTCATTGCCCCTAACCTACGGGCCCATTTGGCCGTCGTGAGCTTTAGCGGGCCCACCATGCTCACAGCGGACGTAGTGGGTAAATTTAGCTTGCAAAAAATTTAATTTAAAAAAAAAATTCTACTTCATTAAACTTATTTAATATTAACATTTGCAAGGAAAAAAATTTAACTAACCTTTCAATTGCGAGAATTCTTCATTGAATATGTTGTTGATAGCAATGTAGCTGTTCCACAAATTCACTCCAAGTCTTTCAACAAACCTCAGAAAAAGTTGATGTGATGTGAGTAATAGTGATAATGGAATTTATTATATAGGTGAAATTACAGAGATGTTTTACCGTACAGTTAATGTGGGATTAATTTGTTTAAAAAAAAAATTAACATGTTAATTTTGTTATGGTGACAAAGGAAACTATGATAAAGCGAATATTATGGAATTATTTTACAGCGGGGTGAATGTGTGATTAATTTGTTTTAGAATGTATTATAAAAATTTAAAAAACATTCAATTATTTAATAAATATTATATACTTTAACTATTAAAATAATTTAGGTAAAAGTTGTAGTTTACAATTTTAATTTTAAAGATTTATTTCATAAGAAAAATTTAGTTCACATTTTTCAATCAATTTTAAATTAAAATAATGAAGGGAAATAAATCTAACAAACTTTTTGGAGGGAAACATTTTGGCGAAACTTTCTGGAGCGAAAATTTCATCCTCTAAGCTATATAATATGTTTAGGAGGCTCTGCATTTGTATCATTCAACCTCTTCTATTTGAAAGGGATGGATTGTCCTGATAGTGAAGTTTTGATTTGTACAACATCAACATCTTCATTTTAGGAGGCTCTACATTTGTATCATTCAACCTCTTCTATTTGAAAGGGATGGATTGTCCTGATAGTGAAGTTTTGATTTGTACAACATCAACATCTTCATCGCTTAACAAATCTATTCATATTGATGAATATAGCGGGAATTCTTCCACTATGAATAGAAAGTCAATTCTTCCACTTAGTCCTAATCCTAAGGACTATGAGAGCAGCACTGATGAAAGAGGGGATGGAGAATTTCAAATAAATAAAAAGTCACAGATCCACTTAGTCCTAATTCTAAGGACCATAGAAAATTTTAGGGGCGAATGTTCCCCTTTGGGGGAATTAAGGGGTTTTAAATTTTTAGTGGCGAATATTTTGTATCATAGTACATTTTTACAAATCACCTCAAATAGCCCACCTTATTTTAATGGAGAGGGTAAAAAAGGTAAATTTAGCCCTTGAAATTAGGAGTTACAACCTTCCATTGGCCCATTTTCAAGAATAGATTTTATTTAAGTGAATCCATTCGCCCATTTTCAAGAATAGGTTTTATTTAAGTGAATCCTATGGGCCAAATACCATATTTATAAAATAGGTATGGTAAATTAATAGAAATATAAATAAATGAGAGGTATGGTAAATAAATAAAATGTCTTTTTATACTTACTCAAAAGGTATGGTAAATAAATAAAAATATAAATAAACTAGACGTACGGTAAATAAATAAAACCTCTTTTTATATTTAGTCCATAACCCTCATTCTATTTATGAAGGCTCAAGAAAGAGGTTTTATTTAACTGAATCCTATGGGCCAAATACCGTATTTGTAAAAGAGGTATGGTAAATTAATAAAAATATAAATAAACGAGAGGTATGGTAAACAAATAAAACATTTTTTTATATTTACTCCATAAGTCACCTTATATTTACGAACACTCAAAAAATGCGTTATATTTAGGTAAAACCTATGGACAAAATACTATGGGACAAATATCATGGACTAGATTGTTATTAATACCATGCAAAAAAAACATTATTAACCCTAATATTAGTATTAATAAAAATAAAAATGGCACATTATATTGACCCATGGTATTCACCAAAATGGCACCTGGTATTGAACCATGGTATTCACCAAAATGGCACATGGTATTGACCCATGGTATTCACCTGGAATGTAGCCTATTTAAATGGGGGACCCATGGTATTCACCTGAAAAGTAGCCTATTTAAATGGGGGAATTAAACCAGCATAGATCCATCTTTACTCTGGATCTACTAACCCCCGAGAGGTATCAAATATCGTGATATGCAAACTAGCATAGAGTGAAAAAATATTTGATCCCTCTCAGGGGTGGATCAAGAGTAAAAATGGATGTTGTAATTTAATGTATGTTAAACATTTTAGCTTGGTTAAAATAAAAAATAAAATGAAAATCAACTATTAATTTTTATAAATTACTAATAGTAACTTTTAAGCTCCAGGTTTATAATAACCCATGGTATTGACCCATGGTAATACCAAGATCTTATAAGATTTTGTAATTGAGTAAAATATTTGCCATGCCTGGTGAGAGATTCGCCAAAAAACTATATATACATATTATATTATTGATAAAATCGCCTTCCATTTTTCCTATATACCATGGAGATTCGCCCATTTATTATATATATAAATTTAGGGGGGTTCTTAAAATTTTCCCTACTAAGGACTATGAGAGCAGCAGTGATGAAGAGCATGATGACAAATTTCAAAAGAATGGAGTGTCACGATGTCCACTTAGTCCTAATCCTGTGGACTATGAGAGAAGTAGTGACGAAGATCATGATGATGAATTTCAAAAGAATGGAGTGTCATGGTGTCCACTTAGTCCTAATTCTAAGGAATATGAGAGCAACAATGATCAAGAACATGATGATGAAGTTCAAAGGAATGGAGTGTCATGGTGTCCACTTAGTCCTAATTCTAAGGACTATGAGAGCAACAGTGTTGAAGAGCTTGATGACGAATTTCAAAAGAATGGAGTGTCACAGTGTCCACTTAGTCCTAATTCTAAGGACTATGAGAGCAGTAGTGATGAAGAGCGTGATGACGAATTTCAAAAGAATGGAGTGTCATGGTGTCCACTTAGTCCTAATTCTAAGGACTATGAGAGGAGCAGTGATGAAGAGCCTGACGATGAATTTCAAAAGAATGGAGTGTCACAGTGTCCACTTAGTCCAAATTCTAAGGACTATGAGAGCAGTAGTGATGAAGAGCGTGATGATGAATCTCAAAAGAATGGAGTGTCACAGTGTCCACTTAGTCCTAATTCTAAGGACTATGAGAGCAGCAGTGATGAAGAGCATGATGATGAATTTGAAAATAATGGAGTGTCACAGTGTCCTTTTAGTCCTAATTCTAAGGACTATGAGAGCAGCAGTTATGAAGAGCGTGATGATGAATTTCAAAAGAATGGAGTGTCACGATGTTCTCTTAGTCCTAATTTTAAGGACTATGAGAGCAGCAGTGATGAAGGATGGGATGATGCACTTAGTCCTAGTTCTAAAAGGTAGTAGTGACGAAGGACAGGATGTAGCATTTTCAGTAAGTAAACAATCACATTTTTGATGTAGTCCTAATTCTATGGACTATGAGAGCAGTGCTAACAATACACATGAGGAAGAATATCCAATAAACATCGAGTCAAATTTTCCATTCAGTCTAAATTCTAAGGACTATGTCAGTAGCACAAAAGAAGGGGAATATGAAGAATATCCTCCAAGTCAGTATTTGAAAATCACAACTGATCAGAGTGTGGATAAAATTCCTCTTAATGATGATGAAAATCCTTATACAAATGATGATCCAATGATGGAGATGTTGCCAAGAAATATTGTATCGAGGAGTAGGAGCAGACCTTTTCATATAAATGCAAGATGTTCTAGTTATACAAGGGGTAGAGCAGAATATCTGACGAAAAGAAGTTATATCAACGCTCTCATTTCAAGTGAATGTTGTAAAAAAGATTGCTTGAAACATATGGATTTCAAATTTGCATTAGAGAGAAGGAAGAGATATTTGTCAATGAATAAAAGCATGCAAAATTCATATTTAGTTGGGTGCATGCAACCTACATTGTAAGATTATGATTATCATATTGGGACTTTATTTATATGTAGAAAGGCTTTCAAAATGTTTCATTCGATTGGGAATTTTCGTCTCTCGAGAATTCAAGAAAATTTGGAAAAGGATCCCACATTTTATTTAGAAGTACGTCATAAAAGATAGTTTGGGCCATTATCAAATACTACAATGTCATGGATGAAAGATTTCTTTTCAAAGCATGGAGAGTGTATGCCAAATAGAGAGACAATACATATTCCAGATAAATTTTCAAGACGAGAAATCTACAACTTATACAAAGAATATGCAGAAGGTGTTGAGGGACATGGCCGGTTTATTACATATCAATATTTTGTGAAGGTATGGAAGAAAGAATTCAACAATGTCCATATTCCTAAGAAGACAAGGATGGAGATTTTCAATACATGTGCTTCTCTTAAATAAAAAAGGGACAAATGTGAAGGGTCAGAAAGAGGTAAGCATTCATAACTTTAACTTTTAAAATTGTATAGTCATCAACTGTGAAAACATATTTCTTAATGGCTTTCTTTTATGTTGTGTAGATTCAATTGTCAAAGAACTTCAGGAGCATCGCGAACAACAAACAAATGAAAGGAAAAAGTTGTACAAGCATCGAAAGAAGTGTTATGATAATCCGAATAAATATTTGGGTTTGATAATTGATGGTATGGACTAGAAGAAAACACTTTTACCAAATTTTGTTCGCACACCCAAAAATTTATAGGAGGAGAATTTTATTCAGTATCACTTGGTTGGTTGTATGGTCTTCAATGGGAAAATGTTGCCAAGGGTGTACTTCACAGCTCCAAATATTCATAATGATGCAAATATGACCATAACCATAATTCATAATGTGCTTTCTCATTGGTCTGGTAATCTTCTTGAAGTTTTGTATCTATAATTGGACAACACTTATCATCAAAACAAAAAACAGGTTGTTTTTGGATATCTAAACATGCATGTTGAGTTGAGAATTTTTCAGAAGGTAAATGTTGGTTTCCTTCTTGTTGGGCACACTCATGACCATATTGGTTAGATGTTCAGTCGTTTTTTCAGTCACATTGAGGAGGAAGGAAGTTGGGAGCTTGCCATCATTAATTGAATGTATTAAGAAATCATAAATGCCAGTGCCTACTTTTGATGTGTTGGAAGAAACTGTTGACATGCGAAGGCTTATTCTGAGATCACATGGTGAGGGGAAATGCATTGAAAAACTTAATGACATTAGCTTCCAACATCAATTTCGTATCAAAAAAATTGATGGGAAAACACTAATATGGGGCAAGAAGTATTCAACTACTATAGAATGGGAAACGTCATCAGGTTTGGAATTTTTAAAGTTCATTCCAGATCATCCAATATTTGCATCAAAAATATTGTTATTACAATCAGTTGGTGAAATTCATAATGCACGCAGAAAAAATAGAGATATAAATTATTCTGATAGCCTAGAAGAAATTAAAAAATGTATTAGATATACATATGAGTACTTTGACATTGCTGATTCAGTTTGGTGGGAGTCATTTTTCAATAATCAAAGTGATATCATTTCAACAACAACAAATGAAGATATACCTTTGAAAAATCCATTTATTTGGCCACAAAATGTGTCGAATGAACATGAGGAAATAAACATTGTTGAACAACAACAATCTCAAGGTATTATTAATTCTTCACAGGCAGAGGAAAGAGAGATGTATATTGGTTCCAGAAGATCTCATGCACAACGTGAAGCCATGGAAGACCTTTACAGGGGTTCAGTACAGGATATTAAGGAGGGTTGCATGATCACAGTGCTAGTAGATGGAGATCCCAATGGCTATCCATTCTGGGTTGCTAAAGTTATAAAGGTATTTACAGAAAATGAGGATGTTACAGGTGTTGAAATACATTGGTATGCCACAAATACACACCCATTCAATGGTGTGTATAAGCCAGAGATTGTAGTTGACAAAAAAAAATGGCGGAAAGAGAAAAAGAAAGGGTACAAATATAAATCGCCACCGCACAGACATATTAAAATTGGAGAATGTTGGCATACTTGTTTATGAATTCAATTTAACAAAGAGAGGAACTCTTCGCTTCAAGACAATAGAGATTCTAAAAAGGTTGTTACCAAAAGGAACAATGTTGAGATGGGAGTCTGCTGAAACTAGTCATAGATCTAGAAAATTTTTGAAACCTGAAATGTTGGGCATGCATGTGGACTCAGATGGGGCACTAGTTGATGAAGCAGAAGAATATGGAACATCTTCGTCAGCATCTAGTCACTCATATGAAGATGTGAATTCTGATGGTGTGCAAGAAAATGAGTGATTTTGAATAATTGTTTAAGACAATTTATATAATTGATGTTTGCATCGTATCTTGAAATAAAATTTTTGATTTCAATATGGTGTTAAATGAGAAGTTATGAGTCATTTTTATGTTGTTGGATTATATGTCTTAATTATGATAATTTTTATTGTTTAGAATATCTACAATGCAACATTAAATTTGAGATATAATGTATGTTTCATTCAATATAAAAATAATGACTTTTGAATTCATTTAGTCATGTAATTTGTTCATAATGTCATGGTTTTTTAATTTTATGGTTGAGAAAATTCCAATTTCTTTTGTATCTAGCATGTTGTGGTTGAGTACATGTTGAATTTATACTTAGGAAAGAAAAATGTTATTCTACCACAAACGTTAGTGTGTTTTTTGCCTCATAAAAAACTTTTTTCGGCACAGAAAAATTCGGGTTTACTAGCATTTTTTTTAAATGTTGAAAATTGACCCTAAAAAAAATCATCATTCTAGTATCATCACTTTTTTGTTTTCAAGGTGTTTTTTGCACGAAAATTTCGTTTTTTTTGCCATTTTTAAAACACGTTCAAAATTGACCCTAAAAAAAAGCGTTGTTCCAATATACACACTTTTCATTTTTAGCATTGTTTTTTATGTTTTTTGGGGGTTTTTTTGGCCAAAGTTCCTGTTTTGAGTTTATAGTTCCTGTTTCAAAGTTTACATTGTTTTTAAAGTAGTTGAACTATTTTGGTTATTTTGGCACTCATCTTCTGAGAATGTGTTGTAACTGTTATTAACATTGTCTCATCCTTGTGGACTACTCTAATGGATATTCGACACACCTTCCTTTACACATTGGTTTCATGATCGCCTCATCTATGTGGACTATTCCTCTTGATGTTGTACAGGTACTTCTTGTTTATGTGTGTCTCTATTAGGGTGGTACTACTACCTCTCTCTTAGAGGCTAACTTCTCCTGCCCTCCATAGTGAAATAAATTAGACTCACATGCCATTGAACACTCACCAGGCACACCCCCATTGCTTTTCAAAGGCGCATGTGCACTCCTCTCTCTTGCTAACAGTTAGAGTCAAGAAAAATCTATATGAATACATGGAAATCGGGTCGATATTCTGGATGGGGCTCCTACTCCAAACGGTGTGAGGTCTAATTGGGACTTCACGTCGGGGAGATCCCCTTGGTTGGATTATTTCTAGCACCAACAACAAATGGCGTTAGGAGGGCCACATGACAAGCTGATCCCGTTGAATCTGGCCTGAACCTCTTATCTAAAATGGCTCATCCTCAAATCTCACTCCCAGGGCATTTCTCTAATTTTTCCATTTATAAATTTTAAATCCCCAATGAGCCCCTCTATCACTTTTCTCAGCTAAAGTTTGATGGTGAGGATGGAACACCCATAACTGAGCACATTTCTGATTTTCTTAAATTTTGTGAATTTTACAAAACTGATGATGACAAAATTGCTTGTGTTATTTTCTTCCTCGACCTTGAAGGTAGTGTTAATAGATGGTGTCATACCTTGCCACCTAATCCCATGAATTCCCTTCATCACTTCCTCAGGGAGTTGCATCAAGCCTTCGGTAGGTATAATTACTGAGATGTTTGTAAAAGAATCAATCTCTTAACAATGAAGCCTAATGAATCAGTTGAGGATTTTTATGATCGATTCCTTCACCTTTGCTATGAAATTCTGGAAGAAGATCTGAATTGGGAGTTCTTGAAACAAGAGTTTTTGTGCTTGGTTCTTATCACTTCACACGGTGAACCTGAACCCCCTAGTTTCTCCACACCCCCAACTCTTGTGAATCATGAGACACCTGTGACTTCAGAGGAGGAACCTACTACTCCTTTTATGCCTTGTCCTCCTCCTTTTCTAGTCCTGATGTGGGTGCCTCCATATGATAACAATAAAATTCCTAATTTACCTTCTCATTCTTCTTCTGCTTTTCATGATTCAGATTCAATGGAGGAAATTCTAGAATTGCTCATGAAGCCTATGGTGAAGACTAACTCCTCCATTCCGCAAGATGATCTCACTGTTCATAAATTTATTCTATTTTTTTTTTATCCTCTCTCATCTACATTCCATGACTCTTTGTATCGTGATATGCTTGATAAATCTACTCCACTAAATAGTTTTCTTCACTCTCTTGATTTTAAAGCTGTTGGCCCAAATTGCGATCAGGTACAAGGTAGTCACATTATGCAGGAAGAGGAGCATGAAGGTGAAGATGCTTTCAGTATTTCCTCTCTTTTTCAGAATCTTCCATGTCAAAACAATGTGTTTCCATTCTTGGATGATTCTCAATCTACTAATCTTGGTAGAGAAGCGAATGCAATCAATTCTTTCATTCAATCTGTAGCCTTGGGAAAAATTCGTTCCAATGATGATGACTCTATTTATGTGTGCAATCACTAATTCCTAGGCGTATCAACCGATCTTTTGGTTTCTCATGAAGATTTTACTTTAGATCCAGAATACAATTCGGTCAAAGAAGATGTGCTTATCAAAATGTCCTATTCATCTCACGATTCCTTATGCTCTACCATAGGTGATGCATCTACTTGCGGCAAAGATACTCCATGTTATTCAAGACTACCATATGATGAGTTAACCTCTCAATGGGCACAAATCAGTGAGATTATCCATGATGAAAACGAAAACAATCACATATTTGAGTACAATTCCCAGCCCTCATCATCTCTTCTCTTGCATGGAGACGACTCTTTAAATCAACTTGCTCACAAAATTTCCCCAAATTATTCATCTTTGAAGAATCAGAAGAATATTTCCACTTGAGTAATTTGGTTGCTAAAGTTGGAAAATTTGGTAAAATGAGTGACAAAGATGGTTTCCATCCGGTGAGAAGTGGTCTTATCGAAACTACTGATGGCAGTTATCCTCAAACCGTGCATGATCTTGTACAACCTTCAAAATGTGATTTTACAATCCCAAAAAGTTCTAGGACCTGCCAGTGAGTCGAGGCACTTCAACATTTTTTGATGGTTATGCCAAGATCTTGTGCCTCTCGTAAGCCCCCTAAACTAAGTCAAATCTAGTTTCTCTCACACAATCCTTCTCTTTGCATGGTTTCACTTGATGTAAGTCTCTTTCCCAAAGATGTTTGGTATTTCAGATGTAATATTTCAAACTTTCAAGATTGTACTTTTGATTGGATTCAATAATCGTTTTCGATTCATTCATCTTCATGTAGATCTCTTGCATCAAACTCGGTTTTGGAATAGGTATCTCTCGTAGAGTCATGGAATTGTGAATTTTATCATTCCAAATACCATTTTTGGATGAAGGGGCCATATATATCATATTTTTTTCATGATGAGTAGCTCTTGGCTTTCCTTGTGAATATCGTATCACAAATCTTGTTCTTCATCACACCTGAAATCATCTTGAGTATGAATGTATGCACAAGTTATTATGTGAATCAAACTCATTTTCATTCATTGCATCCTGGTTAGTTTCATGTGTTTGTTGTAATGGCATTCCTTTCCACTTATCTCGATGATTAATATGCTAGTGTAGTGTCTTACCAGTTATGAAGAGATGGACCATTACATTCCTCACGTGAAGAAGATGATTCTATTATTCAAAGCATTCATGAAACTGTTCAAATCGATTTATATTTGTTTATTGAAAACTAGGAATCTGATGCCTTAATCAGTCCATATGATCATCATTGTACCCTTGACTGTCATTTGTTTTATCATTTACCTATCAATATATCCAATGATATTTGTTTTTCATCTTGTGATCTTCATCATTCAAAAACTCACTATTCGGATTTGGGTTGATAAGTTGAGGCACTTTAGCCTTCGTTGATGGTTATGGAAGGTCCTCACTGTCTCAACATGACTACTGAATATGATCAGATCCATTTTTCCTCACAAGGTTCCCATTATAATCTTAAGCCTCTAATTGAAAATTCACCTTTTCCAAGATTCTGGGGTTTTTAAGAGGACAATCATGAATTCTACAATCCAAACACTGAATGTTTGCAGCGGTCTTACCTGGAAAACTTTGTCTCAAATAACAAGTTGGAATATTTCCTCATGCTTGCTAAGAAGTTTGGTGCAGATGGAGACACATCCGTAAGAAGCTTCCAAGGTTTTTTGAAAGATGGTATTCATCAAAAAGGTAAGAACGTGAATTGGATGAAAGTAGTGGTTGTAATACATATTTCCAACCACATGAAAGACCTTCAAAATTATATGCAATTTATTCAAGATATCATATTTTTTGTTTCACATTACTTTATATCCATTTTAATTGTTCATATCTTTGTGGATGTAGGTCGGGAACAACTATGTTGGATTCACTAGAAATTTCATTACACGTGGCCCCGACCTACTAGCTGTTAGGTTAGGAGTAGGATTAGAATCATTCCAACTTTTCCTCCTGCACCCATATCTTTTGTTCTCTTTATCCTCTCTTGTCTTTTCTCACTTTCCTACGGAATTATCCGTTGGTTTAGTTTCCTTTTTATTGTATTTTGGTTCTCTGTCTTTGTTGTGTGTTCTCTTTCCTTTCGTCTTGTTTTTCTTTCTTGTTGAGTTTCTCCTTTTTTTTTCATCATGTGAATAAGTGTTGTGCCTAGACCTATTTTGGCTTCTTAGTATGTGTGTGGCTTAAGTCTAAATATTCTTCTGACACTTCAACATTTGGATGAACCTCCAGTCTGTCTTCTTGTGTTAGTTTTGTCTTTTTCTCAATGAAGTTCTGAACTTGAACCATGAACCTGTGTCTATATAGGAAACCTTATACCTACAGTTAGTTCTTATGTTCTGGTCTTCCATGCCTATCCAATTAGTAGATAAGGAGAAGGAGAAAAATCTAAACGAGAAAACCTAAATCAGAGGTCTTTATATAATTCTCTGAAGGAACAACCTCTTCTGCTCTCAATAATTCGAGATCCCTCTTCCACCCAAAATGAATAAGTTCCAATGAAAATTTCTCTCTAAAAAATAAACAAATAAAGGTGGAAGAAGAGAAAGGCTTCTTGCACAGAGATGTGAAGCAAGCAACTCTGTCGGGGTATTGTACAGGCTCTCTGATACCGAAGCAATGTTTGTGTTCCTTTGTGACTCTACAGGGGTACTATTCGGGCTTGCTGGTAGCGGAGCAATGTTTATGTTCCTATGTGACTCCACTAGGGTACTGTATAGGCCTGTTGTCAACGGAGAAACACCAGATATGAAAACTTATACTATGAAAATCTTAAACTTGCGAGCTACACTACCCTTCCCAACTAGAAACATTATGATATTGCTTAATATTATGTTGTATTCAACCGACAGGGTACCAAGGGGACCATGTCTAGTCATGGGTTAAGTGGAAAGGCCAAAGTATTCTACACGATGAATCAATACTCCCTGAAGAACCAAGGCCCTACACGAAAGTGTTAACTAAAATATAGAAACTGGAATTCTAACAATGTGTCGCCAAGTGTTGTAGTGGTTGACCCACCCTCCAAAATTTTGGCCTATGCTCAATTTTGGAGCCTTCCTTGGTCTTGTACATTGTTGTTGCAAACACTAAAACCCACTTCATGTATCCTTTTGAAGTGTTTTGGTCTCGTTTACTACTTAGGAAAAATGTCATATTTTTGTAAGTAGGTTGTCGTATCAAGTGTCAAAGCTCATTTTGGTGGTTTCAAGGGTCCATATTTGTGTTTATGAGTTTTTCTAACTATGTAAACACCTATCGCACTCATTCACAAAGTTTTGAGCATTGTTGCACAAGTATCGACACGGTTGTCGTAAAGTGTATCTTTGGTGTCGCTCTTGTCGTAACTGGTCATAAAGCGGTCACACATAAGAATATGTATTTTTCATGTGTCATGGGTGATCAATGTTGTTAAATCGTCAAGTATTCTAAATTTTATATCACAGTCGAAGCCTTATCAATTCACATATCAGTCCCAATTGTCTAACACTTAACCATTTCCAAAGAGGCTTCCCTACCCTTCAACTTGACTTCACATGGTCTGCCTGGACTACACATTGCGCAGTTCTAGCCTTTAGTGGTGACCTTGACCCTTGAATATGTGCAATGCGCAATTCCTTCCCCCAGAACTATTTCACTATGCAACTCCTGAACCCAAGGCCCAACCTTCACCTCCATAATTGCATAATCTTCTCAAAAAACCTGGCCTTAACTGTGCATTGCACAAGCATAATACTCAAGCTCCTTACCTAAGCTCTTGGAATTCACAATACCGTAGTGGACTAGCCTCCTTCCCTCTTATAACTATGTAGAAATCTCCCACAATAGTCATCCCCTCAGCCTAACCCACGAACTTCCAAAACTACGTAGACATTGTCCCTCATCCTAGCCTGAAATATGCATTGCGTAGTCTCAGGTCTCAAGCCTTAGCCCTGGATACTGAAACTATGCAATGCATATTCATTGATCCCTCTTTCCACCTTACTACCTAATTTTGGCATATTCCATTAATCAAAATGCATCATCATAGGCCAGAAGGTTTTTTGGGTGATGTTGTCTTGTCATGAGTGAATTGAAAATACATGTATCTTATCATATGATAGTTGGATGATGAAGAATGGGATGAAGGAGGAGGACATGAAAAAGACATTCTTGTAGCTAAGCATGCAAGTTGATATATCAAGGCAAAGCAAAGGGACACCAACTCATGACCACAACTCAAGACTTGAGATCATTGAAGATTCCTATCACCAAGCCATGAGGAGGTGGAAAACAAGAGAATTCTCAAGCAAACATCATTCATAGCAGCAACAGTGGCTTGACATTGCCACATCATTCAAGTAGTTCATATCAGCAGTGCCATGTCATGTCTTGTCATGAGTTTTCATATGCCACATCATCATTGTGGACCATGTATATTGTATTCATTGTAAAGTGGAAGTCCAAAGGACACATATGTAATATGGAGAGTCATGTAAGATGAAAAGTCATAGGAAGTAAAATAGTCATGAGGCTAGTCAAAGAGTCACAAGGAGGGGAAGCATCACCCCTTGGTTATATGTACTCGGTCATTGTATGAGCAACATAATTTTCACCTTGGCTCCTCCCACAAGGCATTAAAGATATAAGCTAGCTATTTTGAGGAGCAAGGAGTGCCTCCAACGCTCCACTACTAGAGCTAGTGATGTTCATTGTATATATGTGTCTTGGAACTTTTGCTTAATATCAGAAACCCTCTAGGCCAACGCATTCTTCATGCATGGATTATGGATATTTGTAAGACTATTCTATGAATGTTTTAATTCATGTTTGATTTCACTATGTTAAAGTAGTTGAACTATTTCAGTTATTTTGGCACTCATCTTGTGAGAATGTGTTGCAATTATTATTAACATTGTCTCATCCTTGTGGACTACTCTACTAGATATTCGACACACCTTCCCTATCTCTGAGAGAATATGCGGCGAATACATACCTCTGAACTATGTTAAAATGAGGCTCAAGGACCTTTTTATTATTGAACAACAAAGGTAAACACTAAACAACCAAAACCATAACCCTAGGAGATGGAACACCAAGAGTTTGTGGGCCCCATTGGTGTTACTTGGGAAGCCAACTTCCCAAGGTCATAACTTGGTCATATCACCTTCATTTGGCGCATATGATACCTCAAAAAAATTCCATTTAGGGGGGTCAAAACAACTTTGGAAATTCAACACTCGAAAAAATTGCTAAAAATAGTAAATTGTGTTATAATCAAGGAAAATAATGAAAATAGTTGGAGGTCTAGGTGAAATAGGCAGGTGGCCACCAATATCCACCTTGATCAGTCCTCCCCCCTTAGGAAGGAATGGTCTCCATTGTGTGCAAATCCTCCATGAGGTGAGGAAATTTTTGTTGAACCTGGTCCCTAGTAAGCCACTTTCCCTAGTGAAGGAGTTGTCCTACATTGACAACTCGATATACCTAGATCCTCTACTGATGATTATTTTTAGTCTTTGTGTCCATGTTCCTATCATTCGTGTCCTGTTCGATATATCTTGGGTTAAGCTTTGTTGGTGTTATCTACTCAACAATGTCAGATGTGTCAAGCAATAGGGGAAAGTGTGGTCGTAGTCAATCCACATTGAATATTGGGTGTAGGCCAAGGAATGGTGGAATGTTGAGCTTGAAAGCATTGTCCCCTATAGCCTTATTGATGGTGTAAGTCCCATATCAAATTTGGTGAATATTTTGGTGGTCCCCAATAAGCCACTCCTTCTGTAAATGTAACCAAACTTTGTCACCCACCTAGAAATTGTATGGCACCCAATGTTGATCATGATGTTGTTTGTACTTATAATTTTCTCTGTCCAATATGTCATGGACCTACTGGAAGATGTGTTCAATGAAATTGGTAGCTCTGTCATCTTCAGACTGGACATGAGCCAAATCTGCTTGAGTAGTTCCAAGTGGTATGGCAACATCAATGGGATATATTGGGTGGAATCCCAACCCCATCTAAAAGGGTTTTTGGTCATTTGAGTTGTGGAGATCTCTATTGTAGCTATGTTGGAAATAGGGGAGGCTTTCATCCCATGTGTGTGGATGCTTCGAGTTTTACATGCGTAGGATGTGCATGATGATCCTATTGAGAACCACTTTTTGGCCATCAGTTTGGGGGTGGAAGGTCTTGGACTTAGTGAGCTTGGTATCCAACAAAAACTAGATGCTTGATTAGAATGAAATAAGGAAATTGTTATCCTGGTCTGATATAATGGATTGTCGGATCCCAAAGTGTACCCATACTCATTCAAAGAATAGTTTGGCAATGGATTCTGTTGTGATGCTCTTTTTACAGGCTACTAGAATGGCGATCTTAGAGAATTTGTCGATGACCACGAAAACACAATCATTTCCATGCTTGGTAGAAGGAAGGTCGACATGTAATCCATGGATATGGATTACCAGGGTCGATGAGGAGTATACAAGCCTTGCTTCTTGATTGTAGGTTTGGCAATCGTGAAGGCAGTCCAGTATCTGATGTACTTCCCAACATGCTGTCATAGGTTTGGCAAGTAAAAATACTTCTACAATACTGCCACTATTTTTCTACCCCAAACTATACAACGACATGACAATAATGCACCTCCTGTATCATATTCACATGTTCGCTTGAAGAAACACATAGGTGTCATAACAGTGTGTCCTGGAGGTGAAAGTTAGGAACTTTCTTTCCTTCTAGGAGCATCTGGTATGTGGTGCCGAATTTTGGATCACTCTTGTAAAGACATGGTCATCCTAAAGTCTTGTGTCCACAAGAAGAGAGCATAGTGGTGGTTAAGGTTATCTGCAACATTATTTGTGTTTCCCTTATTGTACTTAATTTTCAAATGAAACTATTGTAGATATGTGGACCATTTCTGATGGCGATCATTCTACAACTTTCCTTTTGTTTGTATTAACTGCAAGGTTTAGTGGTCTATGTGGATGACCCTTTCCTTCCCCATAATGTAATTCTTCCGTCGTCAACAAACCTGCATAGTGGAATAAATCTCTTTTTCATAGGTGGGGTACTTTCAAATTATATATGAAAGTGTCTCACTGTGATATGCCACCAAATTCCCCTGCTATGTAAGAACTACACCAATAGCATGGAGGAATATGTCTCAATTTTAAATGGTTGTTGCAAGTCTGGCAATGTGAGCACTGGTGCAAATTAGAGTCAATGATTCAACTAGGAAAACACCTTCTATTGGGATTCGAACTGAAATAAATTTTCTTTCGCTCTACCCTTGGTGACTTGACTCAAAGGCCAAGTGATATGAGAGAATATGAATACGAACCTGTGATAGAAATTGGCAAGACCTAAAAAGTTGTAGATCTCTATTAGAGTGGTTTGGGTTGTCCAATCCTCAATATCTTGTATCTTGGTTGGGTCCACATGCATACCTCACTCATCAATGATGTACCCCAGATATTGAACCTAGGTCATACCAAAAGTGCTTTTCTACAAATTGGCAGACAATTTGTGTTGTCGTAGGGTTTGGAGGACTTGTCGAATATGGTGTAGGTACTCTTCCCTACTTTGGATGAAGATTAAGATGCCATCCAAATACACTACCAAGAACGAGTTGGTGAAGGGAAACAAGATGTTGTAAATCAACCTCATAAAGGTTATAGGGGAATTAATCAACTCGAAAGGCATGAACATCCATTTGAAAAGGCCCTACTTGGATTTTAAGGCAGTGTTCCACACATCAGAGGGTTCGATTGGTACCTGTTGATAACTAGACTTCAAGTCAATCTTGCTGAAATATTTTGCCCCCTTGAGCTAATCCAAAAGGTCATCAATTCGTGGAATTGGATACCTATTATGGACAATGATATTATTCAATGCTCTATAGTCAATAAATATCCTCTAGGTTCCATCCTTCTTCTATACCAACACGATTGGGCTCCCATAAGGTGAGGAACTTGGCTTGATGTTTCCTTTCTGCAACAGTTCCTGGATCTACCTCTTGATTTCATCAACCACTAGAATAGAACATCAATATATTGGTGCATTGGGTAGTGGTGCATCTAACGTCAGATCCATGGAGTGCTTGACCTAATAGTGTAGAGGTACCCCTGTGGGTGAGGTGAATATGTCCCTATACTCCTCCATAACCTTATCCATATGTTGTTGTCGTATGAAGGAGCCTTGTCTAGAGGCATGGATGTGGCCACAATCTTCCTCTTGCTCTGAGGGTGAATCATAAGGAAGACAAATTTCCTAGTCTCGGAAATGATCTTACTACATTGTTTAGCAGAGATAAAAGAAAATGTGGTAGGAGGTGCTACCTCTAGTATCCTGTGCAATTTCTGACCCAAAGTAATAATAACAAAATGAGGTATAGATTCATATACAACATGATGCTTCCATAGGTATGGTTTACCTAATAAAAAATCACAGACTTCCAAAGGAGAAACATCGCACAATACCTCATTTGCAAAGGGCTTAATGTTATAAGGCAGGAAACACTGTTGGCTGACGCAAAGATTTATCCTTTGGTAGAGCCATGATTTTGGGTGTAGTGTTTTTGGCAGCTTCAATCTCTTAATGACCTCGACTTAGATTATGTTCTTTTGGCTCCCATTTTCAATGATGAACTGCACCGGCGAACCCTTTACCTACACATGTGAGTGGAAGAGGCGTTTCCCGTCATCTGGATCCTCAAGTTCCACCTTTTGGAGCTTGGTGGTGGCTACCATCACAATGGGTTCTATGTCAATGATTTTCTTTACCTTGTGAGTTCCCTTGTCAAGTTTTGGCTCAAAATTAGAGCATGCACCTATCTCCGAGTCTTTTAGCTCGACCACCAACACCTGCTTTGTGCGACATTCATTTTTATTATGAGTGGGAGTTTTATGGAACTTGCACCACTTGTTGGTGTCCTTCTTTTCCTTACCGATATTATTGGATTGTGGCTTTGAGGGTTTATCCTACGGGGTCACAGCCTGGCTCTGCCCTTTGCTCTGTGGCTTGGCGGCACCTTTTCTCTGCTTTGGGTTTGTAGATCCAAAGTCTCACTTCTTCTTCTTCAACTTCTTCTCAATCTTGGCAACATATCGGTATGTTGCACCAAGCGAGGAGGTGTCTAGGAACTCCATTTCCTCTTGAATGTGTTTATCTAAACAATCATGATCCTTATGTTTCTTAGAATATTTGATACCCAACTTTGTGCGAAGGGTATGGAAAATATTCGTCATCTCATGCACATCTTGATCCCTTTGCTTCCACAAAATAGTCCATTGTATGTACTTATCTTCATAGTTCCCGATAGGGTAATACTATTCCTTGATGGCAACTCAGAAAATTTCCATGTGGGGGCAGCTGAAAATAGCAAGGGTTCCTTGTCATCCCTCTACACACAGTAGCTTTTCCACCAATCCTTGATGTGGGGGATGGATTTGAGGAGTGAAAAGGTAATATTCTCCCTATTGGAAAAATAATGAACTGAAAAATATCCTTCCAACATATTTAACCATTTATCTATGGCATTTTCATTTATCTATCCTTCAAATGAGGGAATGTCAAAGTTGACTTGTAACTTAAAAGGAGCAGTGCCTCCCGAGTGGATTTTGAATGAAGATGTGTTGCCTGTGGATATTTGTCGAAGGATCTAGACAAAATTGTCCATCATTGTGTTCCTTTATCACTTGAGGGCCTCTTCAAGCAATAATTGGAAAGGATCTCCGGTCTTGCAAAGGATCAACTAGTTCAAGCCCTAACTCCTTATTCCCTGACCTTGTTGGGGACATGGAAAAAAAATAGAGAAAGAGCAACACACTCTAATACCATTGATCCAGACTTATGAAAGAACCAAAAATAATACATATAGAAAGATAAACACAGAGATGCAGTAGAAATAAATATTCATTTCATTAATATCAAAGAACTGAAAGATGCTTACATACAAAATGGAAATAAACTAGCTCAGGTGATGGTAGCTTATCTCTGAGAAGAGATGTGGCAGCTACATGCCTTTTAACTGTGTTAGAATGAGGCTCAAGGGCCTTTTTATTAGTTAACAATAAATGGAAACCATAAACAACCAAAACCATAACCCTAGGAGATGGAATGGCAAGAGTTTGTGGGCCCCGTTGGGGTTAGTTGGGTATCCAACTTCTCGAGGTCGTAAATTGGTCATATGATATTTGTTTGGTGTATACAATACCTCATTAGAAAGGTCTCTCAAAGTACTACAAGATTTATGGCAGGCCCTTGCTTATGGCCACATGCCTATTACGAACCTCAAAAAAACGTCATTTAGGAGGTCAAAACAGCTTTGGAAGTTCTGGACCTGAAAAATGACTAAAAATACTAAATTGTGCTATAATCAAGGAAATTGATGAAACCAACTAGAAGTATAGGTGGAATAGGTGGGTGGCCACCAATATCCACTTGGATTAGCTACTCAGATTCACCTCCTTCTGCATTAACATACATACAATATTCACATCCACGTCTGAGTTTCTTTCAACTTGGTTCCTCAAATCTGTGGCCATGAGATTCTTCTTCTTATTGTCTTTCTTTTTGTTATTCAAGTTTATCTCTAGATGAAACTTCCAACACTTCTCCTTTGTATGGTCATCAATGATGCAGTGGTTGCTGGGATCTTTGCATTGGTGATTTTTGCTTATTATCTTTCCCCCTTTCTATTTCTTCTTCCATTCCTTAGAAGCATCTCGTTGCTCCTTCTACTTTGATCCATTTGATTGTGCTTTCTTCAAGCCTATGTTCTATAGGTCTTGTTCCTATACACAACCCTCGTCCATTGATTTGTGCTTGAACAAAATCACTTTATCTTGTAGATGGTGTTGTAGACACCCCAAATACTTGAGGAGAATGGGTTCTTTGGATATATACCCAACATTATGGCCATGTTTATGAACTTTGTGGTGTACTCTTGCATGTTTTGCCTCAGATTTTTCCCAAAGTAGTGCCATAGGATCCACGATCCTATAAATACCCAATAGCATAAAGTAATGAATTAATGATGGTTTTGAAATACTCCCTCTTAGTGACTAGAGGCTCTCCCTCCAACCTCAGGGTCTCTGTGCAACGTTTCTACTAAGTCAAGGCATGGCTCTCTAATTTCAGCCATACAAATAAAATATTTTTTTCTTCCCTAATTTGATGGACACTAAAATACACTTCCAGTTGCTACGACTAGTGATTTATCTTTAGAGCATCAATATCATCGTGGTATGGCTTGATATCGACCTTTTCTTCCATTTTAAACAAGGGGTTGTTATTGATTCATGACACTCAAATTGGGTTGATATTTTCCAGGTTTTTTCTTCGGTTGGCTCTTCATTTCTTCCTGATCCCTTGATCCCGATTCTGATCTGACATTTTCATTTGAACCCCCATGTTCTCCAAATATACCAATCTTATTTCTTAGGGCTGCTATGAGGAGATTTACATTATGATTTGTATATGTGACATTGTTCCGACTGTGAAAACCTCTCCTCTATAGGATCACAAGGGTTATTCACAGATTTGTCGATGATGATTAGGGTTTTATGACTTTTGCCTAGTTGATCTAGATCCCCGGAAAATAACCACAATATTCCCAAAGAGACCTTCTCTTATACCAATATGATCTATAAACTATTGTTGATATTCCACTAGACAATTCATCACAACATATGTGATAAAACTATATTTAAAATATGAAATTCTACACTGTTACAATTTTATTGGATTTATGGATCTATAAGTTCATTGTTAATAGTGCATGCATGTGAATTTAACATTATGTAAAAAATAGAGAAAAATGAAATAAAATATCACACACATTTGACACAAGATTTGACCTAGAAAACTCTTTCGGGAGAAAACTCATCTAGAAGGTGAGGTCGCTTTTCTCTCTTTCTCTAAATGGAAATATGGTTGTGGGTATAAAGAAGTATGGAATATGGACAATGGGCTACTATAGTGCACACGTCCTCTCTTTGTGCTCTATCTCCTTTCCCTCTCAGCTATTTTTTTTAATCATGGAACAAATGTACTTGAAAGAACGAAACCCCTTTTCCTCCTAATGGACTAGTTATAACATAGCTCGATAGCCTACTAGTGGTTAGGTTTGACTACCTCAACTCTTAACTAGCGTTTCAATATAGACTCTTCTAGAATCTTATTCGTCACAAGCATGTGACTAGCACCTTTTCCATGAATAATGGGAGTTTATGTGGCATCCTCTTGAATTATGGTGGTGAATACAATAAGGTCAACTTCTGAGTGTCATAACTTTCGTGTACAGACTCTAATTGATGTGATTATTATGCCATTGGAAAGGTATTTGTGTGTAGAATAGGTAAGAAGGGTTTTGCACCAAAGTGGTGAATTTTTATCCCCAAAAAACGTCATGTGATGCCTCAAAATGCTCCTGGAAGGTTTCAAAACGTAATTTGGCAAATTTAGTCCCACCAGTAGAAATGGTCCTGAGAGTTGATTCCTCCAATTTTTTTACTCTAAAAGCATCGAGATGAATGAAAGACAATATAATTATTCAATATAGATAAAAAATTGTTCATTTACAACCTCAAAATGGATCCTAATTTTTTTTACCCAAAATTTTCCAAATTGTGACCATCGGTAAATGGTCTTGCACACATATTCCTCAGCTTTTTCCACCCTAGGAGCACCAAGATGGATGAAAAATAAGTTAATGATACAATTTGGATCATTGGATGTATCTTTGTAGGCATCTATTGTATTTTAGTACCAAGCATCATTAAGAGTCATTAATGCTCTATTTTATATCCTGGGTATGAATGACATAGGTGTGGCTAGATTGTGATAGAAGTGCTTCAAGAATAAATTCAAAAAGGGGCACCAAGTTGTACATAAAAGTCAAAATATGGGGATACATAAAAATATTTGGATTGGCACCTTAAAGGATTTAATACTTATTTATACACAAAAGGAAACTCTAGTAAATTAAACATGGATCTCTACCAATGGTCAATGTAATCACTCAATTACTTTGATGTGTAGTTTCCAACTAGAAAAAGTAGCACAACATACATAAGTAAAATGTAGTCTTTCTTTCATGGCTAGCATTAACAATAGTATATGCACACATATATACACTAGTAGATCTCTACACATAGAAATGTTATAACTCATCATATATACATCCCCATATTGGGGCATATACTATCATTAATTCTCTCCTACAATTTTTTAACCCTTGTTGTAATCCTTTTGTGGGGCGTTAAGACAATGGAAACCACCATGGAAGTCTTGCATTGAATTTTCAAAAAATAATGCTCATAATAAATAGGTCATTTGAATAATAATGCAAGAAATAAAGATACTTTAATGATCATTGTAATCCTTCTAAAATATTTCAAAACGCCACTAAATTCCATTACCAATTTAGAGTTTTAATCATTATTAATAATAGTTCCCAAAATTTGTACAAACACTGTAGATCCAAGGACATGTATATTCAAGACGGGAATATAAATCATTATCCATTATATAACATTTGAACAATAGTAACACATACACATTGTCTATATACCCTAACCCTAATGTATATGTGATGAGTAAACCCTAGTAAAAAACAATTGGAGTTGCTCTACTCATCAGCCCTGAGTTGGGCAACTGCACAGTCAAGCCCATGGCCACACTAATGACATATATAGAAGTTGAAAATGGGGAAAAAAGCTTAAACTTATCTAATTTATAAATCCATCTCGAATCACTTCATCAATTAAGACCCAAAAGAACAAGGCCTTAACATTGAGTCCTATTAATTTTTTTATCGTGGTGGTGTTGATCTGGCCCAAGATTTCGCTCATGTGCTTCTATTGGTAGCCTTAATGAGGTTGAAACTACATGGAATCTTGGGGTTAATGACAAATCCACCATTGGAAAAAATCATCAGTTAGTCTCCTATGTTAATTTGTAAAATTCCCCTTAGGAAGTTGAATTACTCCAAAAATATGTAGGCAAAGAGTTGCTCAGGGGATCTAACAGAACAAAGTAACAAAGAAATAAACTTGGCCAACAATTCCTTAGATTTTCTATAATAAATGTTTGGAAGTGAAACATAGTCATCTTGGAATTCAAATCGATGCATATTCTTACCATGGGTTGCTCCCTTCAAAACACAAATGTTAGGTGGATGTAATGTTACTAATACATGGGTCCTATTTTACTTGTCTCCGTGATCCCCAGTGCAAAGTGCCAAATATGTGATTCATGTGTAACTCCTGCCCAAATGGCATATTGAGATTTATCCATTCCTTAACTCGTAACTAGGAAAGGGGCCAAGTAATTGAGAAACTGAGTTGATGCATTAGTTTTCATGTTGCAGTTTCTTACATGCTTGAAGCTTGAATAAATCCATGTTCCATTTCTTATGCAATCTAAAATCTGTGAAACTCACTTTTAAATATGGGATTCAATAGAGAATTCAATCACTTTTTCTGATAATTTGGAGGGCCATGGTGATGGTGTTATGGAGCATAAAATGATGTACAAATGGCCTTAAGTTGTGTTGCCAACCCTGGATTTTTAGTACCATAAAATGTGTTTTTCCTTTACTTCTATGTTTCCTTTTTTTTCTCCCCCTCTAACCACTCATGCTTGAATTTTTGGTGGTGCTTCTAAAACTAATGCTTCTGGATTAGTTGATAGTTCCATATAATAATTGCTTAGCTTGGAAAAGAAGTGGGCACATCCTCAATTCCTTGATTCCTATATATAGCTTTGGCTCTTCAATATTTGATTCATAAGATAAATAATAGTTGTAATCCTCTCAAATGGACAAGAAGATGTAACTATAAGTATGGGGAATAGTGAAGGAAAGAACTTGTTTCTCTGCTTCCTAGTCTAGACCACTCCCATCCATCTATGGACCTAGCACCCAGTTCCATGCATAATAATTTGAGAGTTTCTTTCCTTTAGTAGCTTAGGGAGAGAGATAGAAATAATACGTATCATTGGTCATAGTTTGCTCCATCAATCCATGGTTGTTCAAGAACCTACTAGTATAGACATTCAAGCAACAAATCATTTGGTAAACCAATTCAAAGATGTATATATTACTTATTGGAGGTCCATATTAGGATCTAGCACAAGTAGTGCACCCTTGTCAACTATGAACATTTGACCAACTTACCCAACACAATGGAAGGGAATTGGAATGCCTTAGGGTATTGTAAGAGAGCCAACTAGGATGGAGGGAAAGGAAATGTCCTTACCAGTAGGGAAAACAAAGTAAGTAGTTGAAATTGATTGTTTTCTTAGGCATTACATTTTCGTTCTCAAGATCTTCCTACACAATTCAAACTCATTTTTTTATTATCTTAACTATCAAGCTATCATGGGTAGAAATCCAACTCACAAATGGAAGGAAACAAGTCTAAGGTTGAGAGTAGGGTAATTTCTTGGATGAATCGTGTTTGGTTTACATTGGTTTGTGATGCTAAATTATGGCCCCTACATTATTCTCCATTTATGAATGTATGTTCCATTTTATCTATGTGGAAGATGCCAACAATTCAAATGGATGTTAGGATGAAGATTATAGTGTATATTCTGTGGGGAAGAAGAGGGTTTTGCAATTTAACATTTTCCTCATTTCCCAGTGCCAGATGATGAAGTCCCTCCTCTATGTTTAGGATGAGAATACTTCATTCCAGCTTTTCTAATCAAGTAGATTCTTATAATAAAGTAGACGTTGTTAGATTTGAATCTTATTGTCATTGATTTCCCTTATGACTAGAAGGTGGAAAAAGGGTGAACAGACATCCAAAATCAAATTATCAAGAAATACAAGTTAATTGGTCCATGAGTCATTGGTCCTTGTTTCTATTTATGATTGTAGCATGTAGGTTTATCTATTGTTCAATGTTTTAATTATGGTTGGGTAGTTTGTACGTTAAATGGTGTGTTTGCGTAGGCCTAAGCATATGTAGTCCATAGTTGCAGCTTCCTTCTTATATACATTGCAACATATATTGATACACATGGGCCCCTCCATATGTACATTTTTTCCACGATAAAATGAATATAACACACACGCCCCTTAGTCAATCAACGAAATTCATTCAACGGAGAGACCGATGGTTGAGATTGAATCAAGTACAACCCCCTCCTCCTTGTTGATGTCAAGGGGGGGGTTCCTCTATCATTGTTCCATTCTTGGTTCCACACCACAAATCAATGGAGAACATTAATTAGGTTAAATCAACGAAAAATGCGGGGTCGGGGGAGGGGGGGTCTGTTATCAACGTTCTTCCCCTCTCAGAACCTTGTCACCTTCCATTGCTCTAGGGAGAGATGTACATGTCCTCGTTAATTGACAGCAGGGATTTCCGTCTTGGCCCCCATCAAATTCATCTTGGACTTGTTGTACTCTCTCCACAAACCTCAGAAGGTCTGATGGGAATATTTCCATTTCATGTTGTAGAGATCTTCATCTCTTAACCTGTCTCATATATATATATATATATATATATATATATATATATATATATATATATATCTGAGATGCAAACATCGACACTTAACCATTTAAGCTTATCGATGAGGCTCATCAATAGGTAAATTATATGGACCTTAATGCCACTCTCTAGCTTATTAAAATCAACTTTTTTCACACTGCTTTACATGTTTTGTTATATTTTTCTTAGTGAGAAGGGTAAAGATGAGATTTTATGTCATGTAGCCTAATGTGCATTAATTGCAAGATTTTGATCAATTTTGGCTAATTAAGTGAAGGAACTCGAAGTAGACAAGAAAGAGGCATTTTAGGAGATTGGATTTCCCTCCTCAACTCCTCACTCACTTGAAGATTCCTCCAACAAATCTCACTAGCTCGAAGTTACAAGAAACCAAGCCACTGAGGTCATTAGCAGCCAAGCCAGTGATAGTTGAAGACAAGTTGATCTCGAGTTGGGAGCCAAGCCTCCCTAAATTTAAGGAATTTGTTGGTAGATTTAGTTGTATAAATAAGAAGGCTTAGAGCCTCATTAGGATTCAAATTTTTTGTTGTATCAAAGAGGAATTTTCGAGCTAAGACATTGTGACTGATAAATCTTATGTATTTTTGATATTTTATTGAAAATGAAAAGCATTCCCTTGATCCAGCACTGAGTTGACTTAGAGGGTTGAAGATCTTGGGTTAGGGACCAACCCTAGCAGCAGAGGTTTCTCTTTTTGTACATGTATGCATAGATTACATTCATGGTTATCTGCCGAAGTGATTTTAGTTTTGTTTAATTTACAAGTATTTGGATGATTACTTAGTTTGCTTCCATTTGTGGATAGATAGATCAAAGGTACCATAGTGACAGTAAACACTTCAAAAAATCTTATGTTAGTGGCCTTTACCTCATCTCCCTTATGGGATCATGATTTGAAGGTTCCATTAACACAACCCAAAAACAATTTTATTGTTTGATTACTGCATAACCTAGGTATTCTTGTTGAATATATCTGTCTCTAAATTTCTTAGAAGTATCTGCAATTGTCATTTTGATATAGTGAGTTTGTTGTGGTTTAGAAGCACTTCCATTCATAAACCTATCCATTAGCTATTAATAACTCTGTTTTTTCTCCATTCAGCTCATCTTTCCGATGTATAAATGAAATGGTGCATAAATAAAGAAAATAGTGTATGTTGTTGCAGGAGCTTCTGATCTATAGGGAGACCTCACCCAATTCTTCTCCACATACACAGCCAAAGTCCACCAAACCCTAATCCGAATTCTTGTTTTGTAAGAAAAGTGGTCATTTTCCTTGAGCAAATCTAAACATCTTGAAGCATTTGACTGAGCCTTGGGTAGTGTGCACCTCCTATATGCCTTATTTCCCCATCAAACACCTTTCCCACACTTCATTCTACCTTTCCTGCCTCCTTATAAGCTTTCAGCCTATTTCCTGTAGTAAAACAGGGCATCCTATAGTAGGACTAGGACATCTTGTCGTACTACAGGAAACCCTGTAGCAACCTGTTTTAAGACCAAATTGAGCAGAAATGGTCATCTGAGCTTAGTTTAGACCTCCACTTGGCTTCCATACCCTTGAAATTATTCTAGACCTTTTCCCCTATACCTGTCTCCCCTGCCAAAGAACAAATTGGAAATTAGCATTTGCATTCATAAAACTAAAAAATCCAAAAGGGATTTTTCTACAATTCTTAAGTTAGCACATGCATGCAGTAGTCACAATATTTCTTAGATAAAATTCCATGCTCAATTAGTCCAAATAAATAAATGTTATATACAAGGTTAAGTTAGGTCTCTTTTGCAAGCAAAATGTGTAGATGCTTAGCTAGATGACTTCATGTCACTTTATAGCACCTTCCAATTAAACACTTTCATTTCCTAGAGTAGCATTGTGAAAGGGTCCCTTAGGATCAATTTTGGGGCAAAATCCCAAGTTTTGGGGTAGAAAGCCCAAGTTTTTGTTATGTAAAGTGTAAAGTCTCCGCAAGTTGTGTTCGTGGAGCATGTAGATAGTAAAGTATCATAAAGGGTTTTTCCCTTCTTTAATGTAAGTTGTGTCGGCTTTAGTAGATCTACCCATGGTCCGTAGACCATGGGATTGTATAAAAAGGAGAGTCTCAAAGAGTCTAAGGAAGATAGATGGTAGATGAGAATGAATGTAATGGGTCATTAGCAGAAAGAGCGAAGACTCTTAGAGTAGAAGAGAGGCTTTGTAGCTGTGTGCGCAGAGGCCTAGAGTAAAGTCTGTAGCTGAGTGCGCGGACCCCTGCAGCAGAGTGCGTAGGGTAGTCTTGAGTCTGTAAGCATAATTGAAGTATCAATAAAGAGATTATTCCAGAAATATCTATGTTTTGTCCATTTACTTCTGTTATGAATGAATGCGTTTATGTTATAATGAATAATGGGGTTATGATTTAATACTATATGGAGGCGCGATTTTGCATGTTTTACATTGTTATATGAACGCAAGTACTAATAACTGTTTACATGAAGAATATATTAATGCATGTTAAAGATATCAGATACTCAGATCAATCTGCGTAAATACAGAATTAAGGGTAATTACAGAGGTGTGTAAGTAGTTGATTCACCTGTTTAGTGTTCGTGAACGACAGTCGTAGACCTTCACAAAGCTCTAAAGGTTGATAATGGAAGTTATATTGATAAGCCTTAAGGGATTATCGCTCTGTGTGAAGGAAGATTAGGGGTATAAAATGACATCACGATCATCTCTGCCTGCGGAAACTTGGTTCCAGCATCCCCCCATACTGCTTTGGGTGAGACTTCAGTTCGCACTCCGCGGATTGATGTCGAAAGGGCCAGTAGTGTAGGGATTTGTTTGGCAAAATTAACTCTGAACCTGGGTCAAGACCCACTAAGCCAACAAATGGTTTAGTTGCTAGGACCTGCATAAATATACGTGTGATGTCGCATCACTAGAACCCAACAAAGAAAAAAATTGAGTGGTTGGATAGAAAGTTCCACGAATTCGCGGCGCAAGAAAATAGAAATCCACGATTGACGAAAGAATAGTTGTTGGATAGATATCTGTATACAGAGATACACAAAATGTTCTTTTGTTCCTTCTTGGAAGAATTATATGAGTGGATTGCTAAATTGGTAGATAGCCAGGGAATGTGGAGGCTTAATAGTCCAATAGTCTGGAACCCAGAGCTAGTGTGGAGATTGGAAGCCTCTGAAGATAAGATCACACACGTTGTCGATCACTGGCTTGATCGTGTCATCAGAGGATTTGTGACAGAGTTCATGGTCGATACCTCGGTTAGCTATAGTGAAGTAGAGAGATGCTTCTTCAAGGGACTGCGAGGTAAATATTTAAAATCTTTGAATACTTTGATTAAAATTCTCTTGTGTGAAAAGCGGGTTATGCAGTTACCTTGATGTTTGGAGCTATGCGAAGTGGAAAGTTATTTAGGGATAGAAGGAGAACAGGTCCTAAATATAGCCCGTTGATTGAGCCTCCTTTGAGTAACGATGAAGGAGCAGCATAGGCTTCTTCACAGAGCGTTGTTCAGTTAATAAGGCAAGGGTTGCTGCGAATAACACATCCACCCACACCACCTCCATCTTCACCTCCACAACATACACCTTCGCCCACACTGCCACCACCTCTGCCACTGTTCAATATGGCGAATGCAATGAAGCTACCCGTTTTCAAAGGGTCCTTGGGAAATGAGGATCTAGACCATTTTTGGTTCATTGTGAAGGTTGTGTGGCAAGCTCAGAATATTACAGATGATTAGATGAAGAAATCAACGTTGGTTACTTCTTTACAAGATCGCACGCCAACATGGTACATTAAGTACTACACTGATAACCCACAACTACATCAGCAGACATTTAGACTACGCTGAATAAGGAATTCAGTAGGCCCAAGACTAAAGCACAATCAATCATTGGATTCAAGGAAATCATGATGAAGTCGGGTAAGGCACCCTGGGATCTGGATCAGAGACTGAAATTCAAGATCCATGAAGCTAACATGAATCTTACGGATGGGTAGCACTGCGAATGGTTTGTGGCTTCGCTCTTGCCTCATTTAAGGGTTGCTTTATCGCAACAAAAGATTGGGACCCAGATGGAATCCCTGGAGATTGCGATGAGACTGCATGAGACACCGATTCAAGATATTGCTTTGGGATTTCAGCAGATTCATGCGGAGTTGCAGAATCTTTGCCTAGAATTCCAAAGTCTGAAAAAGGATAAAGCAGCTCGGCTAGAAGTGCGCGAAGAAGTTTCGTGTTTGAAATGTAAGATTCATGGGCATGATAAAGATCATTTCCCTGTCTTCACAAATTATGTTGCAGGAGGAGGGACGATGCCTCTGAGTCCGAAAGCTCATGAAGGGCCAAGTATAGGGCCCGTGCTGTGGTGTGCTATATGTCAGGTAGCTAGAAAACATGTGACATACAATTGTCACTTGCTGCAGAAATTTGTATAGACATCACAATAGCTCTTCTGCAACTTCTGCAAATCAGTAGGTCACGATGAGCGCAATTGCCGTAGTTATGAGTTAATGATGGAGATAACACCTGCGTGTCAAATGTAGATAGAAACTCGACCTATGGATCAAGGCACTGGGGGAGCACGAGGAGGATATCAGTGGCACAGACGAGGTTGAGGCGGAGGAGGACCTACGAGAGGTTGAGGACAAGTTATTTGCTACGATTGTGGAGGGCTAGGACACTATGCATGAGGATGTACAAACCCGACACGCCTGTCGTGCTGATACTATACTCATTTTGACCGCGGGATAGAATACTTCCTTGTATTAATAGCTAAGATGCGCGAAAAGGGGACGCAACCTCAGTAGCCAACCTAGAACCTGCAGATGATGATGGCTGAATCCCATGAAGAGGATCCTAATGTGAATATTGTGTTGCGTAGTGGAATGATGACTGGAAAAGATAAGGGAAAGCAGCCTGAAGAAAGTGAATGGGTCTGCAAATCTCCAAACAAGGAGGTTGGATTTAATCTAGAACGCGCGAAAGAAACCTTCATGGAAGCGAAGAAAAGCTTCACTGAGGCTTCTACCTCAGGAAGCCAGGATAAGCAGTCTGAAGAAATGGACCCATCCATGCTTACTACCTTTTTGGAGACCTTTATGAAGCTACTACATGATAGAAAGGCCGTGAAAGAATTACAGGAGTTGATCAATAAATGTGTTGGTAAAGAAAATGCTCCTGAGGGACTGCGCGTGGTCAGGAAAATTGGTAAGCATAAGGCAAGAACAGGGCATGAGATGAGGCTCACCATGCAAATAGGTGAATATGGAATGGACCAAGTTATTTTGGATCTTGGGTCAGATGGGAATGTTTTAAACAAACATGGGAGAGAATGGGGAGACCCATACTGCAGTGCTCTCCAATTCAATTAAGGATGGTGAATCAACAAAATATTATCCCAATGGGAATATTGTAGGGAGTGACAGTAGATATTGAAGGCATGAGTGCATTGGCTGATTTTGAAGTGATAGAGATTGTCGATGACAACAATCCCTACCCTGCGTTCCTTGGGATCAACTGGGCTATTGACATGAATGGGATGATCAATTTGAAGAAGTGGACAATGTCATTTGAGAGGAAATTGCTCTGTGTAGTAGTACCTCTAGACCCTACAGAAGGACCGCGTTATACTGAACCGGTCCGTGATTATGAAAGTGATGATGATTTGGACCAAATCTTCAAAATAACAGCGCGAGACCAAGATTGCGTGAATCTGACAACAGATGGAAACATTACATGGGACCGCAAAAGTTCCTACATGTCAGATTTGGATGAGGAATTGGAACAATGGCAGAATAGGTTGCATGAAGTATCGACGTTGCACTGTAACATGATGACTAAATCACTGCGTTGTGTCTCATCAGAGGTAAGGAATCTTCCTTATTATGATGATCTAACTGACATAGATAAATTCTTGAATGCATTTGAAAGGGAAGTGCCTTAGAATCATCACTTCCCAGCACTGGATTTAGCGCTACGCCCGCAAGATGGTGGGGTATGCATAAAGACAATTTTGATGGATGGAACAAATACAAAAGAATGATGAGGGTGTGTTTTGGTCACCCAAAGGTGCGATTAATAGAGAAATATGATGGGAGGAGTCATCTGCGCAATCACTTAGCAAAATGGACTGATTCTTATGGATCAGAACCGTAACCAGAGTGCGTGCATTTGTTTTGTCAAACTTTGGATGTAATACCAATGAATTGGTACTTGGAGACAGAGCTCCACCATGATATGGATGAATGGGATAATTTGAGGCAAGGATTCTTGATGACATTCAGCTTTGAGGATGGATTCGAATGCATCGATGAAGTGTTGCAGGAGGTCAAGGTAGCGATCTTCAGAATACCACATGATCCCTTGGACTTGATTCAACCATATTGGACCACCCCGTTGCACCATGCACTAGAGTGCTACAATGTGACTACTGAAGAAAAAGAGGAGGATCCAAGGAACATTAATCTCCGAGAGGAAGAAGGCCACCGCGAAGTTGAGGGGTTGTATATAGAGAACCCAAATATCACTGCGTCGCTGAAAGCGAGACAAGTGAACATTGGAACAAAGGCGGAGTGAATTTTATGAAGATAGGGGACTACTGGGATGATGCTACGGTGGATAAGGTCATTGAGTTGCTCCATGGGTACTAGGATTTGTTCCCTACAAAGTTTTCAGACTTGAAGGGGATAATAGGTGATTTAGGAGTGATGAAAATAACGTTGAAACTAGACGTGTAGCCTGTGAAGCAGAGGCCATATCGCCTTAATCCTAAGTACAAGGAAAAGGTCCCCTTGGAGATGGAAAAAATGTTGGGAGTAGAAACTGTTGAACCAGTGGAGGAGTCCGATTGGGTAAGTCCTATGGTAGTTTAGGAAAAGAAATAGAAGGATGAGATAAGGATTTGTGTAGATCTCAGGAAACTGGATGATGCTTGCATTCATGATCCTTTTCCAAATCAGTTCACGGATGAGGTATTGGAAAATGTTGGCGGGCAGGAAGCATATTCGTTTACTCATGGGTTCTCTAGATACCATAAGATAAATATCACGCCAAAAGTCAGGAGTAAGACTACCTTCGTGACCGAGTGGGGATTCTTTCAGTATAAAGTAATGCCTTTTGGACTTAAGAATGCACTAACAATATTTTCACTTGTAGTCATTGCGGCGTTCAAAGAGTTCATTCACAAGTTTTTGGAGGTATACTTTTATGATTGGACGGTGTTTGGGCTCGTAAAATGCCATGTAGCTAGTTTGCACTTGATGCTGGATACTTGCCAGAGGTATCAGATCGCGTTAAAGTTGAAGAAGTGCTTATTTTGTGTTCCTATTGGAATCTTGTTGGGTCATGTAGTGTGCAGACAAGGATTAACGGTGGACCCTTCTAAGATTGTGGTTATAATTAACTTGGAGGCGACAAGGAGTGTTAAACAGTTGCGCACAATGCTGGGTCATACTAGTTATTATCGAAATTTCATCAAGAGTTATGCTCTGATTACCACATTGGTGTAAAAATTACTGAAGAAGGATGCTACATTCTGTTGGAATGAAGAATGTCAGTGAATCCTGGATGTGTTAAAGGAGAAGATGGTCACCACATCGATCCTAGTATTCCCGGATTAGAAGAAGGAATTTCATGTGCATGTGGATGCATCATGTATTGCACTGGGAGCAATGTTGACATAGGCCGGTGAAGGAGAATTGGATCACCAGATAGCATTTGCAAGAAGAAAGTTGTTGAAGGCTGAAAAGAATTATTCAACGACAAAGCATGAAGGGTTGGCTATGGTGTACATGCTCCATAAATTCAGGCATTACTTACTAGGTGGTCACTTTAAGATGTATACAGACCATTCTGCATTAAAGTACCTGGTCAACAAGCCTGTGTTGGGGGGGGAATATGCAGATGGTTGTTGTTGTTTCAGGAGTACAATTTCGAAGTAATTGTGACGTCAGGGAGATTGAATGCAAGACCAGATCATCTGTCGCACATTGAGACAAGAGAGGAGCCTACTAATTTGGAGGAAGGACTGCCTGACGTGCATCTCTTTGCGATGCACGTAGCAGACAATCATTTTGCAGAAATTATTCACTTCCTGACTATAGGAACAACTCCAGAAGAATACACTAGTCAACAGAAGAAGGAATTGGTGGTGCGCACAAAATATTTTTCTGTTATTGCAGGTCACTTGTATAAAATGGGATCAGATGAGATATTGCGATGCTATGTGCCTGATTTTGAATGAAGTAGTATCCTAACTAAAGCTCATGGAGGAGCTGCGAGAGGCCATTACGCAGGAAAAGCAATAGCGCAAAAGATTTTACGCGTTGGTTTGTGGTGGCCAACATTGCGCAATGATTCCAAAGCATATTGTAGGATGTGCGATGCATGTTAGAGAACCAGCAGGCCATTGCAGAGGGATGAGCTACCTCTGAATCTGCAAGTGTCATTGCATCCTGATTTGAAAAGTGGGCAATTGATTTTGTAGGACCAATTCAGCCTCCAAGAAGGAAGATGGGTGCACGATACATCATCACCGCAACCGAGTATTTGACTAGATGGGCAGAAGCGTAGCCTATAAAGGACTGTACAGGGTCAACAATAGCAAAATTTTTGTTTGAGTATGTGTTGAACATGTTTGGTTTCCCGAAGGTTTTGATGAGTGATCGTGGTACACACTTCCTTAATGAAACGATCAGCGTGCTGATGGAAGAGTTCCAAGTTTATCATCAAAAGAGCATTCCATATCACCCTCGAGCCAATGGGACGGTGGAAGTGTTTAATAAGATATTGGAGAATGCACTGACAAAGGTTTTCAATGCGTAGAGGAATGATTGGGACGTGCACGTACCAACAGTGTTGTGGGCTTATAAAACTACTTATAAGAAGCTTACTAGTCAGACACCATTTAGTCTGGTTTATGGCGTAAAGGTTGTGATGCCTATGGAATATATTGTGCCTAGTCTTAACATAGAGGCATTCACAGGAATGGCAGATTGTGGAGCCTTAGAAGAGTGGCTCGTGTAGCTGACAGAGCTAGAGGAAGATAGATTCTTGGCTAGATTCCATCAACAAGTTCAGAAGGAGCACAAAAAGGCATGGCACGATCGACACATCAAATTGCGCACCTTCCAGGCAAATGATTTAGTTTTATTATATGATAGCAAGTTTGATAAGTTTCTAGGAAAATTTAGGATGCATTGGATGGGGCCATATGTTATCAAGGAGATTACTGATGATGGAGCAGTTTAGCTTGTGAAATTGAATGGAGATCCATTTCATGGAAAGGTAAATGGTAGTCGATTGAAGCCATACACCGGGGATCTAGCTAGGTGACTATATGATGGTAGCACAGTCTTAGCGCTAAAGGCAGCTATAAGGAGGCGCGGGACTATAAACTACACTGCCTGGGTTTTATAGCTACACAACAAGAGGTCTGCGCTGAATGGAAGAATGTCATGGTATCAAAAAAAGCGCGAAGGGAGTTGTGCTATAGGGGTGGAGACTACACAACATAGCCAAAAAGTGACCGTTACAGCCAATGTTCATGATTTGACCACCAGAATATGGTTAAGAGGAGGGGGTGGCCAACATTTAAGGCATTTAAGGTTGAAATCAAGTGTGAAATCTTTGGAAATTTGCCGCCATTCTCACATTTATGGATGGATTTTGGGGGGAACAGTCGAATTTGAATTCAAAGTTGCCTATAAATTACACGTGGCCGTCCAGCAAGAAACACTTTGCATTGTGAGAATTTTTGAGTTGTTTCGTCTATTGCGTGAGCTCTTTGAGAATTTGCTTGCAATCCTCGTGTTTGAACAGTATCCCGAGTCCAATCAGAGCCTCATTAACAATGTTATGCCTGCACTAGCTGAGACTGCTAGTACTAGGGGTGTTGTCGTCTCTGAGGGAGCTGTCCTTGAGGTCGTGAGTATGGAGGTTCCCGCAGCAGTGCCTAAGGCACTGAGGTCACCTAGGCCAAAGCCTACGCCGATGAGAGAAGTTCCCAGGCCTATAAAGGATAAACAAAAGCAACCGATATCAGTGTGCAAGCCACTGAGCAAGAATGCATTCACACAGGCTCGGAGAAAAGAAAAGCCAACTGGGCAAGAGAAGGGAAAAGTGGTAGATCTAGAGGCCGAGGAGGGCATGGAAGACATTGATATTGAGGGGGTAGACCCAATTTCAAAATTTCCATGTATATCCTCCACACCAGGGCAAGGTGAAGGTCCCGAAGGACCCAGATGAGAGACAGTTCCTCCTGAACACACCCCTGATGCCAAAAAATATAACTTTTGAAGGTCCACACTTGGCGCACATCCCACATCAGAAGCTTAAAGATTGGGATTTGGCAGACATTGAGTAATCCCCACCTGGCTACTGATATCTTCATGAAGCGAGTGTTCTACAAGGAGTCTAGTGTCACCGCACTGGAGCTGGTGGAATGGATTTGCGAGGTAAACAAGGTAGGGTTGTTAAACCTACAATGGATGCCTCACTACCACCATGCCCCACTAAATTTGACAGTCATTAAGCAGCTATTGTGCCTTGTGCATGACGGGTGCTTGTGGTTGAGTGAGCCAATACTAAACACTAATATATTGATCCATAGGATCACATTACTCCCCATTTAGGATTGAGTCCAGCCAAGGCATTTGGCGGAAAGATAGGTGAGCGCGACCTTGCCGAGAAGATGAAGGACAAGTTCAAACTTGTCAAGAAATCGCATGGGTATTCTATTTCCAGTATTACTGACCCCGCGGTGAAGGTGGCCACCCAAATTTTTGTTGGCAAAGTGATGTGAAAGTGTCACACGGACGAGGTGCCAACACCAGTGGTTTTGTTAGCGGCTCAGTTTGTAGAGGGCATACAGTTCAACTGGGCACGCTACATATGCATTGAGTTCCTCACGAACTGCAGAGAGGCATATGACCATAGTAAAACCTTCCATTACTCATGGCTATTACTATCAATTCCGTTGGTTGTATGGGAGCTACCAGAGGATAGCCAATTTCCTCTGATTGAGATGGATTTTCACGAAGCCGTGAAGTTTGCATCTTTGTGGGCTACCAAGTACGCTGACCGAGTCAGGGAAAGTAAATTGTTTTGGGTGTTGATGGAGGTGAGCATCCGCGTAGCCATCAACCAAAAGTTGTGGTTGTCATGAACCGTTTTTGAGAAACTATCTGGCTACGCAAAGTTCAAAATGGACTTCCATCGTGTTCACATCCGGGTGCGGAAGGATCCAGATCGGAATTGGTATGATCTTCCCTACTTGGCTATGGATTATGCCATTACCAAGGTCCTTAAGCGATGGCCAGGAGATTGGCACACAACATTGGATTTGGCCATCGGGACTAGCAAGCCTGTGGAAAAGTAGAAAAAGGAAGCGTCCCGACTGAAGGTTCAGCAGTTGGTAGAAAAGAGGAAGAAGGAGACTGAGGAGAAGGCTCGTGCAGAAGCGGAGCGCACCGCAAAGGAACAAGAAGAGCAGGAAGAGCTCTACTCTAGTAGAAGTGAGAAATATCCTTTGCCCCAAATGGAGGAAGAAGAACAATTAGAACAGGGCAGCGGTGATAAGGAGAGCATTCCCTTCCACGTAAAGTGGCATAGAGAATAGGAAAAGGAGGGACAGCGAAAGAAGACCAAAGCCTCCAAGTCGTCGCTAGATCCAATCACCTTGACGGAGGGTGACTTGGACGATATTGGAGATAAGGTAAGGTATATGACAACCGAACTACTGCAACAATTTAAGTAGCGTCAAAAGCAGACTTTAAGTGCCATACAGATGGGTCTGTGTGAGCTACAAATCCAAACAACTAGACTTCAGGCAAGTGCAGAGCAGAGCAGCACGGTATCAACCAGTTTGGTGCCAGGGACCACTCAAGCAACAGTGTTGGTTCAATCCTTAGATCTTCGGGCAGTCACGTTGCTTGGTGGAGCTCTGAGCATGGAGGCGGACACTGACAAGGCTACTATTAGTGCTTTAAGGAATATTGTTCTGAACTTGGCTGAACTCCATAGTGAATTCCTTCACACATGGCAAGCAGGTGTGATTGCAGAAATTAGGGCCCAGGAGCAGTGCGCACTTAGCTTGATTAGCGAGCAGAAAGTCAACAGCGAACAAATGTTCATTGATAAGACAGTAGCGCTAGAAGCATGGAAGAAGGTTCATGAGCAGAACAAGTGATCTATAGCTGCGGTGGCTGAGGCATGCAGAACATCCCCTGAGCTTCACATTCCAGAAGAAACATTGTTGGAGGCCAAGATTAGGAAATTGGCTGCATGTGTGCACAATGCAAAAATAAAAATGACCAAGGCTCAATTTGAGCTGAACCTAAAGACCACAGAGCTTGAGTTGAAGGCACATCCTTCAACTCCACCAGAGGTCAGAGAACAGTGTGGGGAAACTGTAAAGGATGCAACCGCAACAGTAGATGTCGCGGTGGAAGATTACACTACACTCTCTGAGTAGTCTATGGATGTCGTTATGACTCTGCAGGAAGATCCTAACCTATAGAGGTTGAACACAGAAGCCCACAAATTGCAACAGTAGTACGATGAAGCAAGAACGATGGCATGCATCGTCGCTATCTCATAGCGCTTCGCCAAGCTACATAAGGTAAATAAGTTGCTCGAACAGGTGGAGGCAGTGCAATGGAAGGAGGCAGTCCTCAAGGCCAGATTGGGGCCTTGGCTCGACGAGGACTATGTTATCTATGCCACCATTGAAGAGAAGTTGGCAGGTCTACAAAGGACACAACAAAAGATAGAAGGAAGACAGTGCAGGGACAGCAATAGAGAAGCTGGTGGAGTAGATCAAGTAGGCAGCCATGCAAAGCACTACTGAGGTAACAGTGGCGCAAGTCAAGCTGGGAGGTCTCCGCAGTAAGATTTTTGTGCCAGAAGACTGACTCAAGGGCGAGTCACGATATTTGTGTCAGGGGCCTATTGGGACAGGGTCCCCTAGGATCAACTTTGGGGAAAAATCCCAAGTTTTGGTGCAGAAAGCCCAAGTTTTTGTTGTGTAAAGTGTAAAGTCTCCGCAAGTTGTGGTTGCGGAGTGCATAGATAGTAAAGTGTCATAAAGGGCTTTTCCCTCCTTTTATGTAAGTTGTGTCAGCTTTAGTAGATCTACCCATGGTCTGCGAACCATGGGATTGTTTAAAAAGGAGAGTCTTAGAGAGTCTAAGGCAGATAGATGGTAACGAAGAATGAATGTAATGGGTCATTAGCAGAAAGAGCAAAGAGTCTTAGAGCATAAGAGAGGCTTTTTAGCTGTGTGCACAGGCATAGAGTAAATTATGCAGCTGAGTGTGCGGACCCCTACAACTGAGTGCGCAAGGTAGTCTTGAGTTTGTAAGCATAACTAAAGTATCAATAAAGAGATTATTCCATAAATATCTATGCTTTGTCCATTTACTTCTGTTATGAATGAATGCATTTATGTTATAATGAATAATGGGGTTATGATTTAATATTGTATGGAGGCACGATTCTGCATGTTTTACATTGTTATATGAACAGAAGTACTAATAACTGTTTATGTGAAGAATATCTTAATGCATGTTAAAGATATCAGACACTCAGGTCGATCTGGGTAAATACAGCACTAAGGATAATTATAGAGTCACGTAAGTAGTTGATTCACCTGTTTAGGGTTTGTGAATGATAGTTGTAGACCTTCGCGAAGGTCTAGAGGTTGATAACGGAAGTTATATTGATAAGCCTTAAGGGCTTATCACTTTGTGCGAAGGCATATTAGGGGTATAAAATGACATCACAATCATCTCTAGGTGTGGTAACTTAGTTCTAGCATCCCCCCATACTGCTTCAGGTGAGACTTCAATCCACACTCCATGGATTGATGCTGAAAGGGCCAGTAGTGTAGGGATTTGTTTTGTGAACTTAACTCTGAACCTGGGTCAGGACCCACTAAGCCAACAAGTAGGTAGAATTCCCCTTTTGCATTAAGAATAATTTTCCCTTTTCCATTTGGTAGTCAGACTCCTTCTAGTCATTAGAAGACTAGTTTGAAAAACCCTAGTGGTTTATCGCCCCAGTTGAAAAGTGAAAATAGCAAACAGTTGCATCTACTGTGTATACAGTAGTGTCACCTCCAAGTTTGTACGAACCCCGAGTTAATGAAGTAAATTTGGTAGCCCCAAGAGTTGCAGCATTCTTGCTACAATACTGGTGCTCATCACTTTTTTGGCGCTGTTGCGGGGAAGGTGTCTAAATAGATGTGGTTTCTTCTTTCTTTCTTTCTTTCTTTCCAATTCTGCAGATAGTTTCATTCAATAAATAGTTGAAATCTTTGTTTTCTTTCCAATTCTACAAGTAGTTCCATTCAGAAAATAGTTGCAATCCTTTCTTTCTTTCCGTTCTACAAGTAATTTTGAAAAAAAAAAAAAAAAGGGATAAATCCTTTCATGTCTCATAGGGGTAGAGATAACTTAGGAATTTTTTTGCCAAATACATTGACTGCATCTAACAACCAACCTTCCCTCTTCTTAGGTGGCTGTGAGCTAGAGGACCCATTAGGTGAACAACCAAAGATATTTGAAGAGCCTGTTGGGGAAGAATAAGAGACCATTCCACCAACCTACACCATGGTTGAAAATAGAAATGGGATTGAAGATAGAGAAGGAGCTGAGAATAGAGCTGAGGGTGTTTTTCCCATAAGAGAAACCAATGGGGATTCTAGGATGAAAAACATAAGCCCCTTATTTTTTTGCCAAATACATTGACTGCATCTAACAGCCAACCTTCCCTCTTCTTCGGTGGCTGTGAGCTAGAGGACCCATTAGGTGAACAACCAGAGATATTTGAAGAGCCTGTTGGGGAAGAATAAGAGACCATTCCACCAACCTACACCATGGTTGAAAATAGAAATGGGATTGAAGATAGAGAAGGAGCTGAGAATAGAGCTGAGGGTGTTTTTCCCATAAGAGAAACCAATGGGGATTCTAGGATGAAAAACATAATCCCCTCTGCCCTTCTTCACTTCCATGGCCTGACCTCAGAGGACACAGATACCCTTTTGTTCGATTTTGTTGTCATATGAAGAACTTATGATTACACCTTTGATGACCAAAAATTGAAATTGTTCCCATCCACCCTCAAAGATGCAGCCTTGCATTGGTTCATGGGTTTAACTGGGGACAACATCACCACCTGGGCTCAGATGCAACAAGCCTTCAACAATAAGTATAGGGACTATTATAGGTCCAAAGATACAAAAGAGGAAATTTTTAGAATGACCTTAGGACATGATGAATCTTTGGAAGATTATGACAAAAGGTTCCAACTCAGATACAAAAGGGCCAGATGCACCCTCAATCCTGAATCACTTAAGCTAGTCCTTCTTAGAGGGATTAGGGAAGATCTCCTAGAAACATTAAACATGCTGTCAGGAGGGGACATATATCAGCTTCCATATGATCATATCAAGATAGTTTTCAAAAATCATTCTAGGGAAGCCAAAAACAAGGGTAGGCCTAGTTAAGCTTTGGCTAGTTCATGAAATTGGATCCTCTAACACATCCATAAAAAGTGAAATTGGGAACATGTTGGAAGACTTTAAGAGTGAAATGTTGCATACCCTTGCTCTGCAAATGGACACCATGTAGATCAAGAGGAAGCAGGAGGAAGCATAAAGAGCCTTAGTTGTCTTCTTCCCTAGATGCACCAAAAGGTACCCTAGGAACAATTGTCCATTGAATATTATAGAGATCTGCTCGATATATGAGGAGAACCACTCCATAAATAAGTTCCCTTCTCTACTTGTATTAAAAGTTGCGTATCAAGGAACTGAAGGGGTAACTAAACAGCTCTGTTATGTCAACCAAAGGAGGCCTCAAGGACCTCGACCATACCAGCAAGGCATGCAAGGGGCATCCTATTCATATTACAACCCTAACCAGAATGCAGCCATTCCCCCGTGGTGCCGTCATACTCATCCTTCATGGTCCTAACCTTCTCCCTAGTATTTTGCACCTCAATACCATTCCCAACCTGCCAACCAACCATTTCAGCCATATACTCCTCCACAACCTCAATGGAATGAACCATCCCAGGTGTGGAGGCCCCTATACAACCAATCTCTAGCCTTACTACCTCCACCTCCATCTCAACCGCAACTCCTTCACCTTGATCTGCCTAAGCAACCTCATATGCTTTCTCAACCAAATCTGAACCTTAACAACTGCTAGGCACAACAGGTCTACAGTGGAGAAACATCTTACCCTGCCTATGTTGTGGAAATTCAAGAAATCAACCTCAGGTATGGAAGAGTACTTCTAGATAATCAACCTCCATATCCAACTGAGGAGCTCGAAGAGGAAAAGGAGGAGAGTGTCCCTCAAGCGAATCCACCTCCTTTTCCTGAAAGATTAATCCATCATATCTAGCACACCCTAGAAGAGACTGAACTTCTAGGTGAATTGAAAAACCTATGTGTTAAAATTCTGCTCCTCCAAGCTATCAAGGATGTCCCCATATACAAAATGTTAATCAAGGAGAAATGTTTCAAACATCCTGGGAGGCGAAAGAAAGACACCCCTACCATTAATTTCATTGGAAAATTGTCTCACTTAATGTTGGGGCAGGTAATTTTCCCAAAGTATCTAGATCCTAAAAGTCTTGTGGTAGATGTACACATCGATGGTATCATTGTCCCCCATACCTTGATCAGTCTTGGGGCTACCATCAATGTGATGACTAAGGAGACTATTCTTAAACTAAATCTCCAAGGATCATTAAGAAATACCACAACAGTATTGCAACTTGCAAACAGGTCCATAGTAGCTCCTCAGGGAGTTGTTGAGGATGTGATGGTCTCCATTGATTCCTATGAATACCCTACTAACTTCTTAGTTCTCCAACCTAAAACCAAGTTCAGTGGTTATCCTCTCATCCTTGGAAGGCCATGGTTAGCATCTACTGATGCTTACATAAGTTCCGGGGCTGGGAATATGACCATTAAAAATGGGCATTTTTCCAAACAATTGGTCTTGTACCCTCCTGCTCAACCATCTCTGGAGCATGAATTACCTTTATGGTTAGAAGAGGAGGATAAATATGAAGTCTACTCTTCCCGAATATGTACCCTAGATGCTACTATAGGAGGGGGGAAACTTGATGAAGATGACCTAATTGAGAAAATCCTCTAGAATTAGCCCCCCAGCACCATGTCTCTTGAGCAGTTAGTGAAGAAAACTAAAGATAACCCTTGGACTGATTTGTTCCTAGCTGATCAAGTCCTACTAATGTCAAGATGATAGAATTTGGTCCAGAAAGAACATTGAAAATTAACCCCTCTTTCTGCACAACAGGAAGTGGAGTTATGTGACATGCTAAGAAGCATTTGTATGCCTTTGCTCGAAGTTATAAGGAAATGAAGGGAATTCACCCTTTGGTGTGTACTCACCACATTTACATCAAGTAAGATTGCAAGCCAGTGTGCTAACCTCAAAGGAGAATGAACCCAACCCTCAAGGATATAGTCAAAGAATTACTGCATAAGTTGTTGGATCCATGGTTCATTTACCCCATCTCAGATAGTGAGTGGGTGTCTCCTCTAGTTCTGGTTCCAAAGAAAAATGGGAAGTGGAGGATCCGTGTGGACTATAGAGAGCTAAAAAAAGGCACAAAAAAGGACCATTTCCCTCTACCTTTCATTGACAAAGTATTAGATGGTCTAGCAGGAAATAAGTTTTTCTCTTTCTTGGATGGGTTCAGTTTTTACAATCAGATCGAGATCAACCTAGAGGACCAAGATACAAACACCTTCACATGTCCTTGGGGCACCTTTTCTTATATAGTCCTTCTTTTTGGATTATGGAATGCCCATGCCACCTTTTAGAGGGCATTCCTAAGCATCTTTGCAGAGCTAGTCCATGACTCTGTGGAAATTTGTATGGCTGATTTTACCCCCTATGGGTGTGATTTCCTAGAGGCTCTCTCTAACTTGGGAAAAGTATTAAACAAATGCATTGAAATGAACTTATCCCTTAGTCATGAGAAGTGTGAGTTCTTGATGACTGTAGGGACTATTCTAGGTCACTTAATATCCCAGGAAGGACTGCAAGTGGAACCAAATGAAATCGCCAGCATAAAGTGGGTCCCTACTTGGACTCAGAAGCAGAGGGATGTTAAAAGTTTCTTAGGTTTAGTTGGATACTATTGTTGGGTTGTGTTATATTCTTTCCACGACTAACCCACGTAGTTGGGGGTGGCAGCCCCCCCATGTCCGAGGGGTTTGAGGGGGGTGGGTAACCCCACTCTACGGGGTCTGGGGCAGCGCCCCGGGAAAATTGTTTTTTGGACCCTATATTAGGTTGGGCAAACCTGCCTATGGTTTTCGATCCATGGTTTTGGACACGATGGTTTTCGGTCCATGGTATTGGATGCTTCGGCATTTATAAATATGTATTGTAACATTGAAAGGAACATAATGAAAAATCAAGCTGGTAGTCTCGGTTTTGGGATCCAAGGGAAAATCTCTATGTATATGTGTTTTATGTGTTATGCTCTTGCATTGTTTATTTTCTGTGTTTTTTAGAATTTGTATAAAAGTAATTTATGTACAAGGTTAACACCTACATTTGGTATCAGAGTTGTTTTGGCTTCAAGGGGATACCTTTGTTGCTAAGGGGTTTCGCTCGAGCCTATGGTAGACCTTGTTCAGTGGGAGATCTGCAAGATCGATTATGGTGGTGAAAGAAGATGGAAAACAGTGGAAAGATAGAGATCGAAAAATTTAATGGTTAGAGTTTTGAGTTGTGGAAACTCAAGATGGAGGATCTGTTGGTGGATAAACATCAGTGGATCGTAGTAGATCTAGGTACTAAACCAACGGGAATGGTTGATGAAGAATGGAAGAAGTTGGATCGGAAGGCAAAGAGCATAATACGATTGTGTCTCTCAGATTCAGTATTGCTGAATGTATCAGGGGAAGCTACGACGAAGGCTTTGTGGGGCAAGTTAGGGACTTTTTACCAATCTAAGTCTTTGGTGAATAAACTATTCCTGCGGAAAAAGTTGTATAACCTGAGGATGAAAGATGGAGAATCAGTGATAGAGCATCTAAACACATTTAATACTGTAGTAAGTCAGTTGGAATCTGTTGATATTAAAATTTCAAATGAAGATAAGTGCATCAGTTTGTTGTGTTCTCTACTAGATTCGTGGGATAGTCTGGTTATTGAAATAGGTAGCAATGCAACAGCCTTGCAGTTTGATGAAATAGTCTCATCCTTGCTGACAGAGGAGATGAGACGGAAAAATATGGAGAGCCGGAATGGTGATGCCTTGTCTGTACGAAGATGATCCCAAAATAGAAACAAAAATAAGTCATCGAGTGGGAGATCTAAATCTCCAGGAAACCCTGTAAAAGTGGTGTGCTGGAAATGCAGAAAGGAAGGGCAATACAAAAGGGACTGTAAATCTAAAGCTCCTGACAAAGGAAAGGGATCTGATTATTCTTCTTCTACAGAGGTGAAAACCACCTCAGATGAAGGTGGGGATGTGTACTTGGCTTCTTCAAAACACATGTAGATGAGGCATGGTTGATTGACTCAGGTGCATCCTTTCACTTCACTCCCCATAGAGAGTGGTTCTGTGAGTATGATAAATATGGTGGTGGTGATGTCTTCTTAGCGGATGATAGGAAGGCTAGAATTTTTGGTCACAGAAAAGTAGAGTGGAAGTTGCAAGGTGGAAGGGTTAGAACACTTCTGGGTGTTTTGCATATTCCTGCATTAGCCTGAGATCTGATTTCTATAAGCAAGCTGGATGATACAGGTGTAAAAACAATGTTTGAGAAGGATACCTGCAAGATGGTTCGGGGATCACTGGTATTGATGAGGGGAGTTCAGTCTGGAACTCTGTACAAGATGCAAGGTAGCACTATTGTTGATGGGTGCAATAGTTCTATGGTTCCTGAAAGTGGAGCTGAAAATCTAGTGGTCTCTGGAGAGAAGACCATGTTCTGGCATCAAAGGCTTGGACATATTGGAGAGAAGGGCCTTCGAATACTTCATGGTAAAGGTATGGTAGAAGGTATGAGTAATATCTCTCTGGATTTAGATTTCTGTGAAAATTGTGTATATGGGAAGCAAAATCGGGTGAGTTTCTCCTCTGGTGGTAAGAGGGTGAAGCACATATTAGAGTTTGTGCACAGTGATGTGTTTGGACCTGTGAAGGTTCTATCACTGGGCAAGTCTGTGTACTATGTATCATTTATAGATGACTTCTCAAGGAATACATGGATATATTTCCTTAAAAATAAATATTTAGTCTTTGATAGGTTTAAAGAATTTAAGGCTCTGGTGGAAAATCAGATAGAGAAGAAGATAAAGGTGTTGAGGACAGATAACGGTGGAGAGTTTTGCAGTAAAGAATTTGAAGAATTCTATAAGAAGTGTGGTATAGCACAACAGAAGACTACTCCATATACACCTTAGCAAAATGGAGTTGCAGAAAGAATGAACAAGACATTGATGGAAAGGGAAAGAAGCATGCTCAGTGGTGCCGGGTTAGGACAGGAATTCTCAGTAGAGGTGGTGGTGACAACATGCTACCTGGTCAATAGATCACCTACATCAGTGTTGGAGGATAAGACTCCACAAGAGGTATGGACTGGTAAGAAACCCTCTCTTTGACATCTGAGGGTATTTGAACGTGATGCATATGTACATGTTCCAAAGGAGAAACAAACCAAGTTGGGCAGTAAATCTGAAAAGTGCATCTTTATTGGGCATAAGGATGGTTTAAAGGGTTATAAGCTTTGGAACCTAGTAACAAGGAAAGTTGTGTATAGCCGAGATGTAGTGTTCAGAGAGGTGAAAGATATTATTAAACATGAAGTCCAACCAAAGGAACCTGAGAAGATAGAGTTTGAGCTAAAGGAGGAAGAATCAGACTCTACAACATAGGAGAATCAGAAGATGAAGAGCCAGAAAGTTCGGGTGTGAGAAGATAAGTTCGAGAAAGAAGGCAACCAGAAAGGTATAGTCCATCTGCTATCTTTTCAAATTTTGCTTTATCTATTACTAATGATGATCCCAGAACTGTGAAGGAAGCAGTAGATTCAGAGGATGGAAAACTATAGAAAGAGGCCATGGTTGATGAAATGGCGTCTTTGCACAAAAATGAGGCTTGGGATCTGGTTGAGTTGCCGGCTGGAAGGAAACCCATTGGCAACAAATGGGTGTTCAAGAAGAAGACAAATGTAGAAGGAAAGGTGGAGAAATACAAAGCTCAGTTGGTAGCAAAAAGTTATTCCCAGGTGCTGGGAATTGATTTTGGTGATATTTTTTCTCTTGTTGCCAAGGTAACTTCTATTAGATTACTGTTATCTGTTGCTGCTGCTTTTGATTTTGAGGTAGAACAGATGGATGTGAAGACAACATTTCTTCACGGGGATCTGGAAGAGGATATCTACATGAAGCAACCTGAAGGCTTTGCGGTGAAGGGTAAGAAAGAATTGGTATGCAAGTTAAAGAAGTCTTTGTATGGGTTAAAACAGTCACCAAGGATGTGGTATCAGAAATTTGATACATTTATACGGAGACTTGGCTTCACCAAAAGCAAAGCAAATCACAGTGTGTATTTTAAATTAATTGGTGACTGTGTTATTTATCTGGTCTTGTATGTGGATGATATGTTGCTGGTTGGAAATGACAAAGAAATTATCCAAGATTTTAAGACCTAATTGTCCTCCAAATTCGACATGAAAGATCTTGGTGCTGCAAACTATATTTTTGGCATGGAAATTAAAAGAGATTGGGAAAAGAGGAAGCTCTGGTTAAACCAGAGGAGGTATGTCGAGACAATAATGCAAAGGTTTAATATCCAACATAGTAAACCGGTGAAGGTTCCTATTCCTGTAGGTGTAAAGTTATTTGCTGAACAGTGTCCCACGACACAAGAAGAGGAAGAGGACATGTCCCGTGTTCCATATGCAAGAGCAGTTGGTAGCCTAATGTATGCAATGGTCTATACTAGACCAGACATTGCACATGCAGTGGGAGTATTGAGCAGGTTTATGTCAAAGCCAAGGAAGGAGCATTGGACAACAGTGAAGCGGGTTTTCAAGTATTTGCGTGGCACTAGTGATTATGGTTTGTGCTACCAAGGAAGACCAGGATTGGACAGAGTTTTGGATATCCGTGGCTTTGTTGATGCAGACTGGGCTGGAGATTTGGATCAGAGAAGATCTACAAGTGGGTATGTGTTTAACCTGTTTGGAGGTTTAGTTAGTTGGATGAGTAAGAAACAATTTGTAGTGGCACTATCAACTATATAGACAGAATACATGGCAGCCACTCATGCAAGCAAGGAAGCAGTTTGGTTGCAGAGATTTTGTTCAAGTATGGGGTTAGTACAGGGAGCTATAAGGATAGACTGTGATAGCCAAAGTGCAATTTTCTTGGCAAAGAACCCTACTTATCATTCAAATACAAAGCACATCAATGTTCAGTATCACTTTGTGAGGGATGTGATAGAAGACAAAAAGGTGTTGCTGGTAAAGGTGGATAATTTGAAGAATACTGCAGATGCATTGACAAAATCTGTGAGCTCTGAGAAGTTCTCCTGGTGTAGAGAAACAATGGGCATTTCAGGGTGGAAAAATGACTAAGCTCTCCTGTGGCCCCCTGTGGAAAGAAAACAACAAGTGGGAGAATGTTAGGTTGTGTTATATTCTTTCCATGACTAACCCACGTAGCAAGGTGGTCACAGGGGGGGCAGCAGCCCCCCCTATCCGGGGAGTTTGAGGGGGGCAGGTAGCCCCCCTTTATGGGGTCTGAGGTAGTGCCCCGGGAAATTTTTTTTGGACCCTGTATTAGGTTGGGCGAACCTACCTATGGTTTTCGGTCCATGGTTTTGGACGCAATGGTTTTTGGTCCACAGTATTAGATGCTTCAGCATGTATAAATATGTATTGTAACATTGAAAGGAACATCATGAAAAATCAAGCTGGTAGTCCCGGTTTTGAGATCCAGGGGAAAATCTCTGTGTATATGTGTTTTATGTGTTATGCTCTTGCATTGTTTATTTTCTGTGTTTTTTAGAATTTGTATGCAGGTAATTTTTGTACAGGGTTAACACCTACAACTATAGGAGATTCATAAAAGACTTCAACAAGGTAGCCAAGGACCCTAAATTTTTATGGTCAGAAAGCTACCAAGAGGCCCTAGAAAACCTAAAGGACAAGTTGAATATTGCACCTATACTCTGAGGCCCAAATTGGGCTCTTCTTTTCCACATCCATGCTAATGCCTCTAACAAAGCTATAGGATCACCTCTAGGCTATATTGATGACAAATTTACCTTATGTCATTTACTTCACCAGTAAAAATTTGTCCAAAGTTGAATTGAACTATACTGTGACTGAAAAAGAGCTCCTAGCAGTTGTCCATTCCTTGAATAAATTTATACATTACATCATTGGTTACCAGACCTTTTTACATATTGAACATGCTGCTATTAAATATTTGATGAATAAGCTTGATGTGAATTCCCAAATTATTAGATGGTTTCTTTTGTTACAACATTTTGATCTAACTATCATTGATAAGCCTAGTAGAGAAAATGTAGATGCAGATTTTTTTTCCATATTGGCTTTGCCTGCAGGTGAGGAAGGAATGGTTGATCACCAACTTCCATATGATCATTTATTTTCTATTTCATTTCTCTCTCCGTGGTTTGCTGACAAATACAACTAATTGGTAGTTGCATAGTTCCCTCCAAATCTGTCCTCCAAGAAAAAGAGTAGAATTATAAGGACAAAGCACCCCATTCACTTGGATTGGGGGAAATCTCTTCAAGCTAGGCCCAGATCAAATTCTGAGAAGATGTCTCAGGGAGGTGGAATTTTTTAAAATCCTTCAGGCCTATTATGATGGGTCTTGTGGAGGTCACTTTGCAGCCAAGAGGACAAGCTTCAAGGTACTAAAAGATGGCTTCTATTGGCCCACTCTCCACCAAGATGAAAGAAGATTTACCCACCAATGAGAACAGTGCCAAAGAATGGGGAAACCTACTCCCAGGCATGAAATGCCTTTGTAACCTCAAGTGACTTTTAGGCCATTTGACAAGTGGGGCATGGATTTCATTAGGCCCATTGATCCACCATCAGGACAAAAAAGTACATAATTGTGTGCATCGACTACTTGACAAAGTGGGATGAAACCAAGGCTATCAAGGTAGCCACAAAAGAGAAAGTGTTGAGTTCTTGAGGGAGAATTTGATTTACAAGTTTGGATACCCTAGAGAGCTAGTCACTTATCAGGGCACTCAATTCACCTCACACGTGATTGAGAATCTATTAAGCCAGAATAAGATCAAGCATAGGAAATCAACTCCTTACCACCCTCAAGCCAATGGACAAGAAGAAGTTACCAATAGAGCATTGGAAATCATTCTCACAAAGGTGGTGAGCAGCAGCAGGAAGGATTGGGCTAACAGACTAGTGGAGGCCACATGGGCATAAAATACAACTTGGAAGACAACCACTAGCTTTATCCCTTATGATTTGGTTTATGGGAATAAGGCTCTACTCTCCATTGATTTTGAGTACAACACTTTAAGAATGGCAACATAGTTTGATTTCGATGTTACAAGGGCACATCAAGAGAGGTTGCTCCAGCTCAATGGGTTAGATGAATTCAGGGTCAAGGCCCTCCTACACATAGAGGTGACTCAAGTACAAAGAAAGGTTTGTCATGAAAAAAATATCAAAGACAAATTGTTTCAAGAAGGTGATCGGGCTTTGTTGTATGACTCTAGGTTTAAGGATTTCAATGGCAAGTTGATGACTAGATGGTTGGGCCCATATGTGATATAAAAGTGCCATGACAATGGGACTATTCAGATAAGAACCATTGATGAAGAAGGTATCCCCTTTATTGTCAATGGCTATATATTGAAAGCCTACAAAAAATCTCTGTCAAAGGAAGATTTTGTCAGTAGCATCAGTAAGGCAATGATGGTGATTGGAGTCTCGACTTCCACCTCACCGAATTCTTGAATACTATTGAATTTTTGAAAAAAAAAGAAAAAAAATGAAAAATATAATAAGATACCTAGGTGAAAACCTCCATGAGGCATCTAAGGACCACTTTTGGGTTGAAAACCTCCATGAGGCAGCCCAAGAGTGAGAAAAAAATAGAAAAAATAAAAGATCCATCGGTGAAAACCTCCCTTGAGGTGCCTAGGGTAGGCAAGCATGTTGAAAACCTCCTTTGAGGTGACCTCGTTGTCTTTAAAAACACACACAGACACACATAGACACACATACACAAAATGTTATCGCAGGGAGTTCAAACCTACCCACTGATAACAGTTCATGGTTTTTGTAGGTTTTCAAGGAAATAATGCACACCAATTTCAGAGGGAAGAAATCCAAGAAAAACCCCATGTTTCCTTCATTCATTTCATATCTTCCATGACCGCCATGTATCATCCATCCATACTCATATCCAACCATCAAAAATCCAATTTGCGGGCAATTTTTTGACTCCTACGGGAGTTTCCTGTAGTACTACAAGAAGTCCTAAAAATCTACAGGAATGAAATCCCAGTTGAGAAATCATAATGCATGCCTATTTTTGGTTTAAATAGGAGGCCATTGACCTCACTGCATCTCAATTAACACCATTTCATGACCATTTCACCCTCTGTGTCCATCAAGAAATCCACTTAGAAAAAAGGAAAAATAAAAAATTATATAAAAAAAATAGGAATCAAAGATAATTCCAAGGGCCATACCATCAATATCCTACCTCACTGACAAATCCATATTCCCCATTGGCACCCCTTCCACTCCTACTTCAACATCTATTCCTAAAAAAAAAACAAAAAAAAAACAAAAAATTCAGAAAGAGGAAACTACAAGAAGCCCTGTAGCAGCCTATATTGTAACAATAGTTGTCTCCAGACTCCTCCTTTAGCACCCATGTAGAGGAAGAGTAGCAGCACCCTTGCAGGCATTACAACACCTATCCAAAGCCCAACATCAACAGAAGAGGCTAGTACCTGCACATCACAACAAAGACGACCAACCTATCAGCCGGATGAAATCAACAAAACAAGAGAAAAAGAGATGTACCTAAACCAGAAGAAGCAGCAAAGCCACCCTCCAGCATGCATCAACCGAGCAAAGAAACCCATAGGTATGGCACCTCATCCACACTCTTTCCTAAGTACGAATAAGATAAAATTGTAAGAATATGAAAAAGTTGGTTTTATAAGATGAAGATGGCCAGTTAACTTGGCCACCCTCAACCCAAAAACAAAAAGTTAAGTTATAGTCAACGCTGCAGCGAGACACGTGGCAAGGTCAAATCACAGGAAATAAGTTGGAAAGGTGGTCGAGTTAAGTTGTACGGGAGTGGGTGATGATTACAAGAAAGGGATGCATGATAACTAATAGTGGGCCAACGGTCCAAAAGTAGAAATTACGTACTCAATCAGCCAACACATTGCTCCACGGAATTGGCCATAAATAGAAAAATTCCCTAACTTTCATGCAATACATCGTTCATTTCGATATTTAGAGAATTGGGGCCACCTGGAGGAGTCATCAAATAATAAATCTAGTCTCGTCAATCCTACAGTGAGCGCCTATAGGAAATGTAGAAAAACTATAGGAAACAGTGGGAATTGTCAAAAACTATATGAGGGGGTGCCTAGGGCCCAACTATTTAAAAATTCTCCTCAAACAAGGAATTAAAGTGAAAGGTAGGTGGCCCATATCCTCTATGTTTTAATTAGATAGTTAGAAAATAGGAAAGGAAAAGAAATTTTCATTTTTTTCCTAGTAATTACGGTGTGCATAGAGATAGACAAAATTGTGTGGAGATAAAGGAAGAATTGTAGTCATCACCCTACTAAAATCTAAACCCTCAGTCACTTGGGAATACTCTTAAGCTAAAGCCACCAAACTACATACAATCAGATTGACAGAGAGAGAAAATGACAGGAGGTTTCAACAGAAGGGAGCCCACAAGAACATCTAGAATACATCTCCATCCCCCTGTGGTAGAGATATTTATAAGGCATCAATGGTTGGGATTCTTCGAGCTACTTAGAGGATATGATGATGATGTAGCTTGGTAATTTTCAATGTCACTCACACCTCAAGCTAGATTCAGTGCCACTTCTATGATGAGAGGATTGTCAATAACAATTACCCCTGAAAACATTAGCAGAATCACTACACTTCCTCTAGCTTTACAATGGAGAAAAGAGGATAAAGCTAGCAACACTTATGCCAAGAAGAAATTTTTCTCGGAATACGAGGAGCCAATTGAGGAAAAAATTGGGATTAGAAGGGAGAGCATTCCATATCCTTGGGATGAATTAAGCTATCACATTCTCAATTATATTTCTTGTGAGGTAAGGCTCAGTAGAGTCTATGGTTACCAGTTTAGACTCCTCCACGAGCTGAGATTTGGAGAAGATTTACCTCCTAATAGAAGACATAGTGTGCCCTACTTCTTGTTGAAATCAATAATAGACATGAGCATCAAGGTACTGGAAGGAAAGCATCAACAGCTGGCACATCATGGACTAATCAAGCTCATACTAGAAGATGCCCTAAGCTAATTAAGAGTCCCTATTTTATGGTCCACATTTACATACATGGAAAGGGAATATGTAATTGAAGCAATTGAGTATGAAAGGGACCCAACCTCTAGTGAAGAGGAACATGAAGAAGAACAGGAAGAAGAACCAGAAGAAGAAGAGGAAGAAGAGCCCAAAGATGAGGAAGAAGAACATAAAGAAGAAGAAGAAGAGGAACATGAAGAATAAGAGGAAGAGCCAGAGGAAGAAGAGGAGGCAGAGACAAATAAAACAGAGAGAGAGAAGTGTTGTACCTATGAGTTGATAATGGTCAGCTATCAAGACAGAGCATCTAAGAGAATTGTTTTGGGGGGTTTTGTTTTAATTTGGAGGACCAATGAATGAGACAGATGTAACACTATAAGGCCTAACCTTTTGAATAATATTAATACCAAAGCAGAGGGCTGCTATAAAATTTCACACAATGATATAGCTTGAATAGTGGTGAGTAGAAAAAAAGAAATAATATGATTATCACAATTTCCTGACTAAAAATTAAATGATCATAAGTATGAAAACCTCTGATCGATGTTCAGAAGGTTCAAGAGAATATGCTTATGCTTACAACAAGATGCTGATGATTTATTGATTTAGAGGGGAATTAATTAAACAAACAATTCATTAATCCATTCTCTTTATAGATTATCATTTAGAAGCTTATAGGAATAAATTGAAACAAAACTATTCCTACCTAGTTATCTCTGTAAGACATAAGAATATGAAGAAAAACATGATGTGTAATACTAGAAAAACTTACAGGAAACACAAACTGTGTAAAATTGAATTAAGAATCCTTTGCTTTGTATTAAGGGTCCAAAAAAGCTAAGTACATCAAATGTTTACAAATGCTTCATCAAAGGTGCAACCCTTCTTCAATGGTCAACTCTTCTTAAAGGGTGCAACCTTTCTTCGAGAGTGAAACCTATCTTCAATGGTCAACCCATAATAACTCGTGAAGAGACTTATTTATACAACAGTAGAACTAAGAAAATATCCTAAACTATTTTTACAAAAATAGATTATTATGAAATCAAAATAAAGACTGCTAGTTGATCTGGTTGGTGACTATCACTGAAAAATGAAAATTGTTGAAGCTGGCTAACTGTTCCTCTAAAAGTTGAATGTTGTTTGATTTTCATGTTGGATGTCTTTTAACTTATGGCCTTTCATCTGTTTGTCTTTAGTTTCCTCCTCTATTTTAACATTTATTGTGCAAATTGTTTGTTTTAACATTTACTGTGTAAATGTTTCCTTCTGCTCTGTCTTTGGTTTAAACTTGATTTCTGTTTGTACAGGAAAATCATTTGAATTTATTTCTCAAGAATCTGGAACAAACAAGTTTTTAAATCAGTATCAAACTGTTTATCTGAACTTCTGGCCTTCTGCTAATCACTTGCAAAATACAACAATTGTTAAGAAAAACACAGGCTGACAGGGAGGGCCGCAATGGCTTCAGGGAACAAGATAGTGTATGGACAGAGTCCTAGAAATGTTTAGAAGGTAACCGGAGGTTGAATTTCCTTGCTGAGGCTCAGGGTGGCATAGGAAGGGTTACACGAGTTTCACTGTGTAAACGTGTGGAAGAGTGAAAACAAGGGTCTTTGGCATTTAAACAGGAAACTTTAACTTTGGGATGGAAATTGTTAATGTGAACAGTGAGTGGTTTCATCATACGTGGGGAGGCAATTTTATTGCTCATTGCACTGCTTTTGGTAGTCAGGCGGTGTTTCCCCGAGGGCACGCGAGTTAACATGAGACTGCCATGTAACTGCAAGGGGCCCGAGCAAAACCACGAATCTCGCGTGCTCTCGGGCCTTTAAAGATCGAACATTGGGATCACGCGATATGGATGCATGTTGTTAGATCTGAAGGTGAAAGAGCTAACAGCTATCGCATGGTGAAGTTGCACGGAGGTGAAGCAGCGAATTTTAGCGGGACCCGAGGATACTAATTACAAATAATCGTAATTAATTAATGAATATAACGCGGGTTAAAAGTATTGTGATGGGTTTAATAAAGTGGGACCAGGGTTTTATATGATGGGGGTGTGTTAACCACACCAAGGGTGGGTTAAAAGTTTTGTCGGGAAAACGTGAATTTGCGGAGTTTTGTTAAGTAATGCAGGGTGAAACAAAACTTAGGCTATAGGGGTATTTATAGGTTAAAAGGGCTTTTTAGGCGTATGTCGGAGTTAAAGTTAAATAAAGTGGAGGGGGGATTAAAAGTTAAGATAAGGAGGGTTTTATGGCTTTTTAGGGAAATTACTAGGGGAAAGTGATTTTTTCAAGGGGAAAGGGTTTCACACTAGGGAAAAGGGGTTTTTGGGTAGGAGAATGAGTTTGGAGGGGAAATTACTAGGAAAATGTGTGAAACCAAGGGGCAAAGGTGAAAATGAAGGGAAAAATGGCATTTTAACAAGAAGTGATGGGATAATGAGGAAATTAGTAAGTATATAATGGAGGATGAAATTAAATGAGGGGAAGTTAACCAAATCAACTTGTGAATATCTTTTCACTTTCATAACTACTCTTGCACACTAAAACATTGGATTAATCATGATAAATGTGCTTATGCTTCAATCAACTTTGTACTTCTGCAACCTTTCTACCTACCCTTTACTTACCCTAACATTTTTTCTTCACATTATTGGGTGAATTTAGGCTAGTAGACCCTTTTCTTTCCTTTTTCTTTTTGAAAATAAAACTATCTAATTCTAACCTTATAACATCCAAGGGCTCAAATTAAACTGAAGACCTCCTTATTATTCTGTACCTAACTACTAATCTTCAAAGATTAAACAGTTTGGCTAGATCTTTATTCTCTAACTATAAACATGAAATTTAAAGCATGAACTAGTCAAGATTAAACTATTTTGACTATCATGGGTTGTGGCATTTATGACAAGATGCACACAACCATTACTTTTCATAATAAAGTAAAAAGTAGTGGCACTTGGACTTGCACACTTTCATGATTTGTTTTATCACTTTCATGATTTGTTTTTCGCTTTTTTCTTTTCTCTCTAACCTAACATTTTATTTTTGCCTTCATTTTTTAGGGCATCTATTCTAACATTTTCTTTGATATGGACATATTTATGAAAATATTTCCTAACATTCTTATTTAGTATTATTTTTGTCCATATCCTAGCTTAACATTTTTTGAAAACGTTTTCATGTTTTGGACTAATTTATTCTAACTTACCAAAACAAAAAAAATGCTACACTATGGGCTCCATCTGGGGACTGCTTTCTCCTGTAGAATGCAGAGAACTTGCAGATCCATGTGCCTTCTCCTCAAGCTATGAAGTCTTTTGCTGTAAAAAATCACACTGAGAGCTTGAAAAGTAAAAGAAACCGGAGTTTTTACAATGGTAGTAATGAAATCTACTTCAACTTCTCAATATTGAATGTAATGTTTGAGAAACCTTCCATTTACAGGATAAGTGGAATATAGCCCCTCAAGATTTTGTAGCACAAAAGTGTTGTTTCCATTCACTTCATCAATTGCTAAAGGTCCAAACCACAGGTTGTCAAACATGTCATGCTTTCCCTTTTCTTCTCTCTTGAAATCCCATCTTAGAACTAGATCACCTTCCTTGAAGTCACTTTCCCTGGCTCTTTTGTCAAACAAAATCTTCATCTTATTCTGATACTTTTTCAATTTGTATTGAACTTCATCTCTGTTTTCATTTAGTTCAATAATCTGATTTATTCTCCTTGAAAAAGCATCAGGTTCATTTGTTGAATCCTGTAGGAATTTTAAAATAGGGAAGGCCAAATTAGTAGCTAAGAATGTATCTTTCCCATAGACTAACTGGAAAGGAGATTTTCCAATAGATCTCTTTGGAGTAAGTTTGTTTTCCCATACTGCATAAATTAAATGAGGGTCCTAGCTCTTTTTATGATCTGCTAAAGTCCTTTTGATTACCTTTACCATAATTTTATTGCAGGATTATGCAAGGCCATTACCTTGTGGGTAAATGGAGTTTAATGATGTAATAGAATCTAATATTTTTGGAAAAACTCAATAATTTTAACACTAGAAAAAGTTGTTGCATTATGAGTGACAATTTGAGTTGGGCAACCAAATCTAGATAAGATGTTCTCTTCAATAAATTTGATTACTACTGAATCAGTAGCATTTCTGACTAGAATTACTTCCAATGATTTAGTGTAGTAGTTTGTTGCAGTGAGGATCCATCTATGCTAATTACTTGAAGTGGGATGAATCTCTCCAATAAAATTTAATCCCCATTGGCTAAAATGTTCTAAGACTATTGATGGAACCAGTGGAAGAGCTACTAATTTTTGCTTACCAGCAAACATTTGATAAGGAACACAACCTTTGACCTTTGCTCCTAATTGAAAAAACAATGTTGGCCAATAAAATCCTCCCCTTAATATCTTATATGTTGTTTCTCTCCAAGCATAATGTCCTCCACAAAATCTTGTATGAAACTGGTTAATGATTCCTTTAGTTTCTCATTCTGTTAAACATAATAACAAAATATTTAGTAGGTCTTTCCAGTACAAATTTTCATTTATGATATAGTACTTGACTTCTTTCAGTTTGAGAGTTTTACACTGGCTTTTGTAGAATGATGCTGCACATTCAAAATGGATCAATAAATTTACAATGTCTTGGTACCAATCTGACAACAGAAATTTGTCATCAATGTATAAAGGGTGGATCTGATCTGAAGGTAAAGGTTCTTGTGGATTCTTTTCTTCAGGATGAAGGGAAGGTTCTTGTGGATTCTCCCCTTCTGAAAGGATAGAAGGTTCTTGTGTACTCTTCCTATTTGAATTTTGAGAAGGTTCTTGTGGATTCTTCCCATTTGAAGTTTGAGAAGGTTCTTGTGGATTCTTCCCTTGTATCTCTAAAACATAACTGATTCTAAGCACTTTACAGTTGGATTCAGCTAAAAGCTTAGCCAATCCTTGACCTTTTACTATCTTTGTAGTTTGGATAGTTAGATCAAACTCCAGTATTTGAGTGATCCATTTACCTCTCTTTCCATCAGTGTCTGGTTGAGTTAAAATGATTTTCACAACTTTGTTAGGAAGATAAGCAGTAATAGGAGAACGTAGGACATACATCCTGAATGATTTTAGGGCTTGAATAAGGGCATATGCTTGCTTCTCAATTATGTCATACTTAAGCTCAACATCTCTCATAACCTTACTGGAAAAGGCTATGGGTTGGTCATGGGAATCTTCATTCTTTTGTAGCAGAATAGCAACAAGGGTTGTTTCTGAGGCAAAGAAAAAGATATTGAATGGATTAGTGTAATCATGGCTGACCAAGGTGGGAGCTTCAAAGACATTCCATTTAACTTCATGATCTTTTCGGAGCATGTCAGTTATATCTTTTACAATCTCAGCATAATTTGGGATGAATCTCCTTAAAAAATTAATCTTGCCTAGAAAAGCTTGAATCTCCTTCTTGTTTCTAGGTAAGGTCAATGTTTCAATGGTCAACACATGCTTGGGATCAATCACTACTCCTTCTTTTGAAATTATATGGCCCAATAGTTTTCCTTCTTTGATAGCAAATAAAGACTTTTTAGGATTCAACGATATTCTGAATTTTCTACACCTGTCAAAAACCTTTATCAAGTGCTTTAAATATTTCTGATCAGATTTAGAAAAAGTAGTTATTTCATCAAGATAAATGACCACAAAATTATTTACCTAACCCACAAAAGCTACATCCATAGCTCTCTGAAATGTTGCTCCAACATTGTTTAAGACAAATGGCATTCTAAAATACATGAATGTACCCCAGGGTGTAGTAAAGGTTGTCTTCTCTCTGTTTTTTGAATCAACATTGACCTGATTATAGCCTGAAAAACCATCAAGCATAGAAAGTCTTTGTTCTCCTAAAACCATTTGAAGTAACTGATCCATTTTCGGCAAAGGATAGTTATCCTTTAATGATGCTTTGTTCAAATTTCTTAAGTCCAAACAAAGTCTCATTTCTCCGTTCTTGCTTCTAACAAGAACTAAATTTGTAACCCAATTAGAATATCTAAGAGGCAGAATGATCTGGGCATCTAGAATTTTCTTAATTTCCTTTTCTATAGTTGGTAGAAGAGCTAGATTGATCCTCCTAAGTTTCTGTTGATAAGGAACTGCTTCTGGATTTAAAGGAATCTTATAATGTATTAATGAAGTATCGTAGGTTTTTAGATTAGCATAGGTCCATGCAAAAACATCCTTATAATTTTGAAGTAACTTAAGACATTGAGCTTTGATCTCAAGATCTAGAGATGCAAAGATTTTGATGTTTTTAATATTATCATTTGTCCAGTATTAATTTCTTCTATGTCATCTTGTGAAGAAATGCACTAAGGGTTTCGAAGGACATCATTTTGATCAAACAATTTTTCTAAAGGAATGAATCCTTTGGGAATAAAATTGTTAGACAATTGAATAATGTCATGATCAACAATTTTTGAATTGAAATTTGAAGTATCATTTCCATTTGTATTTTCATTTATTTTTGTTCTATCTTCATCAATTTGTAGAACTGAAAATTCATCTATAACTTGCATAAAAGATTTCAAATGTTCATCATCTTGAAATATCTTCCAGTGTTTTAGATTGTCTAGGATGGATGGTTTGTACTTGACTTGTATTTGATAGAGTACATTGGTCTGATCAGGAATTTTAAATGACCTAGAAGAAATAGCTAAGGCATCTGCATGAATATTCTAATTTCTTGGAATATAAGTCAAGTTAAAAGCATCAAAGAAGTTTTCAACTGAATCCCAAACTTCATTTCGATAAGACCTAAGTCTAGGATGCTTAGTCTGGAAAATATTTCTCACTTGTTTGACAATAAGTTCTAAATCAGTAAAAACACTTAAGTTTTGAACCTTTAAGCTTTTGGCTAATTACAGTCCCAAAAGGAAAGCTTCATATTCCAACACATTATTTGTAACTTCGAAGTTGAGTTTGCATGATTGGGTGATATTTTCTTTTTTTCTAGTGAATTAAAACTACCCTAGCTCCTGCTCCATCTTTTGTACAAGAACCATCAAAAAATAGTATCCATACATCAGCTTCATTTGGTTTAGGACTTTCAATTACATCTTCTATTTTAACTTGACTTTCAGGAATTTGGTTTGAAGAGAGTTGAAACCAACCGAAATCCTGATCAATTGCATAAATGGGATGGTTCCTTGGCTGGTCTATTTTGCAAACAGTGTGCACAAATCTTACCTCTCTATATAATCTTAATTGTTCTCCCCCATAAATTGGAATAGTGGCATAAGACATATCCATCTGAAGAGTTCCCCCTAATTTGGCACAACAAGACCTATAAAGGAGCATTCCAAATTTGGGAGGGATATCTATGACAACTATATCAAGCACTACACTTTTCACTGGAATTTGGGCAAGGGTGACTACTAAATCCTTAATCAATCCTAAGCAGGGCACCCTTTTAGAATCAAAGGTGTACAAGTCATGGTAGGATCTAGTTATGTCAAGTTTTAAATGGTCCATGATAGTTTTTGGCATGAGGTTATGTGATGCTCCAGAATCAAGCATACAATTATATAACATGGAATCATTTGCCTTAAGAGTTACATAGAAAGGAGGCACTATCTCATCTATCATATCTGAGCTAGGACCAAAGACAATTACTGGTTTTTGATCTTGGAGACTAATGATATCACTTTCAGCATCAACCGAGGTGTTTTGTATCCATTTGGAGACTTGATTTTTATACCCAGGGTTTTTGGAAAGTTCTGAAAGTGGAATTGGGATTTTAACTCTTTCTAACTCTTTTTCAACATTAAATGTAGTCAAAGCATTTTTATCATTTTGAGCAATATCAGTTGACTGATTTAATGGTCGAATAACAATTGTTTAAGTTTCAACAGCTTTGGTACAAGGTTCAATTATTGGAGTCTCCTTAGGAGGTCTTCCAGGGCTAGGTCTAGGCCTAAGATAATATCTCTTGTTCAACTCTACAATTAAAATTCATAGAAAGCATGGTATTTATAAACTTGTGAGGGTTCTTGATCTTCTTAAACCTAATTTTGTTGTGAGAGAGGAATAATAATTGTTTGATTAGAAGAATTATCCATGTTATTGATATCTTCAGTAATAGTCATAGTATTTTCATCATGTTGTTGATCATCTATCAGTAAAGGAGTGGGAACCTGTTGATCATTAATAGGTCTCTGAAGAATTTGTAATTGTGGATTCCTTTTACATTGACCTTGATTTTGATTTTGGGGTCTAGTAACTGTTTGTTGAACTGTCCTAGGTTGAGTCTCAATCTTGGAAATTCTATTAGATAAATTTCTAAGAAGAGAAGTTAATTCATCTATTTTAGAATATTCTGTTTTAGTGTTCGAAGAACTAGGAGAACTAGAGGCCTTTTGAATAGATTTGAGTTTTCTTTGGGCCTTTTCCTCTTTAGCTTTCAAGGAAGTCGAAGAAGCCCTATTTGCTTCCACCTCTATAGCATTTGTTTGCATATCTTCAAGAGTTCTTGAAGTTATCTCTCTTAGCATTACAACAAAATCATCATCGAAGGCTTTAGAAAACCTAGACTTAGCTGCTGTTATAAGGGGTTTACAATCACGGGGCATCTTATGATCAAGTTTATTAAACCTTTTGATAAAATCTGATACAGGTTCACCAAAGTTTCTTTTAAGTTCTTCAAACTTAGTTAGAAAGTAAAGAGGATCTTTCTTTACACCCCATTCACTTTTAAATATGCTTTTAAGCTCTTCCCAATTTCTAATGGAATTTACAGGTAACTACCTAAACCAATTTCTTACATTTCCTTCAAGTGACTACACAAACAATCTCATGTAAACATTTTCTTGTTTGATATTCATGTTGTCTACAAAGTTTAGAAAAGCTTGAAGATGGTCCTCAGTTGTAGGGCCAGTTTATCCATTATAACTGCGAAGGTATTTAAAGTACCCAACTGGGAATGCATCGAGGTTAGCAAGTAAGACTAAAGCTACATATCTAGCCTGTACAATAGGTTGGAAAGCCATAGTAGAAGGTGGTGTATGAGGTGTTTGTGTGGATGAAGAAGAAGAAGATGAAGAAGAGGTAAAAGAAGGTGATTGAGGGGGTGTGTGACTATGTGGAGGTCAAGAAGGAGGGGATCTCCTGAATAACTTTAAAGGAGTCTTAAGAACTAACTTTTGGATGGGTGAATGAATACCCTCTTTTGTTTCAAGAGTGGATTTGAATATATAGAAATGGTTTCTTCAGGTTGTTCAGAAGTAGAAGCTTCAAGTCGTTCAGAAATGGAAGGAAATGAATAAGTGGTAGTGGATATGAAATCTGTGGGTTTGTATTCAGGTAAATGAACACCCAAGTCAGACTCAGTTTTAGGTGATCCTGGTGGTAGAGGGTGTTCTTGATGTGTTTCAAAAGAATGAATGAGGAAAGTTGAATCAAAATCAACTCCCCTATCTACTAGTTCATAAACCCTAGGTGGTATTTGTGTCAAATCAGGATCAAATGAAATATTACTAAAAGGATCAAATGATACTAACTCTGCAAACAACAAGGCTGAAGAGGAAGAAGAAGATGGTTGATATCTCCTTTTAGAACTCGATTTTCTTATAATTTTTTCAGGATCTAACAGAGGATTAACTAAGTCAGATTCTAAATGAGATTTGGTGTGCTTAAAAGGTGTCAGTTTGTGCTAGTGGAGTCGCCAACTGAAGGATTTTAACCTTTCCAGAACTTTAATCACCTTAAAGGAATAGAATGAATATCGTTGCCCCTAGAAAACTTAATGGAATTCGAATCCCCAACAACGGCGCCATATTGATGTTGTACCTCTGAGTTGATAATGGTCAGCTATCAAGCCAGAGCATCTAAGATAATTGTTTTGGGGGTTTTTGTTTTAATTTGGAGGACAAATCAATGAAACAGATGTAACACTATAATGCCTAACCTTTTGAATAATATCAGTACCAAAGCAGAGGGCTGCTATAAAATTTCACATAGTGATATAGCTTGAATAGTGGTGAGCAGAAACAAAGAAATAATATGATTATCGCAATTTCCAGATTGAAAATTAAATAACCATAAGTATGAAAACCTCTAACCAATGTTCAGAAAGTTCAAGAGAATATGCTTATGCTTACAACAAGATGCTGATGATTTATTGATTTAGAGGGAATTAATTAAACAGACAGTTCATTAATCCATTCTCTTTATAGATTATCACTTCAGAAGCTTATAGGAATAGATTGAAACAAAATTATTCCTATCTAGTTATCTCTGTAATACTGGAAAAACTTACAGGAAACAAAAACTGTGTAAAATTGGATTAGAAATCCTTTGCTTTGTATTAAGGGTCCAAAAAAGCTAAGTACATCAAATGTTTACAAATGCTTCATCAATGGTGCAACCCTTCTTCAATGGTCAACTCTTCTTCAAGGGTGAAACCTTTCTTCAAGAGTGCAACCTATCTTCAATGGTCAACCCATAATAACTCGTGAAGAGAGTTATTTATACAAAAATAGAACTAAGAAAATATCCTAAACTATTTTTACAAAAATAGATTATTATGAAATCAAAATAAAGACTGCTAGTTGATCTGGCAATATTTTGATGTTGTGATGTTGGTGACTATCATTGGAAAAATGAAAATTGTTGGAGTTCGCTGACTGTTCCTCCAAAAGTTTAATGGTGTTTGATTTTCACATTGGATGTCATTTAACTTATGACCTTTCATCTGTTTGTCTTTATCTGCCTCTCTGTTTTAACATTTACTATGCAAATTGTTTGTTTTAACATTTACTATGTAAATGTTTCCTTCTGCTCTGTCTTTGGTTTAAACCTTATTTCTGTTTGTACAAGAAAATCATTTGAATTCATTTCTCGAGAATCTGGAACAAACAGGTTTTTAAATGGGCGAAAGAGCGAAAATGAGGGCCTTTGGCGTTTAAATGAGAAACTTTAACTTTGGCGGGAAAATTCATAATGTGAATAGTGAGTGGTTTCATCGTATGTGGGGAGGCAGTTTTATTGCTCATCGCACCACTTTTGGCAGTCGGGCAGTATTTCCTTGAGGGCACGTGAGTTAACATGAGACTGCCACATAACTACAAGGGGCCCGAGCAAAACCACAAATCTCGCGTGCTCTCAGGCCTTTATAGCTTGGACATCAAGAATGCATGATATGGATGTGCACCGTTAGATCTGAGGGTGAAAGCTCTAACGGCTATCATGCGGTGAAGTTGCATGGAGGTGAATCAACGGAGATTAGCGGGGCCTGGCGATACTAATTACAAATAATCATAATTAATTGATGAATATAGCATGGGTTAAAAGTATTATGATGGGTTTAATAAAGTGGGACTAGGGTTTTATATGACTGGGGTTTGTTAACCACACCAAAGGTGGGTTAAAAGGTTTTGTCGGGAAAACATGAATTTGCGGAGTTTTGTTAAGTAATGTGGGGTGAAATAAAACTTAGGCTATAGGGGTCTTTATAGGTTAAAAGGGCTTTTTAGGCGTATGGCAGAGTTAAAGTTAAATAAAGCGGAGGGGGGAATAAAAGTTAGGATAAGGGGGGTTTTATGGCTTTTTAGGGAAATTACTAGGGGAAAGTGATTTTTTCAAGGGGAAAGGGTTTCACACTAGGGAAAAGGGGTTTTTGGGTAGGAGAATGAGTTTGGAGGGTAAATTTATAGGAAAATGTGTGAAACCAAGGGGCAAAGGTGAAAATGAAGGGAAAAGGGGTATTTTAACAAGAAATGATGGGATAATGAGGAAATTAGTAAGTATATAGTGGGGGATGAAATGAAATGAGGGGAAGTTAACCAAATCAACTTGTGAACATCTTTTCACTTTCATAACTGCTCTTGCACACTAAAACATTGGATTAATCATGATAAATGTAGTTATGCTTCAATCAACTTTGTACTTCTGCAACCTTTCTTCTACCTACCCTTTACTTACCCTAACATTTTTTCTTCACTTTGTTGGGTTCATTTAGGCTAGCAAACCCTTTTCTTTCCTTTTTCTTTTTGAAAAGAAAAATATCTAGTTCTAACCTTATAACATCCAAGGGCTCAAATTAAACTAATGACTCCTTATTATTCTGTACCTAACTACTGATCTGCCAAGATTAAACAGTTTGGCTAGATCTTTATTCTCTAACTATAAACATGAAATTTAAAACATGAACTAGTCAAGATTAAAATATTTGACTATCATGGGTTGTGGCATTTATGACAAGCTGCACACAACCATTATTTTTCATAATAAAGTAAAAAGTAGTGGCACTTGGACTTGCACACTTTCATGATCTGTTTTTTTCTTTTTGCTTTTCTCTCTAACCTAACATTTTATTTTTGCCTTCATATTTTAGGGAATCTAATCTAACATTTTCTTTGATATGGACATATTTATCAAAATATTTCCTAACATTTTTATTCAATATTCTTCTTGTCCATATCCTAGCTTAACATTTTTTGAAAAATAATTTAATTTTTTGGACTAATTTATTCTAACTTACCAAAACCAAAAAACGCTACAACAAGAAGAACAGTGGGGAAAAATCCAGGAAGGATGATACAAGCCCTGAAACACATATCAAGGAAGGGGAGGAATCCCCAAGAGTGTAACTTGAACCCACAGAGAAGGAGGAAGTTGTTGCTTTGACTACCCTAAGCACACCCATAAAGTCAACAGGAAAAAGACAAAGGAAGACTCCCCTATATTTCAAAACAAGGAGGAGCACCAAGATAAAATAGGGGAGGCCACAAACACCTACCAAGGCTCCTATCATCACTGAAGACTCACCAAAAGGACAAGAAAATCTAGTCTCCCCAAAAATGAAAGGTGAAGAGGGCACATCAAAACAGGCTCCCACAAAGTCACCAATCACCTATGTTAGGAGGCTTGTCACTAGGTCAACCTCAAAGAAAATCAAAGAACCTTTGACCCCATTTCAAAAAGGGCAAGGCCTTCTACAGGAGACACAGACAAACCTAAAGGAACACTATCAGCACTACAGGAAACATAGAAAAAGTAGTAGGAAGGACAACAGGGACAAAGGAAAGGAAAGGAAGCAGTAACACAAGTACAAGAGGAGACAGATACTCCAAAGACAGTAAAAGGAGAATCACAAGAGTTGTAGGAACCTAGCCCATAGCCCAATCTTAGCTCCTATTACAAATTCATTGAGGGAGGTAGAGTAATACCACATAAATTTTCCATCCCTCTATTCTTTGTGCTTGAAAAGGAGAGAGCAAGGACACATTGTTGGATGAAAATTTCTAAATCAAAGAATATAGAGGATGTGGGCCATATGGAAGAGAAACTGCTAGATATGGGCAGAAAGTTTAGTGAGATAAGAGACAGGGAAAGAGTGATGAAATCTCAACTAGAGGTTGAGAACACATGGATGAGGAGGGAGGTACAGGAAAAAGAGAACCAATTGACCACTATGGAAAGCCTCTCTATGGAGGCACTCCAGTGCAGGATTCCAGCAAAATCATATGCCTTGTACCTAAAATAAAAATGGTTGCAATCTTAGATAAAGACCCTATCACAACAAGGAACTATGCCTTTCCAAGATTAGAGGAAGTTCATTGAGCTCTGTGACGAAAGCACCCTGGAGGACAGGGCCAAGATATCTGAATTATACTTACGTAACTTGGCCTTAATAGACTTGAATGTGTGGGACCTCAATCCAAAGTTGGGTGACTTACAACTGATGGCCTTGGCATCATGGAAGTAAAGAGAGTGTTGGAAGTAAAGAGAGTGTTGGAAAGAGAAGAAAAATAGCCCCTTTACATCAGAGCAGAACCAATAAATTCCATGGCTATCATTAGCACCCACAACATCATCGCCAATGATCCCCAACATGCACCAAGATACCTAGCTACATAAGAGAAAACAGTCACTCATTTTGAGGAAACTTTGATATTTCTAGGGGATGAAAGCCAACAAGCATGCCAAAGGAGATGGGGCACCTTACCATATAGCCTAAAGATCAAGGAGTATCATTCCCTTGAAAGAATGAGGGATGCACTAGAGAGGACCCCATTATATAAGAAGGCACTGTAGAGGCTCAAAATCAACTGGATTATGAAACTCAGTCCACCATTGCTCTTGGGTATGTTAGAAGGAAGAAAGGAAGAAGAAGAAAGAAAGCAGTGGGAGGAAATAGAGAAGCATGCAAGATTTTATCCACAAGAGGAGAATACATCAACAGAAGCTTGGAATGCCAAAGAGGCCACAAGAGCAATGAAATACATGGACATAGATTAAGTTTCTCATAGGATGAGCAACACTTTTAGTAGGGGGTGATGATGAGGCTCATCAATAGGTAAATTATATGGACCTTAATGCCATTCTCCAGTTTATTAAAATCAAATTTTCTCACATTTCTTTACATGTTACGTTATATTTTTCTTAGTGAGAAGGGTAAAGATGAGATGTTATGTCATGTGGCCTAATGTGTATTAATTGAAGGATTTGGAGAAATTTTGGCTAATTAAAGTGGAGGAAGTCAAAGTAGACAAGTACGATGGATTTTAGGAGATTGGATCTCCCTACTTAACTCCTCAATCACTTGAAGATTCCTCCACAAAATCTCATTAGCTCGGAGTTACAAGTAGCCAAACCACTAAGGTCATTGGCAGCCAAGCTAGTGATAGCTGAAGACAAGTTGATCTCGAGTTGGGAGCTAAGCCTCCCTAAATTTAAGGAATCTGTTGGTAGCTTCAATTGTATAAATAAGAAGGCCTAGAGCCTCATTAGGATTCGACTTTTTTTGTTGTATCCAAGAGGCATTTTTGAGCTAAGACATTATGACTGATAACTCTTACGTATTTATGATATTTTAATGAAAATGAAAAGCATTCCCTTGATCCAACGCTGATTTGACTCAGAGGGTTGAAGCTCTTGGGTTATGGATCAACCCTAGCAACATAGGTTCCTCTTTATGTACATGTATGCTTAGATTACATTCGTAGTTAGCTATTAAAGTGATTTTGGTTTTGTTTAATCTGCAAGTATTTGGATGATTACGTAGTTTGATTCCATTTGTGGATAGATAGATCAGAGGTACCATAGTGACAATACACTTCAGAAAATCTTGTGATAGTGGCTTTTACCTCATCTCCCTTATGGTTTCATGATTTGAAGGTTCCATTCACACATCCCAAAAACAAATTTATTGTTTGATTACTGCATAACCTAGGGTTTCCTGTTGAGATCATTGTCTCTAAATTTATTAGAAGTATCTGCAATTGTCATTTTGATCTCGTGAGTTTTATATGGTATAGAAGCACTTCCATTCATAAACTTAGCCATTAGCTATTAATAAATCTATTTTTCTCCATTCAACTCATCTTTCCCATGTATAAATGAAATGGTGCATAAATAAAGAAAAAATTGTATGTTGTTTCAGCAGCATCTGATCTGTAGGTGTTGGGTTGTGTTATATTCTTTCCACGACTAGCCCACGTAGTTAACCGGGGGTTAGACAGGGGGAGGTCACAGGGGGTTTGAGGTGTACCCGTAACCACACTTTATGGGGTCCGGTGGACCCACCTATGGTTTTGTACATGATTTTCACACGTATTTTTTGGACGTGATGGTTTTCAGTCCATGGTTTTGAACGCGATGGTTTTCAGTCCATGGTATTGGATGCTTCAGCGTGTATAAATATGTATTGTAACATTGAAAGGAACATAATGAAAAATCAAGCTAGTAGTCCCGGTTTTGGGGTCCAGGGGGAAAATCTGTGTGTGTGTGTTTTATGTGTTATGCTCTCGCATTGTTTATTTTCTGTGTTTTAAAATTCGTATGCAAGTAATTTTTGTATGGGTTAAAACCTACATTTGGTATCGAAGCTGTTTTGGCTTGGTATCGGAGCTATTTTGGCTTCAAGGGGACGCCTTTGTTGCTGAGGGGTTTCGCTCGGGCATGTGGTAGACCCTGTTCAGTGGGAGATCTGCGAGATCGATTCTGGTGGTAAAAGAAGATGGCGAGCAGTGGAAAGATAGAGATCGAGAAATTTAATCGTCAGAGTTTTGAGTTGTGGAAACTCAAGATGGAGGATCTATTGGTGGACAAAGATCAGTGGATCATGGTAGATCTGGGTATTAAACCAACGAGAGTGTCCAATGAAGAATGGAAGAAGTTGGATCGGAAGGCAAAAAGCACAATACGATTGTGTGTCTCAAATTCAGTATTGTTGAATGTATCAGGGGAAGCTACAGTGAAGGCTTTGTGGGACAAGTTAGGAACTTTGTACCAATCTAAGTCTCTGGTGAAAAATTGTTCTTGCGGAAAAAGCTCTATAACCTGAGGATGAAAGGAGACTCAGTGATAGAGCATTTGAGCACATTTAATACTGTGGTAAGTCAATTAGCATCTGTTGATATTAAAATTTCAGATGAAGATAAGTGCATTAGTTTGTTGTGTTCTCTACCAGATTCGTGGGATAGTCTGGTTATTGCAATAGGTAGCAATGCAATTGCCTTGCAGTTTGATGAAATAGTCTCAACCTTGCTGACGGAGGAGATGAGACGGAAAAATATGGAGATCCAGAATGGTGATGCCTTGTCTGTACGAGGACGGTCCTAGAATAGAAACAAAAATAAGTCATCGAGTGGGAGATCTAAATCTAGATGGAGATCTAAATCAGTGTTGTGAAAATCGCGATTAAATCATGATTTAATGAAAAAATCGTGATTTTTTCCTTCTGCCAATCAAATCGTGATTTTTATACGAAAAAATCGCCGGTATTTTTTTTGCAGTTTTTTACTGAAAAATCGCGATTTTATGAAAAAATCGCGATAAAAACGAAAAAATCGCGATAAAAACTTAAAAAATCGCTGGGGGTCGCGACAGCATAGTTTTATAACGTTTTTTTGGGTTTTTTCATGCAATTTTTTTTGAAAGAAACAAATAATTTTTGAGTGGGGCAGCTTAATGATCAAGTCTAGGCCCTAGTATGGATATGCTATTCATGGTAATGTTAAATTCTTAAAGTAAAAGTGACATTCTCCTTAATCTTCATTTTCATCCTTTTACTTAAATTTTTAACATTACCATGAAATGACTCAGGATGTTTGAGAGTGGTTCCAGCCTCATTGGATTTCATATGGAGAAAGTAGAATTTTAGATTTCATTTAAAATCTAGCAGACTTATCAGTTTTTCAGGATTTCAGAATTGGGAGATTGTAATGTTTCCAGGTGACACCACCTGCCCGGGCTACCCCTGCCACCAGTAGAGGACGTGGTCTACCTCCTATAGCTCCTACTTCTAGTTCTTCAGCTTCTAGAGCACATCAGACTCTACTGCCATCTCTACCGGCACAGGCACCAGCATCTACATCTAGAGGGAAAGGGAAAGTTGTGGCATTTTCTCGCAAGAGGGGCAGAGGAAATCAATAGAATTAGACTTTCATTTTATTGTATATGACATTATGACATGATGAGATACTTTATCATATTTTTTGTTGATATTTTGAGGCTGAGTTGGGACACAGGAGTCAGGACTTACTATTCAGGACATGATTCAATGTTATGTGTGATTTTAGTGCTAGAAATGATATTAAACATCTTATGTATTAGTTTTTTTTATCATATTTATGTGTCAATGTATTTATTTTATGTTGTAGATGGTTTAGATATTAAAAAAATTGAAAAAAAATGAATATTTTTGTACCAAACAATTTTTCCCGATTTTTTCCGATTTGTTCCCCGCGCCGATTTAATCCCGATCTCGATTTTCACAACATTGATCTAAATCTCCAGGAAAACCTATAAAGGTGGTGTGTTGGAAATGCGGAAAGGAAGGGCACTTCAAAAGGGATTGTAAATCTAAAGCTCTTGATAAAGGAAAGGGATCTGATGATTCTCCTTCTGTAGAGGTGAAAACCACCTCAGATGAAGGTGGGGATGTGTACTTGGCTTCTTCAAGTACACATGTAGATCATGAGGCATAGTTGATTGACTCAGGTGCATCCTTTTACTTCACTCCCCATAGAGAGTGGTTCTGCGAGTATGAGAAATATGATGGTGGTGATGTCTTCTTGGGGGATGATAGGAAGGCTAGAATCATTGGTCATGGAAAAGTAAATTTGAAGCTGCAAGGTGGAAGGGTTAGAACACTTTCGGGTGTTCTGTATATTCCTGCATTGGCTAGAAATCTGATTTCTGTAAGCAAGTTGGATGATGTAGATGTAAAAATAGTGTTCGAGAAGGATACCTGCAAAATGGTTTGGGGAGCACTGGTATTGATGCGAGGAGTTCGGATTGGAACTATGTACAAGCTGCAAGGTAGCACTGTTATTGATGGGTGCAACAGTTCTGTGGTTCTTGAAAGTGGAGTAGAAAATATAGTGGTCTCTAGAGAGAAGACTATGTTGTGGCATCAAAGGCTTAGACATATTGAAGAGAAGGGCCTTTGAATACTTCATGGTAAAGGTATGGTAGAAGGTATGAGTAATATCTCTCTGGATTTTGATTTCTGTAAAAATTGTGTATATGGGAAGCAGAATCGGGTGAGTTCCCCCTCTGGTGGTAAGAGGGTGAAACATATATTAGAGCTTGTGCAGAGTGATGTGTTTGGACCTATGAAGGTTCCATCACTGGGTAAGTGTGTGTACTATGTATCATTTATAGATGACTTCTCAAGGAATACATGGATATATTTCCTTAAGAAGAAATCTTTAGTCTTTGACAGGTTTAAAGAATTTAAGGCTCTTGTGGAAAATCAGATAGAGAAGAAGATAAAGGTGCTGAGGACAGATAATGGTGGAGAGTTTTGTAGCAAGGAATTTGAAAAATTCTGTAAGAAGTGTGGTATAGCACGATAGAAGACTACTCCATATACACCTCATCAAAATGGAGTTGCAAAAAGAATGAACAAGACGTTGATGGAAAGGGCAAGAAGCATGCTTAGTGGTGCCGGGTTAGGACAAGAATTTTGGGCAAAGGCGATGGATACTTCATCTTACCTAGTCAACAAGTCACCTTCATCAGCGTTGGAGGATAGGACTCCACAAGAGGTATGGACTAGTAAGAAACCATCTCTTTCACATCTGATGGTATTTGGATGTGATGCATATGTACATGTTCCAAAGGAGAAACAAACCAACTTGGATAGTAAATCTGAAAAGTGCATCTTTATTGGATATAAGGATGGTTTAAAGGGTTATAAGCTTTAGAACCCAGTAACAAGGAAGGTTGTGTACAACCAAGATGTGGTGTTTAGAGAGGTGAAAGATGTTATTAAACATGAAGTTCAACCAAAGGAACCTGAGAAGATAGAGTTTGAGCTAAAGGAGGAAGAATTAGAATCTATAGCAGAGGAGGAATCAGAAGATGAAGAGCCACAAACTCCGGGTGTGAGAAGATCAGTTCAAGAAAGAAGGCAGCCAGAAAGGTATAGTCCATCTACTTTCTATTCAAATTTTGCTTTATCTATTACTGACGATGATCCCAGAACTATGAAGGAAGCAGTAGATTCAAAGGATGGCAAACTTTGGAAAGAGGCCATGGTTAATGAAATGGCATCTTTGCACAAAAATGAGGCAAACTCCGGGTGTGAGAAGATCAGTTCAAGAAAGAAGGCAGCCAGAAAGGTATAGTCCATCTACTTTCTATTCAAATTTTGCTTTATCTATTACTGACGATGATCCCAGAACTATGAAGGAAGCAGTAGATTCAAAGGATGGCAAACTTTGGAAAGAAGCCATGGTTAATGAAATGGCATCTTTGCACAAAAATGAGGCTTGGGATCTGGTGGAGTTGGCAGCTGGAAGGAAACCCATTGGCAGCAAATGGGTGTTCAAGAATAAGACAAATGTAGAAGGGAAGGTGGAGAAATACAAAACTCGGTTGGTAGCAAAAGGTTATTCCCAGGTGTCGGGAATTGATTTTGGTGATATTTTTTCTCCTATTGCCAAGGTAACTTCTATTAGATTACTTTTATCTGTTGCTGTTGCTTTTGATTTTGAGGTAGAACAGATGGATGTGAAGACAACATTTCTTCACGGGGATCTGGAAGAGGAAATCTACATGAAGAAACCTGAAGGCTTTGCGGTGAAGGGTGAGAAAGTACTGGTATGCAAGTTAAAGAAGTCTCTGTATGGGTTAAAACAGTCACCAAGGATGTGGTATAAAAAATTTGATACATTTATACGAGGACTTGGCTTCACCAGAAGCAAAGCAAATCACTGTGTGTATTTTAAATTAATTGGTGACCGTGTTATTTATTTGGTCTTGTATGTGGATGATATATTGCTAGTTGGAAATGACAAAGAAATTATATAGGATTTGAAGACCCAATTGTCCTCCAAATTTGACATGAAAGATCTTGGTGCTGCAAACTATATTTTGGGCATGGAAATTAAAAGAGATCGAGCAAAGAGGAAGCTCTAGTTAAATGAGAGGAAGTATGTCAAGACAATACTACAGAGGTTTAATATGCAGGATAGTAAACCGGTGAAGGTTCCTATTCCTGTAGGTGCGAGGTTACCTGTTGAACAGTGCCCCAAGACACAAGAAGAGGAAGAAGACATGTCCCGTGTTCCATATGCAAGTGCAGTCGGTAGCCTGATGTATGTAATGGTTTGTACTAGACCAGACATTGCACATGCAGTGGGAGTATTAAGCAGGTTTATGTCAAAACTAGGGAAGGAGCACTGGACAGCAGTGAAGCAGGTTTTCAGGTATTCGCGTGGCACTAGTGATTATGGTTTGTGCTACCAAGGAAGACCAGGATTGGACAGAGTGTTGGATATTCATGGCTTTGTTGATGCAGACTGGGCTGGAGATCTGGATCAGAGAAGATCTACAAGTGGGTATATGTTTAACCTATTTGGACGTGCAGTCAGTTGGATGAGTAAGAAACAATCTGTAGTGGCACTATCAACTACACAGGTAGAATACATGGTGGCCACTCATGAAAGCAAGGAAGCAGTTTGGTTGCAGAGATTGTGTTCAAGTATGGGGTTAGTACAGGGAGCTATAAGGATAGACTGTGACAGCCAAAGTGCAATTTTCTTGGAAAAGAACCCTGCATACCATTCAAAGACAAATCACATTGATGTTCAGTATCACTTTGTGAGGGATATGATAGAAGACAAAAAGGTGTTGCTAGTAAAGGTGGACACTTTGAAGAATATTGTAGATGCATTGACAAAATTTGTGAACTCTGAGAAGTTCTCTTGGTGTAGAGAGACAATGGGCATTTCAAGGTTGGATAAATGACTAAGCTCTCTTGTGGCCCCCTGTGGAAAGAAAACAACAAGTGGGAGAATGTTTGGTTGTGTTATATTCTTTCCACGACTAGCCCACGTAGTTAACCGAGGGTTAGAGGGGGGGAGGTCACAGGGGGTTTGAGGTGTACCCGCAACCCCACTTTATGGGGTCTGGGGCAGCGCCCTAGAAAATTTTGGTTTTGGACCCTATGTTAGGTTGGGCAGACCCACCTATGGTTTTGTGCATGATTTTCGCACATGTTTTTTGGACGCAATGGTTTTCGGTCCATGGTTTTGGACGCGATGGTTTTCAGTCCATTGTATTGGATGCTTCGGCATGTATAAAAATGTATTGTAACATTGAAAGGAACATAATGAAAAATCAAGTTGGTAGTCTCGGTTTTGGGATCCAAGGGAAAATCTCTGTGTGTATGTATTTTATGTGTTATGCTCTCGCATTGTTTATTTTCTGTGTTTTAGAATTTGTATGTAGGTAATTTATGTATGGGGTTAAAACCTACAGTAGGGAGACTTCATCTTATTCACCTTATCCAGTCTTCTCCACCTACGCTTCCAGAGTCCACCAAACCCTATTCTGAATTCTTGTTTTGTAACAAAAGTGGTCATTTTCCTTGAGAAAATCCAACCATCTTGAAGCATTTGACTGAGCCTTAGGTAGTGTGCACCTCCTCTATGCCTTGTTTCCCCATCAAACACCTTTTCCCACACTCATTCTACCTTTCCTACCTCCTTATAATCTTTCAACCTATTTCCTGTAGTAAAACAGGGCATCCTGTAGTAGGAATAGGACATTCTGTAGTACTACAAGAAACCCTGTAACAATTTGTTTTAAGCCTGAATTGAGTAGAAATGGTCATCTGAGCTTAGGTTAGGCCTCCACTTGGCTTCCATACCCTTGAAACTATTCTAGACCTTTCCCCCATACATGTCTGCCCTGCCAAAGTACAAATTGGAAACTAGGATTTGCATTCATAAAACTAAAAATTCAAAAGCAATTTTTCTGCAATTCCTAAGTTAGCACATGCATGCAGTAGTCACAGTAGTTTTGAGATAAATTTCCATGCTTAGTTAGTCCAGATAACTAGATGTCATATACAAGGTTAAGTTTGGTCTCTTTTCCAGGCAAAATGTGTAGATGCTTAGCTAGATCATTTCATGTCACTTTATAGCACTTTCCAATTCAGCACTTTCATTTCCTAAAGTAGGTAGCATTCCCTTTCTTCATTAAGAATAATTTTCCATTTTACATTTGGTAGTCACACTCCTTCTATTCAATAGAAGACTGGTTTGAAAAAACCTAGTTTTATATCACCCCGGCTAAAAAGTGACAAGAGTAGATCATTGCATCTACTGTGTCTACAACACTTCCACCTCCAAGTTTGTACGAACCTCGGGTTGATGAAGTAAATTTGGTAGCCCCAGGAGTTGCACAATTCTTCCTGCAATACTGGTGCTCATCACTTACGCTTCCATGAATCCTGTGTATGCATATGAGCATATAATAATGGGGTGCTCTTATACTTAGCCATAAATTGGCTATCTCTCCTAGCTTATAACACACACACACACACACACACACACATATATAGCCTACAACACTTAGACAACAGGGTCATCCCTCTTGAGTTTAATGCTTGAATACATAAACATATATGAGACTTTGTTGAGTCTCTTGGCACTTGGCCCAAACCTACTCTCCTGAGCTTGCATATATATATATATATATATATATATATATATAGGTAGGTAGGTAGGTATGTATGTATGTATACCGCAAAGGCCCTTCCCTTTGACACTTAATATTCAGCTACCCCTCCTACGATTATATGGGATTCAACCCATTCCAACCATTATAAAGATACATAAAGGAAAAGCTTGGATTCTGTAAATGAATTCCACAACTCGGGGCCTTCCATTTCAAATATTTATAATGAAATAGTTTTGCCAAACAACAGAGGTTACCCATATCTTATACCCAATTAATTTGATTGAATTCATATTCATGAATAAGCACACAAGTTATCCATTTCTCAGCACATATACAATAATTCATCATTTCTCATTATCCTACTTGAAGTAAGTCTTTCCTCATCAATTCCATGGAAATGACATTCCCCATCATTAGTACATGAATTTTAATAACACAACCAACATTTACACAATTTTCACATAAGATTTACATGTGTAGGAATTCAGATAAGCACTTATCTTAGACCAAGAAGTTTGGCAATTGAGAATGGGACTTCAACTCTTCACCCAATGTTATATTGGATTGCACTGCAACCTTTCTTGCAACCAATCACACCTAATCTAGATTCAAAGCTTGAGGAGGAGTTTTCAAAGTAAATAACCAATGTTTCCAGCTGAAACAAGGGACCTAGATATCATTCCATCTCCATCCAGTAGCTAATAAAGAGAATCTAGAGACCATGCCATCTCCACCCTCCAATTTGTTACGGTGAATCCAAATATTGCACCACAACCACCCTTATATAAATTCCCTTAGTGCCTCCACTCTAAACTAGGAGTCTAGAACTCATTGAGAATAACTAGGCAACAATGATTTTAGTGGCTCATTGAGATGTCCACCCTACTCTTCTAATGCTCATAACCATAAATATTCTCTTATCCTCCACTACATAGTCAATGTTATAATATGTATTTTCGCTCCTTAGAAGGTTTTTGTTCTGCTCCAATGGATCCCCTCTTGCATTGCCTCCAAGAATCATCTTTATGTTCTTTTCGTTGGGTCTACCACACTATGTGTGTTCTATTTGTTCGCACTGAGTCTATTATTATTGTCTCGTGTTGAGTCTCCTCTTCCACATCTTGTGCTTTATGTGTTCCTCTAATGCTTCTCTATTTTTTTATTCTTCTTATTCCATTAAGTTTATCCCCTCTTCACACACTACTCTACCTATGTTTCTTTGAATGCTTATATTTCTCCTCCTCTCCTTTCTGATCATGTCATGGCATAATTTTGGAGGAATCTTTCACTGTCTTCCTATCATCACCATTCTAACTATTTGAGGGTAGCGTGCAATCAATCCTTTCACCTCCAATTGTAATTCTTGTCCCGTGGTTCATTGCTCCCTACAACTCAGCCAACCTACCATTATTTTCATCCTTTGTTACTTCCTTTACATTATAGTTATGCCATCTAGTTATGTTACCATTAGATGGCCGATTCTCCACAATTTCCCCGTGCACTTCCTCCCCAAAGCTATTAAATTTGTGTCCCATATCTCAGTCATTTAATTACAACAAATAATTGCAATATTTACAGTAGGGGGATTTACCAAAAGGGGTTTTCACAAACCCCACCGCTTGGAGGAACACTATCGTAAATGTTCTATACCTGAACATATTTATAGACATGCTTTAGACTAAGCACAAAGCTACTATGATATTTATATACATATCTCTATACAACCATTTACAATATTATTTACATTTGTTAACCAAGAAACAAAAACGAATATGCTTCCCACATGTGATCAACCATCTCCCATCGGCTTCCTCAAACCCAAAGTGCCTCCACTACACCTTGACTTGCTTGATTACATGATTCCATAATGTGAGGTACCTCTGATCTAGGATGCATAGAAGTTGTGAATGGAACCCTCCCTCTGGTTCTACCTGTAACACCCACCAATCAATCGCATTATTAACACCTTGTATATACTTTTTGAGAAAAGAAACATGAAAAGCATTATGAAATTTTACTATTAGTGGCAAGGAAAACCTATATGTTATTGACCCTATCCTTTCCATCACTTGAAATGACCACAAAACCATGGCACCATCTTATCACATGACCCAATTTTTAAATAAATTATCTTGGGCCGAATATGTCAGTAGACATGCTCCCCTACTTCAAATTCCTTATGCAATCTATGTTGTTTCATATATCTCTTTTGTCTATCTTGGGCCACCTTTAAATTTTTCTTGATGGTCATCATTTCTTGCTCCACTTCTCTAAACATATTAGGCCCAATGAATACCCTATCACTAGATCACTCCAGTTGATAGAAGTATTGCACCTTCTTCCATAGAGAGCTTCAAATTCTCTCATTTTCAAAGACTATTGGTAACCATTGTTGTAGGTAAACTCAAATAGTGGAAGAAACTCCTGTCACATCCTTGGTCACTATATCACATACATTTTAAGCATGTCTTCTTGTACCCTATTTATCCTCTTTTTCTACCCGTCTATTTGTATATGGTATGTTGTGCTAAATGCTAAAGTTTTTCCTAGGCCAACAAACAATTCATTCCAAAACTTGGAAGTAAACTTTGCATCTCGTTTTGAGATATTTTTCTTGGGTACTTTGTGCAACCTCATGATTTCTCTTATGAACGCTTGAGCTATATCACTTGTTGTATGACTGGATTTTATAGCCACAAAGTGAACCACCTTTCGCAACTTGTTGACCACTACCATGATGAAATTGTTTTTCTTGGTTTTTCACAGCAAGCCTGTAATAAAGTCCATTGAAACCACTTCCCATTTCCATTTTGAAATGGGGATTGGCTGTAGTAAACCTGTTGGATGTCTACATTGAACCTTTACTCAATAACACTCAATGCATTTAGATATAAAATCAGCCACCTCCTTCTTCATTTTGGGCCAATAATGAGATTTCTTAATGGTCGTTAACATCCTTTGGTAACCTGAATGACTGAACTATGGATTTGTGTGAAACTCATTAAGTATGAGATTTTTCAATTCACCATCACTTGGCATATGTATTTAGTTTTTAAATCCTATTATCTCATCTTCGGAAAGAGTGAAATTTGTATTCCTCACTCCATATGTTTCTTGTTGCAACTCTACATTTAATTATTGATATTTAATGTCTTGATGACCTATTATTTTAATTATCTCTTAGAGATCAGTCCCTTACGGACTTATGGCTGACATGTGGCATACATGTAACCTCTTGTTGAGTGCACCAACAACTTTATTTTCCTTACCTTTGATGTATTTTATCTTGAAGTCAAATTCATTAATCGTGGCCAACCATTTAGCCTGCTGGGAATTTAGTTTAGGTTGATCAAATAAATATGCCAGCTCTCCATGATCAGTCATCAAAGTGAATTTATTTCCAAGGAGATAATATCTCCACATATTCAATGCATGAATGATTGTTTCCAACTTAAATCATGAGTCACATATTTTTTCTTGTGCTAATTCAACTTCCTTGGCTCATATCATACCACTTGGACATCCTGCTTCAAGACTCCTCCAAGTCCTTCCTTGCAGGAATTTGTGCACACTAAAAAGTCTTTATCCAGGTCTGTTATTTTGAGCACTGGTGCATGGTTTAACAAATAATCTAATTGCTCAAACCTTGCAACACATTTTGTTGTCCACTCAAATTTGTGCCCTTTATTTTACAATGTTGTGATTGGACAACCAAGCTTGGAGAAATTTTTAATAAATTTCTTGTAGTAACCTGTAAGCCCCATGAATTATCTAGCCTCGGCGATATTTCTTGGTGTTGTCCATTACATAATTGCTTCAATATTCTTTGGAATAACTTCCACACCCTCCTTTGAGACAACATGTCCCAAATACTATATGTGAGACTCAAATAGCTTGCACTTCCTAAGCTTAAATATCATGCTATTTTAACAATTTTAATATTGTAGCCAAGTGCTCCTCATGCTCCTCCTTGGTTTCTGAGTAAACGAATATATCATCATCAAACACCAACACGAACTTATCCAAGTAAGGACTCAATATATTTTTCATCGGGCACATGAAAGTAGTTGGTGCATTAGTAAGCCCAAAAGGAACTACCACATGTTCATAATTCCCATACCTTGTCCTAAATGTTATCTTATAAATATCCTTGTCCTTAATGTGCACCTGGTGATACCCAGGTCTCAAATTAATCTTTGAAAATAGTACTACTCCCCACAGTTGATCATAAAAATCATCAATTCATGGCAAAGGGTATCTATTCTTGATGGCGACTTTGTTGAGCTACTTGTAATCTATGCACAACCTAAATATGCCATCCTTTTTTTCACAAACAGTACTAGTGCTCACGAGGGCAACACACTTGGCCTAATATAGCCCTTGTCTAGAATTTCCTTGAGCTATAGATTCAGCTTTATTAATTCTATAGTTCTCATCCTATATGGAGTTCTGGATTTTTGTGTTGCCCCAAGTGAAATTTGAATAGAAAAGTCTACTTCTTTGTGTGGAGGTAAACTAGGAATCTCTTCTGGAAATACATATTGAAATTGGTTCAAGATTGGGTGCTCCAAAAAAATTTGTTGTTACTAAATTCATAGCTACTATTGACTTCAATAGCAAACACCTTGCAAGCCTTCCAACAACTTCTTTTGGCCTGCATAGTTGTAATCAACCACAAAGATATGGGTTTTATATTCCCTCACAACACTCTTCTTTCCCATGCCTCATCAAGGCATTTAATCGCTTTTTCATAACAGTTGAACTTGGTTCGGTGAACGGCCAAATAGTCCATTGTCAGCAATGCATCATATGCACCCAATGGCAATAAATTAAAATTAGTAGTTGTAGACATGCCACTTAGCACAAAGGAACAATATTTAACTAGATTTTCCACTCTCCTTTCAATTCCTTTGGCTAACTGAAACAACCATGAATCCATGTGTGCTTCTTTGGACAGATTGCAGTATTCAACAACTCCTAGGATATTGTAGCTAAAATTCAATTCTAGATCAATCAAAACAAATGCATTCTTATTACAAATTGTACTTTCCATCTCGATAATCGACTCCTAGTGGTAAGCTTGCTATTTTCCACAACAACATAAATTCTGGGCACGTTCTGAGTGATGTCCATGACTTTTTTCACTTCTTGGGTTTTTACACTCTCATCCCATCTCTCCTTCGCTACAAGAAATCTTTCTTTAAATGATTCTAGGTGAAAATCCAACATTTCAGAGGCTCTCCCTTGATTCCCCTACTTTTCTCTACTGTAGAATAGGTAACGTGACCTTTATTGACTGTGTTGAATCTTTGTTTGCGTCCAATTTGATTAACGATGGTCATATTCACCCATTTTCCTATAGCTTGTTATTTCCACCTTTTGTGCCCATTTCCTTTGAAAATTAGACTACCATTGTATTTCCATTCATCCCCATGCTCTAGTTTGTGTTTAAATTGCTCATAGAAAAAATTCAATTTTTGGATTAGATCTTCCAACATTTTGGGTTCATCGAACTCAATTCAGTCCCTGAAGTTTGATGGAATTCCATTGATATATATATATAAGATAGGGCACATACCCCACTAGCTCTAGGAATTTGGTGGTGCATGTATTATTCATCTAGCATTTTCCTCACTTGACTTCATAGAAATCCTTGCCTTTGTTGTTAAAGTACCTCTCAAACAGGTACTTACTTGAAAAATATCTCTTAAACTCCTTCCAAGACAATTCTTCCTCCCTTATATCCTTCACATTCTTTAGATCCTCCCACCATATATCAACCTTGCCCTTCAAGATGAAGGTAGCCACTTTTTCTTTCATGTTTTCAAAGTAATTGTGGACTCTGAAGAACTTCCTCATCCAAGGTAGTCATGCTTCAACATCCTCTTCCTTCTTTACCTCACCATCAAATGTAGGAGGTTTGGCCTTCTTAAATTCTTATGGCATATGCTCCTTTTACCTCCCTCTCCTATGATGATGTCTCCTAGTAGTAGCACCATAGTGTTTCCCATGGGTGCTTTCCCTCCTCTCTAATGTACTTATTTGAGTACCTCCCCTTACTTTGTCTTCACTTGATAACCTATTATTTTTCCCAGCTATACTTCCATCTACTCCATGAGTCCTTTCTTCTTGCTTTCCTTGTCCTAATGAGATCTTCCTAGCCCTGTGGCTAGCCCCCAACTCATGATGCTTTTGTTTCGGTAAGTTTGAGAGACTTTACAATATAATTTCATTCACTTCATATTTCTTCTCATTGTCAGCTTTGCAGCGCTTTATTTCAGCCCTTAGGTTTCTCAATGTATCCATCTAGTCAGAATATCCTGCCTCTCCTCTCTTCTCAATGTATTCCTCTTCATGTCCATGTAGTGACCAGTCAGTGCTATACTACACCATTCTACTTCGCATCCATGTTTTACTTTTTTGTTATTCCTTGTTTCTCTCTTATTTTCTATCATACACATGCATATCTGTTAGACAAATCAATCATAATTTTAGCATATAATTTACCACCTTGCCTCGTTATTATGATTCTACTAGTGTAAGGCTAGATGAAACATCACACATCAAGCTGGCATGTCCATAGCAACAATAATTCATATCAAGGTCAGTGAACACCCACTATATGCAAAGATCACAACCAAATGTCACAAGAACATGACTATAATTATTTGACACATCAATTCTATAAGTTAGTTTCCATGTCAAAGTAAAAAATCAACATATAATCCATGTTTAAGTATCAAAACAACATACAACAAAAATCATATAAAAGACTTTAACAATGCTTTACTCCCTTAGTATATTATACAATGTCCTTGACCTTGCTTCCAGAGGTCCAATGTTGAATCCTTTGTTCTGATACCACTATGTAACACCCCCATATACCCCATAGCCCATAATAAAGGTAGAAGAAGGTATTACTACCATGAACTTGACCTCCAAAGTAATTTCATGGAAATGGGGTCTTAAAATTTCATCATTTTAAAAAATCCATGAAACTAAAAACTAACACCACCATTCCACCCATCTTGTTATGAGCTTTCCAACAATATAATTTTTTTTTAAAATTGACATCTGAATCACAAGATATGGGCATTTGAAGTTAGGTCATTAAATCATTTCCATGTAAACATTGTGCTACCATGTGGAATCCATGTGGACACAATGTGATTCCACATGGAATCCCTTAACCCTTACGGGGAGGTCCATGTCATTGTCACAAGCCACCCTCTTAGCCTTGCAAGTTAGTTTTTAGCATTATTACTCAAATTGGACTTGTGGCCCATTTATTAAATATATATAAACATATTATATATGTTGCAAGATATATTTATGTGCATGGGCCCCTCCATATATACATGTGTTCCATGATAAAATGAATATAATACACATTCCTCCTTGGCTGATCAACGACCTTCATTTGACGGAGAGACTAACAGCTGAGATTGAATCGAGGACCCATCCTTGCCCTTGCTAATGCCATAGTGGGATGGTGGGGTCCTCTATTGTGGTTCCATTATTGGTTCCATTCCCTAAATCAAAGGTGGACATTAATCAGGTTAAATCAAGGAAAGTAGGGGGGTACCCCCATGAGGTATGGAGAAGAGGGGGATCTGCTATCAGTGTTCCACCCCTCCTGGAAACTTGTCACCTTCCATTGCTTCGAAAAAATATGGGCATGTCCCTGTTAATTAACAGGAGGTATTTCTGTCTCGACCCCCATCAACCTTTCCCTCGACTATTTGTGCTCTCTCCACAAACCTCCCGAGGTCTGATGGGAATATTGTTATTTCGTGGCAGAGAGATCATTGTCTCTCAGCCTGTCAACTCGACTTTTGATATATATATATATATATATATATATATATATATATAGAGAGAGAGAGAGAGAGAGAGAGAGAGAGAGAGAGATAAAGAGATCTGTGAGGCCACCCTCGACACTTAACCATTTACTCTTATGTTTCCATGCCTCCTGTATATGCTTATGACCATATAATAGTGGGGTTCTCTTATACTTAGTCAGAAATTGCCTATCTCTTCTAGTTTATAGCATACATATATCTATATATACATATAGCCAGTGACACTTAGTCAGCAGGTCCATCCCTCCTAAGCTTATTGATTGAATACATAAACGTATATGGGACTCCGTCGAGTCTCTCGACGCTTGGGCCAATCCTATCTCTCCTAAGCTTGCAATATATATGTTTGTGCATCTTTGTACTACTACAAAGGTCGTTCCCTTTGACACTTAACATCCAACTACACCTCCTGAGCTTATATTTGATTCAACCCACTCTATCCTTTACAACAATACATAAAGGAAAATCATTGATTCTATAAATGAATTCCATCATTGGGGGCATGTCATTGCAAATATTTTTAATGCAAGAGTTTGGTTAAACAATAGATACTTTCCCATATCTTATACCCCGATTAAATTGGTTGAATTCATATTCATGAATAAGCATATAAATTAGTGATTTTTCAGCACACATACAAAGAATTTATTATTTATCATTATCCTACAAGAAATGATATTTTCCTCATCAATTCCATAGAAATGACATTCCTCATTATTAATACATGAATTCTAATGACATAACCAACATTTATACAATTTTCACATAATATTTACCTACATAGGAATTCAAACAAGCATTTTTCTTAGATCAAGAAATCTGGAAAATGAGATTGGGAATTCAACTCTCCACTTGTTGACGGTGCTGGACCCACCAACATGTTAAGGGGATCTCCCCAGTAAGAAGTCCCAATTATACCTCATAATATTTGGTGTAGGAGTCCCAGCAGTGGTTCGTAAGGTAATGCCTTGATCACGATGTCGCACAGAGGCAAGTAAGATAACTCTATCAATATTAACGGTGTGACCACCGCAATGATTCAAGGAAGGTGAATGAGAGGTTCTAACACATGGGGGGTGAGATGAGTGCACCCCTTAGTAACTTGTAGCATTACTCAGCTGAGAAGGGAACACATGAGCTAAGATGCATCACAAGTTGGAAAGCAGATGAGTCGACAATCCAAAGTGATAGTTAAACCAATAGCACATCTGCAACAAGATTCATATAATCGCATATGAAGTAGTTCATACACAACTACATAAGTTAAACAACAAACTTTGCTAAGCAACCAGAACAATCCAACTATAATAACAACATATGCATGAAAATGTATCGGCTCTTATTACATAGATAAGTGTAAGTCCCAATCATAAAATACATCCATGTAAACCTGCTAGCCCCAACAGTGGAATGTTACGGCCACATCTGCCTGCTCCTCCAAAGAGACAAACTAGCTTCGTGCAATGGAGAAGCCAAGGCGCGTTACAATACTGTCCAAGATTTCTCCAAGATAGTCTTATCAGAAGCTTGACTGACCAAAAGCCTATACAATGAGTTATGAGGGACTATTTATAGAAAAGGGTGGGGTGGCCCTTGACATTCCCCTTTGTGACTGTTCAACTACCCTCATGACTATTCACCTACTCTATGAATGTTACATCCACTATTGACACTTGACTTACACTTGACATGACTCAACCTTACAATGCACATGTACTCATGTGAACACAATGGCTTGAGCAAGCCAAACTAGACATCACTATGACTTAGACAACTATAGAAGTCCAACTGCTCAACATCCTCATGCTAATCAATAGTAACATATTGATGCCAAGCTCTGTAGTCTCTGATAATGTCCGTGTGTTCCGCAATGACATCCATCTGAAACCTGACCTTTGCCTCCATAGCATCCGGGTACACTGCTCGAGATCCTCAGTCCAACTCGTCTAAAAGCATGTGCATCATTGTCTTTAATGTGGTCGAACCAACAACATACTTGCGCATGATGTCTGCACTGATAGGAAAGTATGAGCTAGTGGCAATGTGCATCAACTCATCAAAGTATGAGTCAATCTCTAGTCAGACCTGCTTCTTGGCTTTCACCTGGGTGAGAGTCCCAAGTGATGGGATCGCATGTGTGTGCACCACAACATCCATGCTCTTGATTACTCATGCATGGGAAGCCTGTATGCTAGTGATGAGTTGTGGGAGGTCCTCATAGTTCCGGATCTAACTCTGGATACATGCCTTCAGCTCGACCGCATTAACCCTCATCATCTTAGGCAAGTGAAGTGGGGCTCCCTTGTACTTCATTGTCCATGTTTACATGTCATCAACAGCATCATGTATGTTCATCAAGATGTGTGCTCTCCTAGCACATGGCTCCTGCCATTCGTTGAGATGGATGACTGCCTTGTGCACGGTACCAAACTTGGAGTATAATGCTCGCATAACTGTGTCAAGGGACAATACTTCATCTAGTATTGCCCTCTTCAGTTCAACTCATGTGGACATTGTCACCAAGTCTCCTCCTTGCTTGGCCACTTATAGTTCCTTCGCCATTCGCTCATTCTGAGCTATAAGAAAATGAACACTTGAGCTAGTGGCTTCGGCATACACTCTGGTTGCATTGGCCAAGGCAGCTAGATGTTTGCACACATCAGTCACGATCACTCATTCTTAAAATTGCACAGGAGATGTTTGATCCTCTGGAGTTGACACTCTGCAAGACTGCACAACTCTATGTTGGGATTCATCAAATGAGATGTTGTGCATCTCTTCTTCTAGCTGATCACCAAGGATCTTAGTGCCTCCTTAGTCATATGAGACTTGCTCTTCTTCTGGATGCATTGAAGTGGGTGAGTCAACCTCTTTGTGGTGAGGCATGAGGTCGATGTCTTGTTCCAACTCCTACTGCTCCATGTCTGCATCCAACTGTTGAAGTGCATGTTCTATCTCATGAGAAAAGTCTTTCCCCTGTGATGGTTCACCCTATTCACCTGATGTCAGTTGTTCAGATGAATCAACTACTTGTACGGGTGCCACTTTGTTTGTTTGCACATGATGCGCCCTTTATTGTATCTGTTGTTGTTGTGCTTCCCTCTCTTGTTTGCATAGCTCTTGTTCCCTTTGGAGTTGCTCTCTCAACTCACGCAACTCCTTCTCTACTTCTTCCATTCTCTTTTTGTCCTTATACCTTCACGCGATTTGCTTGTCACACTGCTGCCTCTTTGCCTCTATAGCCATAGTTGCTTTCTCTACAAGTGGATTGCTCTAAACTTGCAGCTTTTCTCTTCCTCCATGCGATTGACAATATTTCTCTTCCCATTTTCGTGCACTGGTATGCTTGGCTCTGTTGGTGCTCTCTGTGATTCTGCTTCGCTAACCACTGCATGGCGAATCTGACCGATTCATTGGGTCAGGAGAAACTGTAGAAATATCACCATGGGTCCTCCTCAGCCCAATGAAATGCCCCGTAGATCCAGTTGAACTGAACTCTCGTGCAGTGATCCTTCACAATGCAATGTGGGTCATATGGATTGTAGCTCAGAGGTCGAATGGGTACTTCTTCATCATTTTTTCTTTGACATCCACTTGCTTGATACTCCAAATCTCATATAACCCAATCCGCAAGGGAAGAGTGGGCGAAGGTGCCTTCTTCTTCCGCTGCAGTCTACCTATCAATCCTGCCGAGATGTGATAGGCTACTTCCTACCTGACAAGTATGTTCAAGGCAAACTTTCACAGAACATGCAAAGGCTTCTCTGTACTGAACATTCGGATGAAAGTGTTGGACGGTGAGGCATACCAATCTGCAATGCCTATCAATGCCTCCATTTCTTCCTTTGACATGCAAGGTGGACCCTATTCGAATATCATCTTGTGCACAAGGACGAAAAAATGATCAGACAGTCGTGTGATTACTCCTTTGAAGCTTCATTTGGACAACAACTTGAAATATGTGTTCACAGTAGTCTCCACGAGTGACCATGCCCACTCCAAGCCCGGGAACTCCTATCAGGCACAGACTGCACCTAGGATGTAGGCGGACATGTAAATCTCTGCATGCGTACCTCTAGGTGACTGTCGAGCCTTCATGACTTTCTCCTTCAGCTGATGAGCCAGTATGTCAGACCAGTTACATGGTTTTTCTTCTCTAGCCACTTGGTCTAGTGCCACCACCCAACTCTGTGGGAAGGTTTCTATGCTTACTTGTCCATACAGTCGACAAGAAAATATGATCAAGTATTGGTATGCCTTCCTCAGTATCTTTATCTTGTAGACCTGGTTGGGTGTCATCCTAAAACGAGTTGGCTCCTTTACCCAATCCTTCAGAATGTCTCTGGAGTTAGCACTGTTGTTGGGTAAGCTAAATGGAGTCTCCATGACAGTCACGAGCTTTGACATCTGATACATCTCATCATAATCTTGTTCCCAGAAGGTCGCAAGCTTCGTCCCACTGACACTTCTCAAGGTCATCATCTCAGGATCAGTGTGAGAGATGATCCAGTGTATCATGTCCATGCATGAGAACACGGGGTATCTACATGCAATCCAAGATAAGCTAGACTTGTGAATGTTCACGTACACCTAATGGTCTTCGAGGTGTTCCCCAAAAGTGCCTGCAAATGTTTCATTGATTTCTTGCCACTTCAGTTTGATTTCCTTGTCTAGATACAACTTTGTATCTTCATAGATTGGCAGACTAGAGGACACTTTCTCAACTACTGCCCCAACTGCATTTCCATCAATGTCCTGAGATCCTATTCTCTTGGAAGCCATTGAGACAGATGAACACCTGAAAGATTGGAGATAGGCAACATGCATGGCAAGGAATCTGTCAGTGAAAACAAAGCAAATTTCGGGGAATGACATAGCACATACCTGGGAAACTGATGGGAAATATTGTGGAATTTCTTTTGGGAGGTTGGGTGACTGGCTACCAGAACTGTGAAAAAGTCAGTCTAGGCTACCTCGGAGGTAGGACTGGATGTTGGATCTGTGCAATGCACAATCCAAACTGGCTGCTAGCTGCTGGGATTGCTCAATGCGCAATTCCAGCTAGGAAGGACTGCAGGCCGAGGGACTGAATTATGCAATTTCCTAGGCTAGCAGTCACTATCCTCTAGAAATGTGAAAAAAATTCCTAGAGGCCAGTGCTGGGAAAAAATGCACATTTCTGGAGAGGACGACAGAGCCTTCCTTCCCCAGATTGCGCAATGCAGTCTCAGTGAGGCAGTGTCTGGACCAAGGTTGGGCCGACTTACCGATGGGTAACTAAAAGCAAATAAGACAGTGAATGCATGGAAACACTAAGTGAAAGTAGAAGTGATTGACAGTGCATGCAAAACATGAATGAAAGATTCAACAAACATATCAACATGCATGTGGGTGAAGCAGTTTGTCGTTCAGCGAATGTTCGTGCAAAACAGTTTCATGCATGCGACAACAGTGAGATAGTAACAAAAACTGAAACAGAGCTAGGAAAAGCTAGTATACATGCAAACAATAGTAATCGTTCAAAGAAATCAAGAAAACAGTGCTCAAACAAGCGAATACACCAAAAGCGACAGAAATGCTGAAAAAGACAAGTTGAGGCCACTTACCCATGAATAGTTGAGCTGGATGTGTCGAAGAGTCTTGTATGTGTTGTGGGATGTCAGAGCTACAAGATCGATGTGAAAGAATGAGCTTTGATGCATAGAATAAATAATTTTTGGTTCATGACGCGCACGCCACAAATCTAGGAAAAAGCAACACTTGGAGGGAAACTTCTAAAACAACTTTGCATGTAACCCTCAGTAGCTAAAAATAGCTCCCTAAATCATGGGATGCCTTTTTCATGCTCCCTTTTGCTATTCCAGGAAAAGCAAGTCATGCATGCATGCAAGTCAAGTTTCCTTGGTCCTAGGTGGAACTGGTCAACCAAACTGCTCATGTATGCAATTGTTCAACTGCTTGAGAAAAATGTGCATTCCTGGCTGGGAGTTGGGTTGACTGCCCAGGAGGTTTACACAATTTCTAGGTAGAGAAGTTGACTGCTTCCCAGATTTGCACAAATTCTGGGTTGAGCAGCCCTGCTGGGGAAATTTGCTTAATTCCTGCTGGGAGTGTTGTTTGGAAGAATTGCGCAATTCTGGAGCCTAGCACGCTGCCATATAGAATTGCACAATTTCTGGAGGGAAGGTTGGTTTCCCTCCAAAAATGTGCAATTTCTTGGGGAAGCTGCTCAACCTGCAGCTGGACCAAGTCCGGGTGAACAGCCTGTGAGGTGAATGCATCAAGTTGTGCTCGACAGGCTGCCTTTGTGCATGAAAAACACTGAAGCTTGTGTATTTGATGAAGCAAGACAAAGTGTTGTGAGAGGTTGGTAGGGAGGCTCCAAAACGGGCTAAGACAAAATTTTGGAGGGTGGTTGTAGTTGCTACAACACCACCCAACCTGATATTGGCTTACATTGTAACCTTTCTTGCAGCTAATCACGCTTGAGCTAGATTCATATCTTGAGGAGGAGTGCTCAAAGGAAATAACCAATGTTTCCAACTAAAACAGGGAATCCAAAGATCATTCCATCTCCACCCACTAGCTAATCAATGGAATCTAGAGACTATGCCATCTCCACCCTTCAATCTGTTATAGGGAATCTAGAGTTTGAACCACCTCCACCCTTATAGAAATTTCCTTAGTGGCTCCTCCCTAAACTGGGAGTCCAAAACTCTCTGAGAATAACCATGCAACAATGCTTTTAGTGGTTGCACCCTAAACTAGGGCTCAAAAACACACTAAGTAATTGTTAATTATGAAACCAAGCAAGGGAAGGAACCCTCGACACTCTATAACCAGGAAACCAAAGGAACATGGCCTCCACCAAAACCAAGAGTCTAAAGAAGCTTTGCCCCTTCAGCTAAGAGATATCCAGCCTGCTCTTCTAGTGAACCAAAAATATTCTCTTCTCTTTCACCACCCATCCAATGGTGTAATGTGTTTTTTTTCTCCTTATAAGGTTTTTGTTCTACTCCAATGGATCCCCTCTTGTGTTGCCTCCAGAAATCTTCTCTCTATTATTTTCATTGGATCTATCACTCTTTGTGTGTTCTCTCGGTTCGCACTAAGTCTATTCTTGTTTTCTTGTGCTAAGTCTCCTCTTCCATATGTTGTGATCTATATATTCCTCAAATCCCTCTATGTGTTTTTCTTCTTCCTCTTGCACTAAGTATATCCCCTCTTCACATGCTACTCTACATGTGTTTCTTTGGATGTTTCTATTACTCTTCCTCTCCTTTCCCATCCACAATGTGGCATCATTCTAGAGGGATATTATGTTTCCTTCATGTTATCACCATTCTAACTATCTAAGGGTGGTGTGAATTCAAGCCCTTCTCCAATTGTAATTCGCTAGCCCATGGTTTTTAAGTTCCCATAACTCATCCAACCTATCATACTTTTCATCATTTGTTATTGCCTTTACATGACATTTATTCCAGTTGGTTATGCTTCCATTAGATAATCAATTCTCCTCAATTTTCTCAAGAACTTCCTCCCCAAAAATATGAAATCTATGTCCCATATCTCAATCATTTAATTACAACAAATAATTACAATATTTACATTAGGGGGTTTTACTAAAAGGCGTTGTCACAATTAACAAATGTAAAAATTTTAGATTATTTCTAGATTTATGTGTGTCATCCTTATGCAAGGTTGTGCTAATATTCTCCAAATCATTTCAAATTTGTCAGATGTCTCCAAAAATAGATGAATTGGGTATAATTTTCCTAGCAATGGGATGACTAGAGGTTGGGACATGATCATGTGGTAACATGGTAAAGTATTGGATTCAAGGCCAGGAAAATCATTATAGTATCAAGATTTGTGGTAGTTGAACTAATGGGTATGACCACAATCCTTAAACATTTACATGTATCTTCAATGTGGTTATCAATGACTCTTTGTTATCTATTGTTATGCATTTACCTACTTTCAGAATAACTACTCACCATCTTCTGCAGTTAATAATACTATAGTATTGGTTCAACTATAATGATAAGTAACTGTAGCCAAAAAAACTTTTGGTGAATTGAAAAGATATGTATAGATAATTGTAGAGAGGAACAAGTCACCTAAGAAGAAGGAAGGGGGAGAAAGCCACCTAAGAAGGAACATTAAGAAGTTATAATTATAATATGAAAAAATATTGTTTAATATCAAAGCTCAAAAGTGGCACTTGAGAGAGGCGATGATCTGGTTGTGAGAGGTGTAGGTTGTGGTGTGGAAATGACATCTACAATATGAAGAATGTAGAAATATATATCTTTTAAACTTATGTAATAGAAAACATAGGCCATAAAAAAAAATGCAAATGAGTTAAAGTAGATAATTAGTGTTTAATCGCAATATCCATTGTGATATCCATATTGTAAGGACTTAGGATAATATAAAGTTTCTAAAGAGAAATATACATTGGAAATGGAAAAGGCTACAATAAAACATTAGTTTTCTTGACCAATCAAACAACATGGAAAAATAAATTAATTAATTTTAAACCTAGTTTTTAAAAAAACTTTGGGTAAATGAATAATATGTAAATAAATCCAAAAAATTAATATATAGTCAGTAATATCAATCATAGTATACCAATATCTTCGAACAATATAATAAAAAATACAAAAATAACATGTACTTGCATACAAAACACAACAAATATATCTTAAAAACAAACTATATATATATATATATATATCATACAAATATATAATATGATAATGTTACGAATATCTTTCTTACACAATATTCTTCATTTGTATTTAACTTATATGCTATTATACAAATATTAATACTTTGCCTAAGTTGTACCTTTTCATGTAATGCATTAAATCTTTTTTTTTTTTTTTTTTAACTAAATGCACAAACATAATGTTACGAATATATTTCTTACACAATATTCTTCATTTGTATTTAACTTATATGCTATTATACAAATATTAATACTTTGCTTAAGTTGTACCTTTTCATGTAATGCACTAAATCATTTTTTTATTTTTATTTTTATTTTATTTACTAAATGCACAAAAGTTTGTGTGATTTTATAGAAAAAATCCAAAATAAATAATAATTAATATTATTTATTGATATGATGTTTATGTTTGATTTTAAGCTAATTTTATGGTTTCTGTATTCAAACTTCTATAATCCATAATAAATTAAACAAAGTTTTTCGGTAGAAATCACATGAGAAATTTTTTTTTATAGTATTAAATTTGCTTTAACTTTATACTAATTTACATAATAATAAATTTAAGATGAAATTTTAGTAAACAAATAAAAACAATAATTATAAATTTAAAAAAATAATAATAAAAATATCATTTATATTGTATTAATAAAAATAAAATTTATAAATAAATAATTTTTGCATATATAGTCAACCTCGTCCCTCCCTCACTTTTTTCTAGTTCTTTAATTACTCTGCGTAACTCCCTCTTTCATCTTTTATATTTTTATTGTGTTCAAATTTTATTAGGATCATTGTAACTCACTCTTTCATTTTTTACATTTTTATTATGTTCAAATTTTATTAAAATCATTATACTTTGAATGGAAGAAAGTTTTAGCTTGGAAAAAATCTTAATATAAGAGCATATTGTTTTACTGGAAATACTTCTTATTTAAATATATTATTTAGAAAATAATTATAAGTCAAAGAATGAAATGGTAGGTGTAGGGGTTATTTTAAAGAAGATTAGGAAACAATTTATATATGTGGAATACGATTGCTTCGAATAGTTAAGCAAATGCTTTAGCATTGTTTAAACAGATTTTAATTATCAAACTTCAAGGTACAAGGAAAATAATAGTGATGGGATACTTTATGTACTCCCTCTGCTAACCTTTCTTACCTTATTTAGTGAATAAGATTATGCAAGAAGTAAAAGCATTTCATTTGAATGCGTTCTTCTATGTCTTTTAATTCAAAAGCTCCATGGTGAATCATAAGGAAAATTTGGGATTGGAGCTCAACTTTGGAAATGATATTCTAAATAGGGGTGTTTTTTTCTCCTATCCCCAGTCTGAAGCATTGATGTGAAAAGTGATATTATAAGTGCCTTGATGAATGTTCAAATCATGTATAGATAGGCATTTAAGTTCCAACAATGTTTATTTATCACACATCCCTTTGCAACAATGTAGATATTTAAGAACCAAATTGGAGTATAGATGGGCATCCAATGTGGGTTTAAGGGGTTGAACAAACATTTGCTCCATATTTTTCTCAAAATTTGGCCTCCTTTGGTTTCTAGGAATTTTTCTTCTTTGTTTCCAGTTTCATAAAACTCTCAAGAAACCCTCTCTCTATTGGCTTTGAACTACCATCTCAATTTTTCATGTCTTTTTTAGGTGCTTTTGAGTGCTCTATTTTTTCCATGTGGTTGGGTTTGGCATTGGTGCATCGGAATTTTCCATGATTGAGTTTAATGGTTTAACACTCTAGTGATTTAGTATTTGGGTGTGGACTTGTCTTTCTTGCTAAGTGAAAGAGAAATGGTCCATTGTCATTGCATTAAAGGGTGGTGAGTCATCTATGAACTTGGGGAATTCAAGGAATGTCTCAAAAGATGTATGAAGGATATTGGAGAGGGAAAATTTATAAATATTAATGTTAAGATTAGATGCGAGTGATGGCAAGCAATATATGAGAAAAAATCCTAGCATGATATTATAGCTATAGACAATTTTTCTTTTGACATAGCTAGGCATGTTGTAGATCTCAAGAATTGGAAAAAAGAAGTGGATACTTTAATGGGTACACAATACAAATTGGGAGTTAGAAAGTGTTGTTCAATTAGATAAGGTGTAACAACTTGTGGATCATGTTGTAGCACATCTTAAATCCCAGAAAGTGTATTGAACCCATGATCTCAATCAAATTCTTCCCCTACAATAGAATCTTGGACTTTTGAAGACCTTCCTCCTCTCCCAAATCTAGAACTAGAATAAGGCAATCTACTACAACCTATTGATGGAAAGGAAACAAATTAGGGTTCCTATAGAGAATGTTGCAAAGAAGTGTTGGATTTAAGTTGTTCCTCATAGGCCTAGGGCTTAGTTTTTCTTTTGTATAAGCTTGTTATTTCTTTAGAGTAATATGTACGCTACAACAATATGTAAAGAAATTTAATTGCAAATATATAATATCTTTTTGGGGGGGATTTTAACCCCTTTGACCAAAACTTAGATCAATTATGTTTTTTCAACTGATGTCTTTTGCCCTCACTATGTATTTTGTCCCAATTGCTTGATATTTCTAAAACCTTTTAATACAAACCTAATCCATTATCCTTAAAAGGGACAATTGTAAGTAAGAAAAGGTACAAAAAGGATAAGTGAAGTTATTAACAATGTTAGTACAAAATTGGGATAAGAGCCTTTGCCAAATGGAAGCAGAGTTGAGGGAGTGGGGGGGGGGGAAGGGGGGCGAGCGATGAACCCTAGCTATCTTGATCCCCTAGTTCATGCCTCCACATACTTCCTTTATTGAGGTTTCCCCTATTTTGTAGGTCCAGTAATGGCACTTTGGTTGGGGCTTTTTTTGGTGTATTTGGATGTTTGTGTTAGTCGGTTCATGCATATTGGGGTTTCTTCGAGGTCTTATCTTGTTCTGAGTTGAGTTTCCCTCATGTTTCGTTGGGTTGTGTTGTTGATCGCTTCCCACTGTCGTTGTCTTTGTGTTAGGTCCCTATACTACTATTGTAACCCCTTTATTGTTATTAGAGAAACCCCCTTATTATATTGTTGTGCCCATGTAGCCTCCATATGGTTATTATTGTGCCCCATAGAAGCTCACTATTGTTATTGTTGTGCCCTCACATTATCATTGTTATGTCGGCTCTAATTATATTATGACCCCTTAGACTCTTATATATAGAAAGGAGGCCTTGTCATTTGTATCATCCAAGAATTGTTCATTTGTGTAATGTAAATGAGGTTGCCCCCTCGAAGAGGCTGATTTCTAAGGCGTTAATCTATCTTTTCTTCTATTTTGTGAGCTAGTTGCATAACATTTGGTATCAGAGCTTTGGATTCTAGGGTTTCGCTACTTCAAACAGGTTATCATGGAATTTTCGATATAAATTTTTTTCTATGAAGTTTCAAAAGCTAAAAAAAAGAACCCATTTGAGCCGAAGTCTTTCTAAAGCTCGGGTCCGAATTCCAGAGCTTGTCTCTCTACATTTTCTAAGATATGATCCAAGGAAGTTAGGGTTTCTGCAGGCTTCAGAATTACATCCCAAACAAGTGACCTTGGGAAAATCGTCATAACTTTCTCTCTGAGCATCAGATTGAAATTTCATAAGAAGTTACAGAACGAGGATGAACTATAGTTTTTTGTGTATCTGTTTGAGGTCCTAAGGTCAAGAAAGTGACATGTGAAACTTCGTACAAGTTCACTCTACTGAAAAAAGTATATAATCAGGACATCTTGGGAGATTGAGCTTAACTCTTTCTTGGATAATCCAATTTTGATCAAATTGGTGGAATTGGAAAGAGGACACAGAAGGCTACCGCAAGTCACAATTTTAGAATTTCAAGATTTGAAACTACAAAGTTACATTTGTTTCAAGATCGAGCTCCTAAAAGAAAGAAAAAGAGATATGAGGAAGTTTGATGGCAAGGATCCAGTAACATGGATACCACAGATGGAGCAATATTTTGACCTACATGATGTGAAACTGTTACAAAAGGTATGTATTTCATCTTTATAGTTAGAACTGAATCAGTGTGTATGGCACAGAAGGATTTTTTCTCGTAAAGCACTTATCACCTGGTCAATTTTCACAGAGGAAATGATAGCACATTATGAGGGGACAAAGAGAAACAATTTCTTTAGATAATTGATAAATCTCAAACAAAAGGATTCAATAGCAAAGCACATTGAGGAATTCCAAAAATTGAATATAAGGGTAAATGATATTCCAAAGAAGTAGAGGATTGATGTCTTCAAAGGGACTTTAAAAGATAACATCCAACATGAGGTTCGCCTTTGGGAACTTGATTAATTGGAGAAGGCGTACATGTTGGCAAGAAAAGTGGAAAGTAAAATTATGGCAACAAGGAAGTCTACCACTCACAACTATAAAGATGGAAGTGTTGTTTCTCCTAGCCTTCCACAACCTACAAGGTTGACACCACAACAATTGGGATAAAAAAGAGCAAAAGGGCTTTGTTACAATTGTGATAGAAAATACATTAAAGGTCATAAGTGTGCTGAGAAGAAATTATTTTACATAGGTTGTGAAGAGGAGGAAGAAAAGGATCAAGAAACGTCAAAAGAAGAGTATATACACCGGGAACTAACTCTAGAGAAAGAAGAAATGAATCCAACCATATCTTGTACTGCATTAGCAGGAATTACCACTCCTCAAACTCTCAATATAGAAAGACATATCAAGAAGAAGAAGGTTCAAGCAATGAAATATTAAGAAGAAAAGGATCAAGAAATGCCAAAAGAAAATGATACTCACCAGGAACCAGTTACCCCAGAAAAAGAAGAAATAAATCTAACCATATCCTGTAATGCATTGGCAGGAATTACCACTCCTCAAACTCTCAAGATAGAAGGACATGTCAAGAAGAAAAAGGTTCAAGCAATCAAAGATCACATCGAGCATCAACAACAAGTTCTCCAACTTTTAAAGGATAACCTCACTTTGCCACACAATTGAATGAAACAACATGCAGACTAATATCGCAGCAAAAGAAGTTTTGATGTAGTGACTAGGTATTTCTATGACTACAACCATACAAACAAATGTCCCTCAAGCAAGCTAAGAAGGATAATAAATTATCACCAAATTACTATGGTCCTTACAAGGTGATGCAAAATATTGGTACTATGGCATACAAATTGGAGCTTCCTGCATCTTCTCGAGTACACCTAGATTTCCATGTTTCATGCTTAAAGAAGGTTATAGGTGAGAAGATCCCAGTTCAAACAATATGGCCAAAACTTGAAGAGGAAGGAAAAATCATATTGGAACCAGAAGCAGTCACGGAAACAAGAACCTGACAGCGACGAAATCGATCAATTTCAGAGTATCTCATCAAGTGGAAGAACTTACCCGCTGAAGATTCCACATGGGAGGACAAGAATTTTATACAGAAGCATCCAGAACTACTCAAGCGTTGAGGACAACACTTTTTGAAGGAGAGGGGCATGTTAGGTCCCTATACTACTATTGTAACCCCTTATTGTTATTATTGCAACCCCCTTATTATATTTTTGTGCCCATCTCATCCCCATATTGTTATTATTGTGCCCCATAGAAGCCCACTATTGCTATTGTTGTGCCCTTACATTATTATTGTTATGTCAGCTCTGATTATATTACGACCCCTTAGACTCCTATATATAGAAAGGAGGTCTTGTCATTTGTATCATCCAAGAATTGTTCATTTGTGTAATGTAAATGAGGTTTCCCCCTCAAAGAGGATGATTTCTGAGGTGTTGATCTATCTTTTTTTCTATTTTGTGAGCTGGTTGCATAACACTCTATTGTTGTTTAGTGTTGCCTACATTGTTGGCATGCTAAGATGATGTTTCAATTCTGTGGCCCTGAATTTTTTTAATTCTCGACAGTCTTCTCCATTTCTTCAGGGCTACTGTCAATTTATTGGATGGGCTTTTTGGTCGTCTTGGTTTCCTCACAAATCCACTTTAGGTTTTGTACCCTTTGTGGTTATGTTGGTTGGATTTTGTGCCATTTTTCAACATGCTTATTCTTCTAGGATTTAAAACATGTATTGTAATGTTTCAATGCCCATTTTGGACTTTGTTTGAGGACCCTTCAACATTGTTTTCCTTTGGAGGGTTTGCGTGCCCTATATCTTGTTTCTAACAATTTTTTGGCCTAGGGATTTCGACCCCTAGGGTTTTCAACTTTTGTTTGAATGTAATGATTCTTCCATGGTTCTTGGTCAGGAATGATTCCAGATATGTGTTGTGCATATAAAAAATGTAATTTTATTCCTCTTTTATGAATAAAATTACACATCAATTTTCTACGAAAATAAATAAATAAATAAAAATAAATAAATAAATAAAGAAGAAGAAGTGAAAGAGTATTTATTATATTTTTATTACTTACTTTATTGATTCTTACTTTTCATTTTCATCGTGTAATTACAGAAAGGGAATTTTTAAGAGGGTGATTATTCTACAATTTTTTTTGGTGTATGTCAAGTGCCTCCCTAAACCTACCACATTTTAATATATGTTAGGAACATGTGGAAATTGTTTTTCAATCATTTAAGGAATCTGTCATCAAATCCAACTACGTGTCTCTCTCTACAAATACTTATGTGATATCCCTTGACTTAGTTCTAATGTGAATTTGTATATGTCACATGTGATGATGTTGTGGCTTTAAGACTTAAAAGAAACTGGTTTATCAACAAAATAAACACTTTGTTGTTGATAGTTATTGTATATAAATATGTTTTTTAAGTTATTAATAACATAATATGGAAAATAATGTTGAAGTTGCAAATGGCTAAAGAGAATTTATGGGTTGCAAGAAAATGATTGGATTTGTTCACCCTTGGATGATGTAAGGCCTAGGCATCTAATCTGAGGATAGGATTATTAATTATGGAATATTAAATTTATGAATAGCTTCCCTAGATATATAGGATTTTGTATTAGGAAGTTGGGGAGAGTGGATCTCATTAATTAACAAAGTAACTACCTTCCACCTAATGGATAAGGGAGGGATTTTTTGTCTTTTACCTAGGATGGAATCATGAGGGGAAAAATGGACATGAGGAGGTCAAAAAAAAAAGAACAAAAAGTATTTTTTTTGGCCACTCATTGAACCTTGGGGGGGCTCATCTGAGAGTAGGAGGAGCGTTGAAGCTCCAATATTATTTTCAAGAAACATTTGACAAGTTGGTATACTAAACAAATTGTATTATGCTAAGTATTTTATTGAGAATATGTATAATAATAAAGTTGTTACAGTTTTACAAGTTTTTTGAATATTTAATATGCAAATGAAAAAGGAAAGATAGAAATATATTCTTCAAGTAATTTGAAAACCATTCAAGTACTTCATGTTTACTCGGAGCAATAAAAGATTTTGTTACATATATATAAAAGAATATGTTTTTCCTGTTTACTGGGTAAGGACTTTATGGAATAATTTGGGACATATATTTACTTTCTGAAGGCATTGACTGTAATTTTAAAATTAGAATTCTAGTTTGCATGTAAACATGGAAAACAAAATCAAAGAATGATACAGTTGGGTAAAAGTTTAATATAATCTAAATTATAATATACACTGGTAGTCATTTGTATTAAATTCTAGATTAAATGAGCTTATAATCATAAAACACATAAAGACAGATGGTGAGGCCAAATTGGCCTAATACATCAGGAAGGATATGGACAAACATAATTCTCTTAGGAATGATAGGCAATTTACAGGTATCTTAGGAAAATCCTTTCCAATGAAGCAAGCAACAGAAGGACAGGAGTCCACTTTTGTAGATATAAATGACATAGAAAGGAACCTATCAATACCTATCAATGGATATAATTAGTTATGAAATTTATCCTAAAACTTTATGAATGCATTAAAATATTGAAAGCTATTAAGAACACACACTGGTAACTTTTCGATACATCAGAAGAAAAAAAATGAGTATAATTTATATAAATTAAAGGAATAATTCCTTTGAGATGTCAAACAAAAATCCCAACATACATTGTTATAAGGAAATCGGTGTTAACCAAAATGGTTAATTAAGACCTATTTAAAAAAAAAACAATATATACGGACTGAAGGTTTCCAACCTTGGTCTTTTTTAGTATTACAATTCAGGGCATAAATTGCATTTACCATTAAATGTCCCATCGGGAAAAAAATTATGAACAACTTCCATGATATCCAAGTTAGAGTAGAAACTCTAGTATCTCATTCCCTAATGAATATCCCAAATACATATAAGAAAATAATTAGGAAGTGCATGTGCATCCAACTTGTAAGGGAGGAAGTCAAATTCGTTAATAGACTAGACAAATTTTGAATTGAATAAAAGGAATTGCATACGATTCTCCCGGAGTTAATATACCTAAGAATTTTCAACAGTATAAAATGTGAGCCATGGCTTATAAAAAGATAATATTGTTAAAAAGAAATAAAAGAATAATTTGGAAAAAGGTTATACCTAAGAAAAGACCAGTTTGAAACTCCCATAACCTTTAACTGTAACACGTGTTGATTCTGTTAAAAATATTGCAATGGAATACTAAGTTAATAGAACTTGAATAGGGGTAAAAACCTAAGCAATGAATAAAATCTCTACATAAGTAAGTTTAGCTATCACATCGTATTTGCCTATGTGGTCATGGAAAAAACATATACACCAAGACTTAACCAAGACTATGAAAAACTTAATATTTGGTATAAGGTTTCTCCATTAAACCCTAGTTTGTAATTTGAATAGGAAGTAAACAAAGAGTGTGAGAAATGCACAGAGTGGTTTTCCTCTTTTCTTTAATAATAAAGCTAAAATATAGTCTTTACCTACCAGAAAATTATCCCTTTCCAAGAGTAAACCTTTGTCAAGAGGAGGAAAAAAGTATCTATATATCTTGGTGATATATCTTTATACAAAAAGAAAAAGGATTAATACAAACCCTTGATGTTAATAGAATAAAAGACATTGTATTCAAGAAAACAAAAAGATGAGAGTTACCTAGAGAAGAAGGGGACGAAGCAATCACATTCGCAACAAGTTTAAATAAATCACGAGCCAGCTAATGGAGTTTTTTTGCCATAGATAGATACCAAGGAGAGTCTCAGTGTCATTATGGATAAGCTCATTATGAAACCTGTAACTTCAAGAAGACAAAAGTCAATGGTTAAACTAATAATACATGGAAACAATAGAAGATGTGGAAATACTTATATATATAACCATAAATTCAACTGTAATCCTTATTACTTATCAGTTCAACCATATGGATTTGCACAATGTTCTCACAAAAAAAATGGATGGAAGTATGGAAAGATAAAGAGGTCTCATCTATTTGGTAATTAGTTGTATGTGGTACATTGAAAACCGGTTGCAGAGCAGAGCGATGCTCTATGAAAACCTAATTAAAAATGACCAAGTGAACCAGTGAAGAGAAGGTCATTAGGACCAAACCAAAACCATAACGTTGAACATTATTGATCAGACCAAATTGAATCTTGTACATTGATACTAAGTTCATGCATTACCATGTGAGGCCATGTAAAGGTAGGTGGAGGACCTCCTCATAGGTTAATGAATTTGATCCACGTAAACAAGGGTAGTCCATGCCATAAGTCTGTATGCCACTTCAAGTGTGGAGTAAGGCTAACTATATACATAGCCTTAAATCATAAAACACATCACACTATATAAAATATGAAGAATCAACCATAGAGCACACCAAGTGTATTCCATATGTTGTGGATATAGTATATATATAAAGTATATAAATGAAACATAGATGATGGCGAGCCCATTCGATGGCCTTAGAGATTTGACTTGAATGCTTGCACAATAGATGAGCCCGCGGATGTGGATATATATTGGACCTAGATAATAATTATCATGTAAAGGCTTGAAATCCTAGTGCGATAGAGGCAACACTTTTCAATAACCAAACATTGATGCCATGGTTAGATTTTGGTAAATAATGTTAGGGTAGGACTAGCCAAAGAAGAACAAAGAAATAGGGGTGAGAGTTTATGGTGTGATTGCATATCATATTTATGAAACTAACCTTGTGTAAAACTTTATATGAATTCAATAAGGGGTTAAAAAAACATTTATGCCTAGCTACATATGTACTAAATTCAAGCTAGAATATATGGTGGTTAAAATATCTCAGAGTTAGATTAAGAGTAATTGTGTTTTAATATGCCACTAGCACAAACCATAGACCAAGGAGTATCATGGGAAAAATTTAAGAACAACCTAAAATATATGAATTATAAGGTGAGAAAGTATTATGTCAAAAGTTAAAATCAATTTGTACCCAAGTATTACAAAAGAAAAACTAGTCAATAATCAAGCCAATATCATAGTATTAATTCATAGACTTGTGAAGTAACATTTGAGTACTAGAACTAAGTCAGTGAGGAATGCTTTTTTAGGGTGTGTTTAAGGTTCATTACAACTTATTAACCTTATTCCACTAACATTTTGCACTACCTTTGTAACATTCTTTGATCTTTTATCATTTCACTGCCATGATCCTTCCACCCTATTCTCTTATTCCTCCTTTACAAGCTCTTACATTTTTTGAACTTCACAAACGAGCCTTCATTATAGAAGCTTCTATTGCACAATGAGAATTTTCTAGAACAAATTCCTCATAAGACCCTCAACCTATTTTCATTGAGATCTGTAGCACATCACCCTTCCAGTTTGACAATCCAAGTAGTGATAACATATCATTTTTATTTATGTCTCTTACATCTAGGAAGGGTATCAAATTCAATATACACTAATTTTGTTAAGAAATTGTAGCAATCACTATGGATCACCTCTTCATCTTCATGCTCTCACATCCTTGATAAACCTTTATACACCATGCCCTAGTGCTTATTGGAGTTTGCAATGATGTCTCCTATGATGAAAAAAGGCTACAACTCTAAGAAGATAAAGTTGAAAATTCTTGAAGATTCTCCTTAAAATATTCCACACATGGGTCACAAATAATCTTTGACCTAAACTAGGAAATTCCAATCATGGTAGCACGTAATTACTCACCTTGAATGTTTTCCAATTCCCCGACATTATCTCTAATTGGAAGTATTTATCAATAAATTTTGCAACAACCATCGAAATATATGTAACAATGATCGTTAATGTTCATTTCCCTCTAAACATAACACCATTGTTCTTTTCTAGGAAACCGAAAATGATCCTATTAATATTGCATTGATGAGAAAATTGAACTTGAAAATTGAAGAAGTTCCAAGAAATATGATATTTCATAGCATTGTCTAATCCAAATTTTAGGTATTTTTTGTAAGGTAAACATATTTTCTTATTGGTTAAACAAAATGTAGAACTATATTTGGCATTGGTCAAAATGTTGTGAGTAGGCCATAGGTTATAGTCTAAAGTTGCTTCATAGTTACAAATGAATCATAGGTCTCTTGATATTTAGTTGTTCATCCATGTGAGAGAGACCAATGAAGCATAACATGTTTGAGAGGTGTAACACACCCCTTTCAATACCCAGAGCCCATACCAAGGGTAGAAGGGTACATAACTATCATAGACCCGACCTCCATATTCTTTTCATGGAAATGGGGTCATAAAGTTACTCATTTTTGAACTACCTTAAAATTAGAAACAAACAATACCATAGCATTTGTCTTGACAAGACCCTTCCGACAATAAGTTTTTCCCTAATCTGACTTATAGATGAAAAGATATGACCATTTGAAATTAGGCCCATTAAACCTGTCACAACAATAGTGGCTCCTATGTGTCACCCACATGGAATCTTGTGTGGTGCCTACATTGTTGCTCTACCACCATGAATGAAACCACGTAGAACAAGCATGCTTGTGTACAGTCGATAGTCGGTCCATTTCACCAAAAACATAAGGCATGACATTGGTCAAAGTTCTGACCCCAACTTGGCCAACTGGCTAACAATCTCGACTAAGTTATTGAACCGACCTTCTCTCAGGCCTGAAAGAACCGAACCTAACCAAAGGATCCCACCTGACTAGTTGAAATGTTTTATTTACTTCTGGTTTCGACCTATCAAGACCCATAGGTGATTATCAACCTGTTTGCAAGGATTTTTACTTGGAATATTTTTTTGTTTTCTTCCTAGTTTTACATAAGCCCAAATCATTCAGACTCATCTACGTGAAAAAAAAAAACGAACTTCATGATTCCACTATAATTACCAATGCACCAAGGCCATGAAATCCATTAAGAATTGTGTTGTGACAATCAACCAAACTTGCTGAAGAATCATAGAAGGTTTGATGATGAAACTTGGAGAATCATATGTATAGGAAGATACACTCAATGAATGGGAATTCAAGTGCATTTTCTTGGAATTATAGGGAACTTAAGCAACTCCCACCCAGAAAATAAGGATGCATTTATTTCCATTTAGCAGAGCTCACATACATAATAAACAATGGAATGAAAACACTATGTTCTAGCAAATCATATTCAACGGATTTAATGAAATAAACATAGAGATTCATCATCTCCTCATGATTGCAAGTTACCGATATTCAAACTCTCAAAATATACAAGAATTAAACCATTCCTCATAAATTTATACAAGGAATAAACATCCCACATCCACATAGGAAATCAAATTCCTTATCATCGATATAAGCATTTAACTAGTGCAAATAACATATACATATCATTTAAGCATAATAAGTTCGAGTGAATACTTATCTTATGTAGCATAAAAATTTGGAAACTGGGAGTGGGACTTCAACTCTCAACCCAACCATAGACAAGATACTTCTAGTTATATCTTGCAGCCATCACCCTTGATCTAGATTTTAGATCTTGAGGATGAGTGCTTTCAGAGAAACAACTGATAATATCAACTAAAATAGGGTGTCCCAAGGCTACACCACCTTCACCCACCAACTATACAAATAGTCACGCTAACAATAGGGAACATCTTCATTTACACACAACAGACATCAACCTAGGAAACAATCAGTCATATCAACTGAAACATGGTGTCTCAAGGCTACACCACCTTCACCCACTAGTTATTCAAGTGGTTTAGAAGATAGCTAGCATTAGTACGTGGATTCTAACATAGAGTGTTAAATTCATTTTAAAGAGAATAAATTCCACTTTTATATGGGGAGATTTATCAACTAGAAAAAATACAATGAGAGTACAAGGATCACCTTTTTGTGGCACTTCCTAGTGAGTCAAGAACCATTTCTTTAGCCACAAGGAAACATATGGTGTTTCATCAACCCTCACAAATATCTGAGTGTCTTTGTCTCTTTTCCAATAGCTTCATCAATTCACAATCTTCCAAATGGTTTCCTCGGCCTCAGGCAAGCCACTTCTCTGTGATATTCACCCAGCAAGACCTCTTGGATTTCTTCAGCTGGCTCTCAACAGAGTGTTCTCATTTGAATATTATTTTCACAGCGAATCATCTTGTCTTGTGATGCTATGTTTCTTACTTCTCAGATCTAATTGTTCGAATGAATCATGTTTTCACAAACCTTCCCCAGTGTCCACTTCTCTTCATTTAACTGTCTGAGGTTATTTTTTCCTTGTTGTTTCAACATACAAAACCGTCTCATCCTTGTGTAGTCTACGCAGACACCTTTCTTGGACAGCACAACCCATACCTTTATCATTTTTTTGTCCTTTTCTTGCTAGTTTTTTTTTCCCAACAGAAATATGTGCACATCCTTGTTGTCGACTAAATTAATAATATAGCCAGTTCCATTAAACATAGCAATCAATTTCCTTGACCAACATTTAAAATAACGAGTTTCTCAACCAATCTCCTTCCCCAACCTCTTGAATTTTGTGTCCCTTTCTCTTAACCAATTAATTGTGGCTAAATAATTACAAGGAATATTTACAATGTTTACAAGAGGGAATTTGCAAAAATGGGTATGTCAAAATAGGCATAAGCATAGGTTGAGAATATCCCCATATATTTTGTCAAAAATTGTGATGTTAAACCAATAGTTGAGAAGAGTCTTCTTTTCACACACACACACACACATGAAAGCATAGGATGATGTGATTGAGATTATCTATCTTATTATTATAGGGATTTTTGAACAAAAAATAGAGGTCCTTACCACACACTTATATCAATGTTTAGTAATTTGTATATTCAATGTTTACCTATTCTTTTTCTTCCATCCATTTAATTATTATAACAATATTCACCTAGTAATAACTTCATCTACAAAATATGTTGCATTTACCTCTACCATATTGACATAATTTATTTCTAATAAAATATTTAATTTTTACAATAAGCATAGTCATGATATAGTCCTATAAAATTAGATGGGGAATTTTTTATAGCTAATGATATAGCCTTATTTTATTTTAAATATAGAAAGATAAAGTGTAATAATGTAAATTTTTAAATATTGATAATGATGAAGGATTATTCACAGGGAGGTAGGATCAGGAGGGGTGATATTTAAGCTCAAATAAAAATATGAAATGAAGTATGCATGGGGACTTGAGAAAGCCTCGAATAACCAAGCTGAAGATCTCTCACTTTGGAAAGGTCTGAAGATAAGTATCTCCAAAGGCATAATTTTTTTTATTATTGTTGGCAACTCTTTGGTGGTGATACAATATTTCATAAGGCTTTCAAGAATTGTCCAACCTTTTGACGATGACTCTTCTCGTTTGATATCAAGAATTATCTTTTTATTAAAAAACTTGATAATTTCAAATTATATCAAGTTAAAAGAGGGAATAATAGTATGGTGGACCATCAAACAAATGTGGTTGCGAACCTTCCCGAAGGAGAATTGCATTCAGATCTCGAGGTTACAATATGTCACATCCCTTAACGAGTGGATTAAATATAATCAAAGTGGAGTACAGGTGGATTATCAAGATAAGAGCGACTGTGAGGTATAACACCTTAATTACCACCTCGAGGTTGGTTACAAGAATGGAGGTAGTTGTCAAGGGACATAGCGCATTTATTAACAGGTGGGATCGACAATGTTTAACATCCATGAAACGATACAACTGGTCTATATCAATTCGATTATTAAATGGTGTATTAGATGAGTTAACTTCTAGTACTTTAGTGTTTCATCTTGTTCACAGGGTGACGGTGCTTCGACTAGAGGAGTGTGCCATGACGGTTTTGCAAGTAGGGAACTCATCTAATTATGAAGTGATGGGAGTCTCATCGCAACCATACCTATGGATTATAAATAAGAGTTGGGCAATGCAGAAAAGGAAAAGAATAGTTTTTGTGCACACAATGATAGTGAAGAAAATGGCTTCAGCAAACTCAAGGAGCAGGAAAGAAGTAGATAACTCTGGGTGCAGTGGGAATGTGTCACAGTTGATTGATAACTCAACCAAGTTGGTAGTCAAAGAGATACAAGAACAGATAACTGTGTTGTTGGCACACATGAACAAGTTTGGAAAATATTTGGAACTTCTGCAGAAGGCTATGGAAATTTTTAATGTAGGCATGATAAATCTAAGGTATTCTATGGAGAAAATTGAATTCAAGATCGAGACGGCAATGGTGGAAGTGCTAAAGGAGGTGTTCAGACTGTGAAGAACCTGGACCAATGGCGGCAGGAGCTCAAGTTGTTGAGAATAACAGTCAGGAGCCTGATGCTGAGGGAACTATGAATATGAGTCAAATGATGTAAGTTTCTCAGGATTCCAAGGAGCATGTCAGTCATGGGTAGTCTACCTTTGAATATTTATGTTATTTTGAACAATTAAGATCTACGGATTGTTTTGGAGAATATATAGTATATTTAATGTAATATTAGGAAATAGAAATAAGGAAGGTAGAAATATTGTCTCACTGAAAAATCTCTTGCAAATCTCTAAGACTTCTCTTCTTAAGAATTTAAGGGACCTGACCTGTTTCCAAATTTTGGTATAAAAAACAAGATGCTACTCATTTCTTCAAAAAAAAAGTGATGAAGGATGATTCATATATCCAAATAATATTATTACATCAACCTCTCATCATTCACAATATTCTTTTTTTTTTTATTTGACTTATATCAACTATCAAAAATCTAATACATTATTAAGTATATAACATCTTAATGAAAATAGAAAAACATACATAAATGCATATTGGCATTTTAACAAAATTGTATCTATTTGTAACATTTTTATTTAAAGAAAATCATGACATATATAAGGTTGCATTTGTTATTTTTACATATCAATAGAAAATATAACAATAATATTTGATAGGATGAAAATGTGAAGAAACCTTTTAAATAATTTTTTTCAATTTAGAGTTATGAATAATGATTTTAACTTCAATTATTTATATAATTGAAAATAAATGTTTATAATTTTTTTCACTATATGTAAAAAAATTATGAAAATTTAGTTATATAATGATGAAAACAAACCAACTTTGAAAAAATATGTTCCCTTCACTGGAAGTTCAATGAGTATGTTCACTAAAAGTTGTGACAACCTTCATAAAGGACATAATAGTTTAGTTCATTAAGCCAACTCTAATAATAATGCATATTATTGAAATCTAAATCTAACAAGTGGAGTTTCAAAGCAGCAAATCCCTTCCATGTTGAAGAATATAGATAAGTTACTCGAAGAAAATTAAGTTACTTTATCAAGAAAATAGACAAGTTACAATAGGCAGTAGGGGAAGTACTTTGAAATCTAAGAAAATAGACAAGTTACTTAAGCCTACAAAATTGAAAACCTTCAAAAATCAGGTGGCCTAGTAGACACGTCATTAAGCATTTTTCCTCATGTTGATGGTGTTGGACTAGCCAACATTTAGGGGATCTCCCCAATATGAAGTCCCAACTAGACCTCACACCGTTTAGAGTAGGAGTCCCAACAATGGCTGGTAATGTCATGCCTTAACTACAAAAATGCGCAGAGTAAAGTACAGTAACTTTGGTGAGAGAAAGTCTGTGACCCTACGAAAAGTCAAGTGTGATGCATGAAGGTTCCAACACACGAAGGGAAAAGGAAGTGTGCCCCTTGGAGGCCTGTAATAGTACACATCTTGAAAGGAATACACAAGCATAATGACATCACGAGATATTCCACAGGTTAAGGTGACGAATTAATACAACAACATGCATTCAACAAGATTCATACAAATTAAAATGAAATATTTCATAAGCATGAGCATAAGTTAAATAACGTACATTGCAAATACAACAAGAATAGTCCTACTATATTCACAACATATGCATGGAATTGTGTCGACTATGAGTTTTATTGTAAGTGAAAGTTCCATTCATACATACAACATTGATGGACCACTATCCCCAATAGTAGAACATTAAAGTCAAAAACACCTTCTCCTCCAAAGAAGTGTACTTGTTCTACGCTACAGAGAATCCAAGGCTCTTCAAAATACTCCCATGATCTTCCTAAGCCTAAGCCTAACCAAAATCTTGGCTCTCAAAAGCCCCTTTACATGAGCTATGAGGTTCTATTTATAATAAGGGGGTGGATGACCCTTCAACTCCCTTTTGTGATCGTTGGACTACCCTCATGAATATTCAACTTCTTTCAAATGACTCATTACATTACATCATGACTCTTCAGATTCCAATATTGAGACTTGGAATTTCACTTTACAAAATAATTACAAATAATATTACATTTTACACTCATAGCCATATAAGACAAAATAGGGTAGAGACAGCTTGACAGCCTAACAAGACAAAATACTATGATGCTTGAGTTTGCGGAAACTCTAGCTTAGAAACTTCCACTTAATGATTCTCAATCACATATTAGTGCGAAGCTTGGTACTGTGCGATGACATCCCCAAACTGCATGATAGTTTATGGCTAGAAGCAAACTCTAGCCTCCATGGCATTCGGGTACAATGAATTTGAACTAGTTTCAACTTCCCTATGAAGCATGAGCAACATTGTTCTAATTTGGACAGGAACACCGATGTAGTTCTTCATGTTTTGTCTGTTCATCTCAAAATATTCCTTGGTGGAAATATGTCTCAGCTGCTCCAAGTACTCTTAAATATTCTATCGGACCTAGTTCCTAGGTTTGGCTTTGGTGAGTGAACCAACTAATGGGATATTGTGTGTTTTCACCAAGGCATCCAAACTGTTGAATATTCATACATGTGAGGCTTGAATGCTACCAATAAATGAGGTCAGATTCTTGTTTTTTAGAATCAATATCCAAACTCTCGCTCTTTCCATCACTTCATGTATCTTCATTTTCTTCCCCAAGTCAAGTGGTGCCCCTTTGTATCACATCATCTATTCTTGCACATAGGTAATGGAAGATTGTATGTTCTTTAGAGTTTTAAAAAAATCGTTGGTCTGTTGTTGTAGGCCATGAAAATGTACAACTACTTTATGTACTGTCACAAAATCCTCATAGAGGTTCCACATGGTTAGTTCAAGTGTGGATACTTCAACAAGTATCGTGCTCTCATCTCCTCCAAGTAGAACTATGCGGAAACTACGTTTTGTGCTGCTGCGCGGAGTTGTTCTGCCTCTTGCCTGGAATCCTATAAGTTTTGTGCCAATTGCTCATTCTCGGTCGTCAAATACTGAATGTTTGATCTTGTCGCACTTGCAAAGGCCAAGTTGGCTTTGGCAATGAACTTTGGATTCTTTTTGGTGTCCGCCACTATCACCCTTTCTCTAATGAATGCAGGTGATGCATGATCATCTGGAAACTTATTTTTCCATGATTATACAATATTCTTTTGGAACTCATCAAATGACAGATTGTACACATCCATTACTAGATCATCATTGATGTGAAAATGGGGCTCTTAGGCTTCTTATCTATCTTACAAGAACCTATCCCACTTCCAAAGATTGAATTTTCCCAAGTCTATATGATTAACCAATGCGGAAAATAAGAAATGCTTGAAAATATGGGTGTATGCTTGTATTTGTTTCAGTTGATTATTTACTTTAAAATCTTTTGTTTGTGCTTATATGTGAATATGCTTAAACTGATATATTAATGCATACACAGTAAATAAAGTAGCAGTAATAATGCAACATTAAAACATACATAGAAACAACAATATTAATTTGGAGTTCACCCACAACTCTTGGGCTACGTCTCCGTGAGCTCTTGACAATTTGACTTGGCTCTCTGGGATTATGGTATTAGCCCTTTCTACAAGCTCTTGGCACAACTTCTGATGTTCTACACAAGAATAGTGGGTTCAGACACCATTTAATCCCCTCTGGCTCTTGAAGCTCTTGTTCCTGGCTCTGGCTCTTTGGCTCTTGGTTCTAGCTCTTGGCTCTGACTCTGGCTCTTTGGCTTTGGCTCTGGCTCTTTGGCTCTTTGGCTCTTCGCTCTAGCTTCTTTTTGCCTTCTGCAACCTTCACGCTCTCTGGCTTTTCACTTGAAATTCAAGTGACCCCAAAGGCTCCCTCAGCTTCTCTTTTCGCTTCTCTGCTGTTATTACTTTTAGCATTCGGCAACAAACAACAACTTGGCCACAAACAATAACTCAGCAGCCCTGTTTCTTTGACATTCATGGCTTTTAAAGCCAAATCGTGATGCCTGTTCATTGTCCCTCTTAGGCTCTGTGTCTTCCAGTCGTTCCTTTGTCCCCAATCATAAGGAATCATTCCATTTTCGCCTTTGTGCCTCTCTGTTCTCTGTCTGTTCCTCTCTCTGCAATCAATCCTTTTTGGCTCTACGTCATGCATAATGCATCCCTATTACAAAGCACATCATTGTAATATAATTCCTGCTTACAGCGTGGCACAAGGAATGGAAGCCGTTTTTACAGAGGAAAATACACAGAGGCCTTTGTTTCGGACAAATTCCCGAAAACAGAACAGAATTCCAATACACAGAGATATTTGGAATTACATAGGAAAATATGAGCGGAAAGATTTAAGTCAGATCTCAAAGGGATATAGATCCGCATATATAATATTTTGGGTCCCCACGTATCGCATATCGCATGTCACTAAGGCCTGCCCCTTTGTATTTTTAGGATTGCATTAAAACGCTGCAAGTCCCGCTTATGTCGCGATTTCCCTTTGTATTTAAAATACATAAAAATCATTGAAAATCCCACTTATCGGACTTGAGATTATATTTATTTATATTTTGGAACCTCTTCAGGTCTGGTTCCGATCGCAATCGCAAGTTGCATGGCCCGGGGTCCTTCCCTTTTGGGATCGTCGATAGCAATCTGCCGATATCGGCGATCATAGTCACAAGTCGCATCGACCCTTCGCAGTACCACGAGCCATGGTCCATCACCATTGGTTATTTGCGATGTGATAAAGCGTTCATCGTTTATCGCTAAACCTTCATGCCCTTGGCTTAATTCCTCCCTTTGGATGCTTGTGATGTGATATTTCCTCTTTGACCAATCAAACAAGGCCACGTGTCCCAATCCTAGGCTGCCATGTGTCAGCTGTGGATTGGCCTGTGAGCCTATACTAAAATCAAAATTTTCAATATAGTTCAAAATTTAATGAAATTGCCTCCTTTTCTAAGGACATTGGGCAATTTTCATTTTAAAATAACTCCATCATCCGGATTTCGTTTTCGACCATTCAAGTTGTGTTGGATTCAGAATGAGGAGATCTCTGCAATGAGACTATTTCCAGGAGCAGACTATGATTTTCATTTTCTTTTGATTTACAAAGGATTTGTGCCATTTAGCACCTTTCACCTCTTGCATGAAGTCTTTTAGAATTAGAGGTTTATCCAGGATCCATTTTTGGATCACGCCTTCCCACTAAAAGAACTTTTGGTCTCCAAAAGATTGATATACTAATCTGAACAGTAAATGAGAGTGACTCGCTCTCTTCTTTCAACCTCCCTACACTTTCCTTTGCATAGTACCTTTGTACCAATAGTTTCTTACCACTTCCCTTCTCTGGATGGGCTAGTCTTTCGGAGAGGAGTTGTCTTCCTCCTTGCCTTCCTGTAGAACTTCTACTGAAATGGTCATAGAAGGTAGTTTGAGCTTCTCTGTCTTGATCATTGATCCAAGGTGGCTCAACAAATGTGACGTACATCTGCTCCACAAAACTTTCATTTGTACTTGTTTGACAAGCTGCCAACAACATTGTTAACAACAATAGGCATACAGACAAAAAATGGATGGACTAACCTCCTGCTTCAACAAAAGAAACAGATTTTCAAATCTTGTGAACACCTCCATGTCTTACATCTGCATACAAATGATGGACTAGATAACAAGCCCATAAAACATGCCCTTAAACAATGACCCTTCAAGTCAAGCATGTAGAAAAAGACCATTAGGACTCTTTTTCAAAAGATGAAACTTTCGTCATTATCTCCATTTGGAGACAAAGTTAACTTCTTCCAAGTCAACATGGCATCACATGCATGTCAAAGCAATCAACCCTGCAAGTCAATTACACATGTTCAAAAACAAGGAAATCATTGACATCCCTGTGTTCATGCATCTCAAGCTCATGCATGCATTTCATCCCTCAACTTTCACTTAAGCACACTATACTATCGAAGTTGAAATGAAATATAATGTAGATGCATCAATAGTCATGCAATCTCAATCGGATAAGAACTCTGACCATTCCTTACCAATCCCTTTCAAAGGTACTACATTTGTCTGCACATCAACATCATCATGTGAATCATTTTGAGACACATCATTCATGGAATCTTCACTTCCATTTCTGCCATCTTCTCTTTCCACTTTCTTAAGCTTTGGTGGAAGCATTATTGGATTCAGTGTCCAACACTTTGCTACAAGATGTCCTTGATTATGGCAGTAAGTGCACTGCATGTGCATCCTCTTGATAGCATGATTTGCCTTGTCCAATGGACCTTTGGCTGCTTGCTTCTTTTCCTTCTTCTGCTTCTTGTATGCGGCCATTCTCTTCCAACATCTAGAAACATCATGGTTATCCAAACCACAAAAGGAACATGCAACTCTTTCCCCATACTTATGTGGAAATTTATCATGCTTTTGCAAAATCAAAGGGAATGTGTTTAGAACCAGATTTATACCTGCCTCTTTCACCTTTATTTCCTTTATGAGGAGGTGAAGCAAATGAAGAAGTGGCTCCCTTTGGAACACCATCAAACTCTTCAAGGCTGTTAGAGTCTCCCCAAATCTCTGGTTCAAGTGTGTGCTTCTGAACACCTGCATCCTACAATTGATGTTTCAAGCTATTGTATTCCTCTTGGATACAAACTTCACACTTCTGAGGTAGAGGACATGAAATGAAACTCCTTCTTGGGATTGTTTCAATGGCTTTCACGGCAGCTTTGGAACTCTGTCCATAAGAATGTCCATAGCCAAGACCCAAATATTTAGGCCTTTCCTCAACCATTATTGGTTCAACAATATCTTGTGCATGCCTTCCCAAGCCCTTTCCTTCATAGCCCATCTTGGACATTAGCTTGGAACCTATGCCTTTAGTATGTTTTTCAAAAGAACTAATATAAGAATTCTCAGAGGAATTTGAAGACAAACTGGAATGGCTTACCTCTTCTTCAAGTTGATATTTGACTAAGGCTTCTTGGGAAACAAAGAGTTGTGTTTCCAACTCATGCATCCTCTTCAGGTTCATATTTGCAATATGAAGTTGCATCTCCATTTCCTGCAATTTGTTAGCAAGCAACTGCTTCTCTTCCTTCATGTAATTCAACTGCTTTCTAAGCATGTTGCTCTTCCTTCCATCCTCATACATTTCTCTCACCATATCCATCATCGTGGACAATTCTTGCTTCATATCTTCATCAAAAAGTCTCGTGAAGAGAGAAGAATTTGAGGACCCACTTGTAGAAGTTGTCATTATGCCAATGAGCAAAAAAAAACTTCAACAAGATAAATAAAGAGCTTATTTAAGCAACCTCTTTCAACAAACCTCTTGTGCTTTGGATTTCCTTGAGGTCCTTTGGGATAGAAGAATGCCTTCAGCCCTTCTCCTTCTTGTCCTTCCTGGACTGAGCTATCAATAGCTTTCCCTTCACCTCTGCGAACTCAGCAAATAGTCAGTCTACAAAAAAGCATACAATCAGCCTCTTGTTGTTGAAACACCTTTTAGACAAGCAGTGTTTGCTCTGTCAATCAAGCGTTCTCATACAACCTTCCTTGAAGGTGGGGTTAATCAATCTTAAGCTCTGATCTGAAAATGGGGCTCTTAGGCTTCTTATCTAGCTTACAAGAACCTCTCCCACTTCCAAAGCTTGAATTTTCCCAAGTATATTTGATTAACCAGTGCAGAAAATAAGAAATGCTTGAAAATATGGGTGTATGCTTGTATTTGTTCCAGCTGATTATTTACTTTAAAATCTGTTGTTTGTGTTGATATGTGAATGCGCTTAAACTGATATATTAATGCATACAACAGTAAATAAAGCAGCAGTAATAATGCAACATTAAAACATACACATAAACAACAATATTAATTTGGACTTCACCCACAACTCTTGGGCTACGTCTCTGTGAGCTCTTTTCAATTTGACTTGGCTCTTTGGGATTATGGTATTATTCCTTTTTACAAGATCTTGGCCCAACTCCTGCTGTTCTAAACAAGAACAGTGGGTTCAGACACCATTTAATCCCCTCTGGCTCTTGAAGCTCTAGCTCCTAGCTCTGGCTCTTTGGCTCTTGGTTTTGGCTCTTGGCTTTGACTCTGGCTAATTGGCTCTGGTTCTGGCTCTTTGGCTCTTGGTTCTAGCTCTTTGGCTCTGGCTCTTTAGCTCTTTGGCTCTGGCTATTTAGCTCTTTGGCTCTTCATTCTGGCTTCTTTCTGCCTTCTGTAACCTTCACGCTCTCTAGCTTTTCACTTGAACTTCAAGTGACACCAAAGGCTCCCTCAGCTTCTCTTTTCGCTTCTCTATTGCTATTACTTTCAGCATTCAGCAACAAAAAACAACTTGGCCACAAACAATAACTCAGCAGCCCTATTTCTTTGACATTCATGGCTTTTAAAGCCAAATCACGCTGCATGTTCACTGTCCCTCTCGGGCTCCCTGTCTTCTAGCCGTTCCTTTGTCCCCAATCATGAGGAATCATTCCCTTTTCGCCTTTGTGGATCTTTGTTCTCTGTCCATTCCTCTCTTTGCAAGCAATCCTTTGCGGCTCTGCATCATGCATAACGCATCCCTGTTACAAAACGCATAATTGTAATATAACACCTGCTTATAGTGTGGCACAAGGTATGGAAGCCATTTTTACAAAGGAAAATACATAGAGGCCTTTGTTTCGAACAAATTCCCGAAAACGGAATAGAATTCCAATACACATAGATATTTGGAATTACATAAGAAAATATGAGCGAAAAGACTTAAGTCGTATCTCAAAGGGATGTAGATCCGCATATATAATATTTTGGGTCCGCACATATCGCATATCGCATGTCACTAAGGCCTGCCCCTTTGTATTTTTAGGATTGCATTAAAACGCTGCAAGTCCCGCTTATGTCGCGATTTCCCTTTGTATTGAAAATACATAAAAAAATGTTGAAAATCCCCTTACTGGACTTGAGATTATATTTATTTAAATTTCGGAACCACTTTGGGTCCAGTTCCGATCGCAGTCGCAAGTCGCATGCCCAGGGTCCTTCCCTTTTGGGATCGCCAACAGCGATCTGCCGATATCGGAGACCACAATCTCAAGTCGCATCGGCCCTTCGCAGTAACACGGGCCATGGTCCATCACCGTTGGTTATGTGTGATGCGTTAAAGCATTCATCGTTTATCGCTAAACCTTCATGCCCTTGGCTTAAGTCCTCCCTTTGGATGCTTGCGATGTGATATTTCCTCTTTGACCAATTAAACAAGGCCACGTGGCCCAATCTTGGTCTGCCATGTGTCAGCTGTGGATTGGCCTGTGAGCCTATACTAAAATCAAAATTTTCAATATAGTTCAAAATTTAATGAAACTGCTTCCTTTTCTAAGGACATTGGGCAATTTTCATTACAATAACTCCTTCATCCAGAGTCCATTTTCTCCCATTCAAGTTGCGTTGGATTCAGAATGAGGAGATCTATGCAATGAGACTATTTCTAGGAGCAACCTGCGATTTTCATTTTCTTCTGATTTACAAAGGATTTGTGCCATTTGGCACCTTTCACCTCTTGCATGAAGTCATTTAGACTTAGAGTTTTATCTAGGATCCATTTTTGGATCAATCATCAAGAGGAACAACATCCCCTTCCTCACTCAGGATTGGCTCTGCTGCAGGACGTGGTGGAGATTGAACGGTGACCTGTGGTGTGCTCAACATCATATCAACATCTTCATTTGGTGGCTCCTATTCCATATCCATGTTTGTAACTTCAATCACGTGCTCAATATTCTTAGCAAGCTCCTGATCCTACATATGTTCACCTTCCTCCTCAATTTTTGGTTGGTTCTGTTCCTACTCTTCAACTATTATGGGTGTTTTCTTCCCACCATTGCGCCTTGTCTTTATTCTTCTTCCTTCTTTTGCTTCTCTTCTTTCTCTTTCCTCCTCTGCTCCCATTCTTCCTTTAGTTTCTATTCTTCTTCCCGCAACTTCAATTCTTCTTCGTGCAACCTTTTGTTTTCTCTCTTCCTTATCTCTTCTCTTTGTATCTTTTGCTTCCTCTTCACTTCAACTGCTAAATATTCTTTCATAAGAATAGGATCTGCTTTCATCTTGCAACTTTTTTCTCCCCCTGGACTATCGGCAATCTTTCTCTTTCCCATGTCCCGCATGGGATTGTTTCCTTATGTTGTTTTTTCTTCTGGAGTTACTGCCCTCTGCGGAGTAGCCTGTGAAGTCCTTGCTAAACTGACTAGCTCATGGAGTTTGGAGGCATTATAGAAATTCTTCCATGGATCCTCCTCTGGCCAATGAAAATTCTTGTTGATCCACTAAAATTGAATTCACGCACAGTTGTTGTAACAACCATGGTGAAAATTCCATGTAATAAATTTTAAAAACAATAACCACTGATGAATTGGGCACTTATTCCAAGTTGAATTTTGGGCAAGACATCCTAGGGGGTGTTCATTTGGTTGTTTATGGATAAGGAAATTGGAAAAGGAAATGGCTAAGTCTTTGGAAAGGAAAAATGTCATTTTGGCACAAATATTTATGAAAATAATGGAAATTAGGAGAAAAAGGAGGTGAAAGCTCATAGGTTGCGTGTGAGGAGGAAAATGAAGGAAAATAATGGAAAATGAAGAAAATAGAGGCCTCATCCATAAAAAGGCTTATGAGAATCAATTGGCAACCTTTTTTCAGTTTAGCTTTGGATCTCTTTCATTATTCTCTCTCTCTCTCTAATACTCTTGGACACTTAGAGTTTTCTTGGAGCACTTTGGCATTGGAGCAAGAAAGGAAAAGAAGGAAAGAGGAAGCAAAGATCAAGCAGGGAAAGGTAGGATCATGTAGCTACAACAGGCTTCATTGCAGGTATAAACTTGCATGTGTATTGTCGTTGTTATATTTGGCATGCATGGGATTACATGTGTTTATTTTCTCCCATGGCATGGGTTTTTCCAGGTGTGACAGTATTTTCAACCTAACCATCCCATTTCCTGATAGCTTTGATGAGATGGGTTCTCTTATGCAGTTTATGTGGGGTGGTTGGATTGGATTCGAAGTTAAGTGGGGTGGATCTCCGAATTGACAAACACATGGTGGTAGTGGTCCCTGAACTGGACTGAGGATGCACAAATCCACTAGCCTAGTAACCCCTAAAATAGACTGTGGGTTACAGGAAAGCCAAATTGTGTGCCAAGGTGGGCCTATGAATTCTTTCCAGTGAATAGCGAGATCTACGGTAAAGCCAAGAGGTGGATTTTCTCTCCGTTGGGCCTAGTGATTCCGGGATGGAATGCACAGTAAAGCCTGGGGAGTATGTCTCGATGTAGGGCCTAACGATCCCTGGATCAGACTGCGGATGCACAATAAATGTTGAGAGACGAGGAGGAACTCAAATTCCTCATGGTGTAGGTGGAGAACTCTGATGGCATCCACATTTATTGGTGTTTTTGATGTGTTATATGAGTCCCACATTCATTCTTGGAATATGGCACGGGGGTGATTAGTTGAAGAGAAACTTGGCTCAGTTAATTTATGGTCGGGTGGAACGTGGTAGTCCCATCTCTGATCGGTTCATTGAATTGATTGCTGAGAAATGCATTCCATTGATTTTCATGTGTAAATGTACTTGTGTATATATGGATTTTGATGGTTGATATGTTTAATGTAATTTTGTTCGTATTATGTTGGTTATATGTTCATTTTATGGCAACAACTATGTTTGGCTCTCAGCATGTTTTTACTTGTATTTGAATGGATATTGTATCTATGACCTAATAAGTGATAAGGCAGCGAATGACACGAGGAAACAATGGTTTATGGTGATTCTGAGACAAGTAAGAAGTCCCTACACTTAACTCTGTTGTTTGCACCTGTAGGTTACATATCGATGATATGGTTGATGAAATTCATGTCATGGCTAGTAGGGGTCTGGTTAAGGTCTGATAAACTATTTATCTTTGCATCATCGTTTCCTTGTACTGAATGCAAACTTCACTCTCTCCTTTCCCTCGGTATCTGTGACTTTCAAGTTATTTATCTCGTATAATCTAATTTTCAAAGGAAGAGTGGGCCATGGTGATTTCTTCTTCCTATGAAAAGTTGTTGACAACCCTATGGCTAGATGATATGACACTTCTTGCGTGAAAAGCTTGTCGGTGGAATAACTTGGTAAAACATGCAACAACTTCTCTCCGCCAAACACTCTAAGGAAGGTTCCACTTAGTGAGGCATACCAATGTGTTATCTCTATTATTTCCTCCCTTTCTCCTCGTGACATGCAAGGTGGTTCTTCTTCAAATATGAGCTTGTAAAGAAGGATGATGAAATGGCTAGTTAGTTGTTCCATTACTCCTCGATGACTGCAATCCGAAAGCATCTTACAGTAGATATGTGCGGAAATTTCTTGTGTTTTCTGTTATCACCCCAAGAAACTCTCCTAGGTTGTAGCTGGGAGATGCTCGGGAACAGTACAAACTCAACTTAATGTTGGAAATGGATGAATGGAAGGAATGATGCTTGTTCAAGCCAGATAACCACTTCTACTATGCTTAACTCCAGAAATGCATGAACACTCTCAGACTACAAGGATTTAGACCACCAATTACTCACAATTCAAACATTGGGTGAATATGGAGAATACTAACCACACCAGCAGATGCACAAGACCTTGTGATGGCTGGCTGTAACCAGTAAAGAGGTCTGCAAATCTAATTCCCTAATGTACAGACAGGATGACAGCTCTCTATCACTAAGTGAAAAGAAACCTGAATAACACATTCACTGATACATGCAAGATTTAAACACAGAGGTAGGATGACAGCTCCTCTAATGCTAAACATCAAGATTTCAAGAAAACTGCATATCAGGCACAGCCTAGAATAGAATAGAAATGGAAAGTGAGAAATTAACATCAAAAGAAGCTTGTATTAGCTAAAAATGAAGACGAGACACTACAAGTATCAAAGTAGTTACAGTCTCCAGAAGTTTAACCTTACATCAAAACAACAATCATCAACCCTGATTACATCTTGTTTCTGGGTATATATAGAGTTTCATTACAAAATCACTCAGCCATTCTAAGTATGGAGGGGTCATAATTGACCACCAACCGCTTTAAATGACTGATGGAGTCTCTGGTGCGATTGCTTACTGTAGTGGATAAATTTGATCTTCACGAGTGCTTTGTTGTCCTCTCAGGCAGCTGTAGCGTCCTTGTTCACTAATTCCCATAACTGTTAAATGCAGCTACTTAGTCATGCTCGGTCCTTTTCCTCCTTGGCCATACTGCCTATTGAATGCGGTTATTGAGGAGGAAATGCGCCTGGCACTGAAAATTGGGCACCTTCGTCCTTCGGATGCACAGAGCGGGCAGGGACGTGGACTACAAAGCGGGTGGGATGGTAATATCAACCATTATATTGGGCGGATCGACGGTGAGGTTTGTTTGGCGAGGAGTAACGGGAGATATGGAAGCAGAGTGGATGCAGGCCATTGGATCTCGAGTGGATGAATCCAACTGTCATCGGGCGTCGGAGGTGCACAGAGTGCGGGAAGGGCAGTTTCGGTGGGAAGTGTTATTGGTCGCACCGCTTCGGGGCCTTCAGTGGTAAAGATACAATGGTGCGCAATACCATCCAGAGGGCAACGCATGGCGGCGGGGAAAGGACGAAACCGCCCTCCATCACGCGTTAATGCGCTACTATGTTGTGGTTGCGGGGGCAGCGGATGTCGTCCAATCGCGGCAGATGCGATCGATTGGTGGAGTATTTGATTGTGCAGGTCGTTGTATCTGACGTGACCGGAGCCGTTGGATCGGCGGGGAGAGTTAACGGCTACGATTCAAAGGTGGGGAGGGGTCACAAGAGCGCGGGCTCATGTGGACATGGTTACATGATGGTTTAAGCTCCGTGCTCTGGGCCTGAGGGAACATGGGTTTATGCAGGGTTTTAGAGAAAAACGGAGGCAGCGAGGTTAAGAGAGAGTAAGCAGAGTGAAGGAGATGAAGGAAGATGACCGATGCAAGTTCTCCTTTGAGTATGAACCATACAGCCAAGCTTGCATTTGACCCTCATAATGTCAAAACATGTAGCGGAGCTAACACTGGCTCCTTCTGGTGATGATATCCTCCCTGTGAGGTCTCAAGAACTGCATATCATTGCTTTTCCTGTGAAAACAAAATTAGCCAAATTTCCTAGTGTTCCATTGGGCATGGAGTCTAACTGAGCCTATACTAAAACTGATAAAATAACATGTTTACAATTTTAAGGCCAGAAGACCTTAAATAATATAAATTTTCAGAAAACTCCCATTGACTGGGCCATCAAAAACTGTTTCCCCTCCCATACTTTGTAGTATGAAGGTATTGTTCCCTTGGATCTGAGAAATGATAAAAGGCCCTATCCAAAAAGCATCAAACTTCCCATGGTTTCCTTTCTTCTCTTTCAGTGCATCCCACTTAAGAACCAAATCTCCAACCTGAAAATTATCTATCTTTTTCCTTCTGTAAAAAGATTCCTTAATCTTCTTTTGATATGCCACGGACCTTTCAACCAGTTTTTCTCTGATTTGATGTACCTCTGCTAAATCAGTGATCCTTTTTGCCATATCTTCTTCCTCATTTTTCTCTTCTTGCAAGAATTTTGCCACAGGAAGGGTTAACTGAATTGGGAATACAGTCTCAGTGCCATATACCAGCTTGAATGGAAAATTCCCAGTGGATTTCTTGGTGGTTACTTTGTCAGCCCACAGTGCATACCTGAGTTTAGAATCCCAATACTTTTTGTTGTCTTCCAGCAGCTTTTTAATTATCCTTATCAGGGTTTTGTTGGAAGATTCTGCTAGACCATTGCCTTGAGGGTAATATGAGGTGGAATGAACCAGCTTAATGCCCATTGAGTTACACATGTCCACCAATTCTTTTGCCCTAAAGGTTGCTGCATTTTCTGTGATCAATTTACGTGGACAACCAAATTTGGTAAAGATATTCTCTGTCAAGGACTTCATGACCACATTATGGTCAGCCTTTTTGGTAGGGATGGCCTCAATCCATTTAGTGAAGTAATCTGTGGCTACTAATATCCATCTGTGCTGGCCACTGGAATGTGGATTGATTTCTCCGATGAAATCCGAGCCCCACTGCTGAAAAGGGCCACTAGCATATACGGGTTTTAAGGGCAGGGACCTCAATTGTTGCTTCCCTTCAAATCTTTGGCACCTATCACATGATTTAACAAATGAAAAGACATCAGCAAACAAGGTGGGCCAAAAGTACCCAGCTCTGAGGATTTTGTGAGCTGTAATTTTCCAATAATGATGCCCTCCACACATGCTGGAACGAAACTGCTGCATGCCTTCAATGGATTGTTCCTTGTCCAAACACCATAGCAAAATTCGATAAGGATCCCTCCAGTAGAGAAAATTTTCAAGAATGCAATATTTGGCTGCCCTAAGTTTAACAGTTCTATCTTGGCTTGAACTAAGGCCTGGAGGAATTTCTAGCTTTAGAAAAAATTGAGCTAATGCAGAGTACCAATCACAAGAAGCTAAATTTTTTGCCAATGACTTATTTTTCCCAGGTTCAGCTGCTTCTTCTTCTGTCTGACCATTCTCTGAAATCGTGCTCATGAGATTTATGTCTAGCGTTCTACAATTTTCTTCTGCCATCAGTTTGGCAAGGCCCTGACCTCTTACCAGTTTGGTGGGCTTCAATTCTATGTTAAATTCAATAAGCTTTGCAATTCATTTAGCCCTTCTCCCATCAGCATCAGGTTGCGTTAGAACATATTTTATTGAAGCAGAGGGTACATATGCAATTATCTTGGAATGCAGAATGTAAATTCTGAAAGCTTTTAAAGATTGGATAAGAGAATATCCCTGTTTTTCAATGATATCATATTTCAGCTCAGCATCCCTTAATGTTTTGCTGAAAAAAGCCACTGGATGCTCTGAGCCCTCTCTGCTTGCAATAAAACTGTTGCAAGGGTGTCTTCAGAGGCAAATGAAAATATATGCAACTCCTTGCTGTAATCTGGACTTCTTAAAGTGGGAGCTTCCGTAATAGCTTTCTTAATTGACTCAAAGGATCTTCTTGCTACAACAGTCCATTTGATCTCTGACCCCTTTCTCAACATGGAGGTAATATGCTTTACAAGTTCTGAAAAACTTGGGATAAACCTCCTTACAAAATTTATATTTCCCAAAAAGGATTGGATATCTTTCTTTGATATTGTGATAGACAAGGTCTGTATTGCTCTTACTCTTTCTGGGTCAATTCGAACACCTACAGCAGAAACAACATGTCCTAACAACCTGCCTTCCCCTAAAGCAAACTGTGATTTTTTAGGATTGACTAAAATCCCAAACCTTTTGCACTTCAAAAACACTTTCTTCAAATGCTGCAAATGGTCTTAATGGTTGCTGGAGTATATTGTTATATCATCTAGGTAGATGAGGATAAACTTATCCTTCTCTCCCACAAATGCTATATCCATAGCTCTCTGAAAGGTGGCTCCAGCATTCATCAACCCAAAAGGCATCTTTGAATACATAAAAGTGCCCCAAGGAGTGGTGAATGCAGTATTTTCTTGGTCATCTGGATGTACAGCAACCTGATTATACCCTGAAAATCCATCCAGGAAAGACATTACTTTGGCCCCTGAGACCTTCTGCAGCAAATGTTCCATCTTGGGTAAAGGATAATTGTCTTTTTTAGAACATTTTTTTAAGTTTCTGAAATCAACGCAGAGCCTGATTTCTCCACTTTTCTTCCTCACCACTACCAAATTGGCTACCCATTTTGAATATCTGAGAGGGAATATGATTTTGATAGCCAGTGACTTCTTGATTTCCTTTTCAATCGGTGGGATAAGCAAAGGTTTTATTGGTCTCAGCTTCTACTTGAAAGGGATGGTGTCTTTCTCTAAAGGAATTTTATGTTGGATGATCTTTTTGTCATATGTTTTCAGGTCACTATATTCCCAGGCAAAGACATCAGCAAATTTCTTCATTAAATTGTAGTATTCAGAACATTGGGCAATAGATAGATGGGTGGACAGATTTATATATTTCAGATGATCTAGACTCCCTATGTTAAGCTTACGGACTACAGATTGGTCTTCTTTTTGGGCAGCCTTATAAGGCACATCATTTTGGTCAAACAACTTTTCTAATGGAACCAGACCCTTAGGTATCTGATTGTTGGGCAGTTGGACAATGCTATCTTTACCAATTTTATTTCTAAGCTAGGATTGGGGATTTTCTTCCAAGGCTTCATTCTCTTGGTCAATTTTCATTTCGGAGAATTCATAAATGACTTGCAGGAACCTATTTATTTTACCATCATCTTCAAAAACTTTCCAATGCTGGACATTATCAGGCAAGGATGGTCTATATTTCATCTGAACTTCATGAACTAGTCTGGGAGGCATGGGAGGAATAAACATGCTAGTAGACACAGCAAGGGAATCAGCAAGATGATTTTTTACTCTAGGGATATATGAGTTACAAACATTATCAAAAGAATCTTTAAGTCTCCATACCTCATCTCTATATGCTTTCAGCCTTGGGTGCTTTGCTTGGAATGTTTTATTCACTTGCTAAATGATAAGATCAGCATCTCCAAACACCTTTATGTTCCTGATTCCTCTATCTTTAGCTGCATTGAGACCCAATATCAAAGCCTCATACTCTGCTATATTGTTCGTGACTTGAAAAGCCAGCTTAAAAGACAGATGTGTGCTTTCTTGTTCTGGAGATATCAGCACCACCCTTGCTCCTGCGGCCTCCCTAGAACATGCTCCATCAAAGAACATTTCCCAAACCTGACTTCCTTGCTCTCCTTCGGCCTGATTTACTGGTTCCTTGATCTGCATTGAGGCCTTCTGGGATTCTTCAATTTGGAGAATACAAGCTCCAAAATCAGTGTCCACAACATATATGGGATGATTAGAAGGATTACTCTCGTCACTGACGATGTAGGCCAGCTGTGCTTCTCTGTACAATCTCCTGCTTTCTCCTCCAAAGACTAGGATAGTGGCATAAGATAAATCGTTCTGTAATGTCCCACCTAGTCTCTTAATCCACCCTCTGGACAATAGCATGCCAAACTTGGGAGGGACATCTGCTACCACAATATCCATAATCATGCTCTTCATGGGCAACTGAGTGAGGGTAATGGCCAGGTCTTTGATTAATCCTAGACATTTTACCTTTCTTGAATCAAATGAGAATAATTCATGATATGGTCTAGTGATATCAAGGCCTAACTCTTCCATGACAGCTTTAGGCATCAAATTGTGGCTGGCCCCTGTGTCTAGCAGGCAATTGTGGAGGATTTTGTCATGAATGGTCAAGGAGACATAAAATGATGGGGAATTATCATCAGTAGGTTCAGTCATTGGGCTAAGCACAACTGCAGGCTTATCATCTTGCAAATTGACGTAGTCAGTGGGGTTTTGTGAGGCTTTCAGCTCAAGGGCATCAAGGATAGGCTTTCTAAAAACTTCACTCTTTACTAGTTCTATTAGAGGTACAGATATTTTTAACTTCTGGACTTCTGACTCAAAACTGAAAGGGGAAGGGGACTTATCAGGACCTCTTACCTCTTGTGTTGGTACTTTGAGGATGACTGGATCAGCTGCTGGTATTTTCTGTCTTATTTTATGTTGCTCTGTTGGGACAGCAGCTTTTTGGGCAGGGTTCTCCTTGACATTGTTTGCTTTTGACCTTAGATTATATCTTTGTTGCTCACCAGTCTGCAGAACAGCCTCTCTATCCCACTCTTGACTAGTTTGTTCTTGGAGTAATGATTCTTTGTATGTGGCCAATGTCAAAAAGGTAGCACCGTCTTTATCTTCCATGCAATGAAATTCATCCTCTTCTTCAAACTGCTCCTCCTCCATGAATACATTTTGGAAAGGAGCCTTAACTCTTTGTTCTTCATGGGCCTATTTACCCATTTGAATGATTTGCAATTGTTCATTTGCTCTTCTGAATGGATTTGGATTTCTTGGAGAAAATGTGTTTGGAAGCCTTGCTTTTCCAAAGCTCTGCTCAACTTTCAGCTTATATATCTCAGCAGCCAATGACTCTATCATTTTAGTCATTCTGTCCAATTTAGGCTCTGAAGATGAATCGGAGGAAGAAGAAGCCTCACCTCTCTGCCTCCTTCTGTCAGCATGACTTTTAAGCTTTTCTGCAACCATGATGTTAGATTCTACCTCTAGAGCTGCATCCTGCATTTCAGCTAGAGTGGCACATCTTCTTTCTCTCAAAAGCAGGCAGAAATCAGAGTCAAAAGCATTGGCATAAGTGAGTTTGGCAGAGGTGGGGGTAGGCTTTACTTCAGCTGGTATCTTACTATACATATGGTTAAATCTTTTATTAAAATTAGGTAATGGTTCCCCATTCTCCCTCTTTAGGTTTCCAAACTCTGTATGGTAATAGAGCAGATCTTTCCTATCCCGACATTGCTTCAGGAAAACATCATCCAATGCTTCAATGTCTGTTATTGACCTATGGGGCAATTCTATGAACCACTTTCTAGCCTCTCCATCAAGGCTCTGGACAAACACTCTCATCCACACATCATCTTCACTGATATCTAGGTTATCAGCATAACTATAAAAATATTCAAGGTGTTCTTCAGCTGTTACTCCCTCTGTACCAGTGAATTTGGGCATATATTTCTAATATTCTCCTGTAGGCATGGCATTCAAAGGAATAGGCAAGACCAGGGGTCCATACCTAGAAGCTATGATTCTTTCCATCTTTGTGGGAGCTTGTTGACCTGCCATGACTGAGATAGGTGGAAGGATACTGGTAGCTTGAATAGTAGGGAACAGTGAAATGGATGACAGGGACAAAGGAATATGATGGACTGTATGGGAGGCTTTCTTTGGACTGAGATCCAAAGGGAAACTGACTAAACAAGGAGCTTTATGAATCTCTGAGGGTATTTCTTCACTAACAATGCTAGGCTCTATATCTTCAAACTGTATATTCTCAGCTATAATATTTTCTTTCAGAGATGCATAAGATTTCTTAGGCTTACCTGATCCTAATGCTCCTTTTTGTGATGTTTTCATTTTCTTAGCAATCTTCTCAAGGTCAGGCACTGGGTCAGCTGGTGATTTCTAAGGATTTCTCCGGGTATGCCTCACAAACTGAGCCAGAACTGAAATGTGGAGTTGCCACTAGGTTGGTTCTCCAGTAGAGTCACTAGACAGATGATTACAACCAGAAATGTGTCCAAAATCTGTCTATCATCAAAGTTGGATCTGTGTCATTTTTGAGCTTCAATCTCCTCTCCCCGGCAATGGCGCCAATTAATGTTATCACCCCAAGAAACTCTCCTAGGTTGTAGCTCGGAGATGCTCGAGAACATTACAAACTCAACTTAATGTTGGAAATGGATGAATGGAAGGAATGATGCTTGTTCAAGAAAGAAAACCACTTCTACTATGCTTAACTCCAGACATGTGTGAACACCCTTAGACTACAAGGCATTAGACCGCCAATTACTCACAGTTCAGAGATTGGGTGAATATGGAGAATATTGACCACACCAGCAAATGAACAAGACCTTGTGATGGCCGGATGCAACTAGTAAAGAGGTCTGCAAATCTAATTCCCTAATGTACAGATAGGATGACAACTCTCTGTCACTAAGTGAAAAGAAACCTGAATAACACATTCACTGATACATGCAAGATTTACACACAGAGGTTGGATGACAGCTCCTCTAATGCTAAACATCAAGAGTTCAAGAAAATTACATATCAGGCACAACCTAGAACAGAATAGAAATGGAAAGTGAGTAATTAACAGCAAAAGAAGCTTGTATTAGCTGAAAATGAAGACGAGATGCTACAAGTATCAAGGTAGCTATAGTCTCCAGAAGTTGAACCTTAGATCGAAACAACAACCATCAACCTTGATTACATCTTGTTTCTAGGTATATATAGAGTTTCATTACAAAAGCACTCGGCCATTCTAAGTATGGAGGGGTCATAATTGACCACCAACCGCTTTAAATGACTGATGGAGTCTTTGGTGCGATTACTTGCTATAGTGGATAAATTTGATCTTCTCGGGTGCTCTGCTATCCTCTCAAGCAGTTGTAGCGTCCTTATTCACTAAGTCCCATAACTGTTAAATGCAGCTACTTAGTCATGCTTGGTCCTTTTCCTCCTTGGCCATACTGCCTGTTGAATGCGGTTGTTGAGAAGGAAATGCACCTAACACTGAAAATTGGTCACCTTCGTCCTTCGGGTGCACGGAGCAGGCAGGGACATGGACTGTAAAGCGGGTGGGACGGTCGGATGGTGAAGTAATATCGGCCATTAGATTGGGCGGATCGACGGGGGGGCTTGTTTGGCGAGGAGTACTGAGAGATATGGAAGTGGAGTGGACGTAGGCCGTTGGATCTCGGGCAGAGGAATCCAATATTCATCAGGCGTCGGAGGTGCGCAGAGTTTATCAGGCGGGAAGAGCGGTTTCGGCAGCAAGCAATATTGGTCGCACCGCTTTGGGGCCTATGGTGGTAAACGTACAATGGCACGTGATACCATCCAGAGGGCAACGCGTGGCGGCAGGGAAAGGACGGAAACCGCCCTCCATCATGCGTTAATGCGCCGCTATGTTGTGGTTGCAGGGGCAACGGATTTCGTCCGATCGCGAGGGATGTGATCGATCGGTGGGGTATTTGATTGCGCAAGTCGTTGTATCTAACGTGACCAGAGCCGTTGGATCGGCGGGGAGATTTAACGGCTACGATTCAAAGGCAGGTAGGGGTCACGGGAGCACGGGGTCATGTGGACATGGTTACATGATGGTTTAAGCTCCGCGCTCGGGGCCTGAGGGAACATGGGTTTATGCAGGGTTTTAGAGAAAAACGAAGGTAGCGGGGTTAATAGAGAGTAAGCGGAGTGAAGGAGAAGAAGGAAGATGATGACCGGTGCAAGTTCTCCTTTGAGTATGAACCATACGGCCAAGCTTGCATTTGAGCCTCATAATGTCAAAACATGTAGCGGAGCTTACAGTTTCCATGTCTAGTTCATGCTAGGAAACTGATTTTGTGTGTAGATTGAAGCCCATAAATATGCAAATATACAAAACCTTGTTTTCTCACCCTCAGGAGGACTCTAGGCCTGTGTTACATGGGATCTCATCGGTCGAGCCAACAGATCTAACCAATTGAATGAATTCCCCTCGGTCACAACCTAGTTCAATAATACTACCAACCCTTCAGGAAAGGTCTTTGTGCTCTATTGCCCATGGATCCTTTAAGCTAAGATAACCAAGAGTTGTTAAGCCTTCCTAAGATAATTTTCTTTGTATGAATGGGTGGGTGTCTGTCAAAAATTTGATGGCTCTTTCACCCAGCCTTTGATGATATATCTTGTGTTCACATAGTCACTGGTGGCATAGAAAAATGAGACCATGAGCCTCACTGGCTTGGGAAAGTGATACATGTGCTGATAATATTCTGCCAGAAAGGTAGCAAGCTTATTTCTGCTAACACTACTCAATGTCATGGTCTTCTCATCAATGTGTGAAACAATCCAGTTGATGACATCTGCACATGGGAAGCCTAGATATTTACATGAAAACTTGTGTATCTTGATTGTAGGATACTGAGATAAACATGTCGGTCCTCTAGATCTTCCTTTAGGCTCTTTGTTAAAAGAGCTTCATTAACTTGATGTCATGTTAGTATTGACCCATTTTCTATAAATAGTTGAGTGTTCACGTACAACAGAAAATATACTCGTGTTTACTCAATTGCTTCCCTAGTATTGCTTTCAGTGGTCTCTTTTGAAGTAATTCTCTTTGGTGCCATGGTAAAAATGATTGTTGGAGTTAAGTGCTTCACAGGTTTGGTACCTGTGGGAAAAAAAGGACACTAATGGCAAGCAAACATGAGCTTTAACAAATCTAACTTCAAAGCATGATCAAGCAGCAAACTGGGCAACTAATGAGAGGGATTTTGCGTTTTTCAAAAATCAAGGAAGACTGGTTTTGGGAATTGTGCACTGCGCAGTCCCAGCAGCCAAGGGTGCATCCTGAGGTTTGAGAATGTGCAATTTACAGTTTAGCCTAGGCATAGACTAGGAGAGACTGGGCATTGCGCAATATTAGTGGCTAAGGTGACAAGTTGAGCCCTAGAACTACGTAATGCATAGTTGGGCCAGCTTGTATTGCACACTGTTCAGTTCCAGGGGCCAAGCTCTTGGCTTGAGCCTTAAGATTGCGTAGTTCCCAGCTGGGCAAGGAAAAATCATGGCCAAGCAAAGTGCAAATCTGCCCAGTGGAAGTGTAAAAAATGAGAAAAACTCAGTTATGATGTGAGATTGGGTGCATATCTGACTAAGTATGAATGAATCAATGTCGATCAAGTGCAGAAACTGAACAAACAAAAGGAAAATCAAGTATATGAGGAGAGTCACCGCGATGGCGACCATCGGTGAAAAACAGGAAAACTGATGCAACAACTATGAAAGGAAAATGACAACTTATAACAACACTTCTACAAGCTAAAATAATTTGAAACGCCAGCAACCATGAAGAAAAATAAGAAAAACATCACTAACACAAGCAAAACGATAAAAAGCGACAGAAAGATCGGCAAAAGAAGATAAAAGTGAAAATCACCCAGAAAAGCGATGACGATTGCACCGAAGGTTCCTTAATATCCTTGGGAATGCTAGAGCTCCAAGATCAAATGTGAAAATGAGCTCTAAAGGCATCAATTAAATATATTTGAGTGAATTAGGGTTTATGACGTGCATGCCTAAAATCAAGGAAAAAGTGACACTTGGCGGAAATTTCTAAAAATAGCAAGTGTGCCTCCTTCAGGATACTAATAATGGATCCCTATTTTTTAGGGAAAATTTTTGTTTTTTTTATCTTTTTTCTTTTTAGGGGAAACTTTCCATGTCCATTGTTGGGAAAGACTGTGCAATTTTGGGGAATTGGGCAACTTTCTGACTCAATGCACTACATTGTTTCTGAGCTCAATGAGGTATTACACAGTTTCTGAGCTCATTGAGGGATTACGCAGTTTTTGGGCTCAGTGTTGGGTTTCCTTCCATGACTGCGCAGCTTCTGAGCTCAAGGCTAATTGCTAGTCTAAATTGTGTAATTCCAATCATCAAGGCTGCTTGGCCTCAAGGATTACACAATTTCTGGAAGCAATCCCAGAGCTCTTGTAAGACCAAGTCAAGAGATTAGCTGCAGAAACAAGCAAACACAATCACAAATGAAAAATATAAGTCTCAGTCAAAACATGAATACCTGAATTAGCGTAAGATAAGCTCCTTTGGATAGGAAGGAATGCTCCAAAATCGAAGCATAGGCAAAATTTTGGAGAGTGGTTATAGCCACTATAACATCTCATAAATAGCACATTGTGTAAACTTTCTCTAAAAACTTATCAAAATATACAACCAATTAACCGAGTGTCAATAGACCATAGGAAGGAACACTCCAAAATCGAAGCATAGGCAAAATTTTGGAGAGTGGTTATAGCCGCTACAACATCTCATAAATAACACATTGTGTAAACTTTCTCTAAAAACTTATCAAAATATACAACCAATTAACCAAGTGTCAATAGACCAAGTGTCAACGTGTGTAGAGTAGTGAGTAGCCCCAAGAGCACTCTAGGAGCCCTATACCAAAGGGTCACAATACGTAGCAAAAACAAAAACTTTGTCAATAAAGAAAAAATATTGGCAAGATACAAGAATAGCAAGGACCCATATGCAAACTTGCAAAGCTATAAAGGTTAATTTTAAAAATAACCCATTGTACCAACTCATTTTAATGTTATTTCTTCAAGAAATTTGAAAACCTCTCAAAAGTGTTGGCCCTGAGTGCCAACCCTTTCAACCAGAGCGTTGGTTTTGGTAATTGTGCTACCTGCCTAGAGTTAGTGACTTGTCACAAAAATAGGATAGGGACATTTGGTGCTTATTGGATCATTTAACTCATAGTGTTTTCTCTTAATAATGTTCACTCTTAGGAGAAGGCATACAAAGAACAAAATAAATACAAATAAGGAAAGTACATCATAAAGGGGACAAGAATGTTAAAGGAAGTTTGGTAGCACAATTGCATCCAAATTGACAGGTGAATCCCTAATTGGTTTCTATATTCTATGGAACATTTTGAAATATCTATTACATTTGACATATTTTTTTATTACATTTGACATACATTTCTTTTTCATTGGCCTTGTTGCAGGACTTTTTGGAGCACTAGAAGTCTCATGAATTTTTTCTCAAAATGTACATATACAACTGTATTCTTTGTTTGGAAGGAATGGTACCTGATTTATTGTCTGTGAATATGTAGTTTTTGCTACGTTAAATCATTGAAGTTGTAGAGATCATCCTTTATGTTTTCTCCATGGACTCTATTATAATTGAGAGTTTGGTCTTGTTAATTATTGGTTTCTTTTATGTGGGACTTCTTTTCTACATATGCAAATTTTCTCACATAGACCGGAGAGAAAAATAGAGGCTATCACATACCAGTAACAACCTAGATTGGGGATTAATAAGAACCTGCATAGACCTACGAAGAAGAATAGTTCCCTTTTGGGCTGTAGGGGTACAATAACACCAGCACCCATACCTATTAGCAATATCTACCTTTATCAATACCGCCATATTATCCATACCTCACACATACCATGTTATCTATGCAAGTTATCAAGACCTTTGAAAAATACTTATTATCACATAAATGGTTCCCTCGAGATCACAATACCTATGTGCAAGCTTTAAGCCGAGAGATTTTAAATGCTATTATCCCGCCTTTTGCTCACATATAACACTATTGCCCCTAATCTCTTTGTAAATCTTACTTCCTTGCTTCTTCTGGATAAGATAGATGATTGTCCCTCTCTATAAATAAAAAGTGAAAACATACTAGAAGGATGAGGAAACACTACCTTTTTTTGTAAGAAAGGTATGTTGGGGGACTCATAACATGTCTGTAAAATCATTTTTTCACTTCCCGTGCCCCAGGCCAGTCTCAATGTTGGCAACACTCTGGCTTCTATATTGGCTGGGTAAATCCTTTTTATTGAGAAATCTAGGGTAGAGAGATGAGATGATTTCTCTATCAATGATAACTTCTTGTGAAGGATTTTTACTTTTCTTAATTAAGTTCTTCTTGACATTATTAGTATTATGTGTTCTTCTTTAGTCAAACAACTATCAAATCATAAAGAATAATGAGACAAAAGGACACAAGATTTAGGCTACCAACCAGAGCCAAAACCTCTTCAATCTTGAAAGGAAAACCCAAACAATTATTCTTCTTATAGAATCTTCAACTGATGAATTCCAAGACCTAGATCATTGACCAACAACCCCTCCAAGACCAATTCAATGCTTCCTCTGGATGAACTTCTTCTTCTCTAAGTAAATTTTATTAAAACCAGTGCAACAACTTCAAATTTCGGCCCTAACTCGGAATTTCAACTAGTTGTTACAAATCTGTAATTTTTGGTTCCTTCTACAAAAACCCTAGATCACACGTGTGGCTGAAGTATGATTCAATTTTCCTCTTTCTGAATTTTCTAGGGCTTCTCTTCTCTTCCTGACTATTTGTCTTATCAAATTGACCTTCTGTGACCCAAACTTTGGCATCTTCTGACAGATAGTAATTTCACCTCCTATTACAGCAGAATAATGCTCTAATCTTTGCACGTGTGAATGAGTTTTAGCCTAAAACAGATAAGAAATTATCTCGATCTTCTTCCTCTCTTCTTTGCTATGTATTAGGCTTCTCTTCTTCTTGAGATTGAACTTCTTCCATGCTTGAGTGAGTGTGTGCCTTGAGTGAGGTCGAGTTACTCTTTATATAGTCTATCTTGAGCCCTCAAATAGGCCAACTTCACCTTCTAGAGAGGTCAACTGCTCCTTAGTAGGCTGGCGTGATCCTTTTCTTTTCACAAGGTCTTGGAGGGGTATTTAACTTCGTTTTCTACTCAAATAATTTTTCTTACAATAGGTAACATGCCCAAGAAGGGTTATTCATACATGACAATGACTCTTTTGACTTTATAAACTCAATGAAAAATCTTAGAATCTCTCAATGGGAGCTTGACCTAAAATAAATTTCCCTTGAGAATGAAACCCATGCCTCAATAAAAATAATATTAAATTTATTTTTCTCTTTTGATTGAATACATGAAATAAACATTACATGTGCCATTATGAATACCGAACCTAGTTACATATTTAAAGACCTTCCTTATGCCTGATATCTTTCAAGAAAATAGCATCTTCCTCCATCTACTAGCATGGAGTTTCATTGTCCCTACACCTTCTTTTCACACAATTTAAATAACCTCAATGAGTTGCAAACTACTAGCAAATACAGAGACTACATTTCCCAAGGCTTTGAAGCTCCCAATTTTCTTGGAATATCATTATTTGTTATAATCATCCCTTAGTGGGTATTTTTGCTAAATCTTATAGAACATCTTTATATTAAAGGGAATGTACATTCCCAAACAAATATACATAAAATATACCATTTACCAGAAATACAATGCCAGTATATTTTACGAGCATATATCATAACATCAACGGGTTGGGTGAGTTGTTTGTGGGTGGGCCTATGTGAGTGTCAATGAAACCTTGCAAGAATAAAGTCAAAAGCCTTGGTCTCACACCATCGAGTAAGTTTAAATTTTATAGTGATATCCCTCAAAGGATGAAGACCATACAAATATGGCATCGTTTTTCTTTCAAATCCCTCTATAGCTCCCAGCACCCAAATGCATGCAATCTACCAAAGGCTAAGGAAGCACTCCTACTTTGATCCAAAAAAAAGTTTTCCAATCTACCTGGAGAATGTTGGCACAAAGTGGTGATAGATTCGATGGATAATTACATGAGATATATGTATGTTCAAATAGGGGCTAGATATGAGCTATCCATGAGAGAAAAATAGGTGGTGGAAGTTGCTCATAAATTCATGAAAAATTTTGTGAATGGTGATGAAGTTGAAGAGGTTGCATTTGGGTCTTCATCTTCATAACCCCTAAAATATTTCAGCCATTGTTACCTCAATGGGCAACAATGTCCTGAAGGAAGGGGATGAAGCAATTGTTCATGAGGCTAATCAAGAAGCAAATGTTGGTCCATGGGTTAAACTAGAAGAACAGAGCGACCTACCTATCAAGTTTTGGAAGGTGAATGAGTATTTAAGCTCAAGCTTGGACTCACTTGGTCAACTATTATCCACTAAGACGATAATTTTAGTAGTAACCCATGTTTCCAATGTCTTGGGAGAGCTCCTTGATTTGGAAAGGGTGGTTAAATTTGTCAGGGATGAGATGGGTTGCATCATTATGACAAACAGTTCAATGAATATGCTATATGTGCTAGAAATTATGTGTCACTAACATGAGATCACTAGACATGCTTTCCTATCCCTCAATAAACATAAGCTTGCAAGAACAAGGATGTCTGACTTGACGACAAAATATTTCTAATACAATCCACAGTTTATGCACATGGAATGACTTCTAGGTTGGTTTTCTAACATGAGATGTAAAACACTTTAATGAACAAAATATTGGTTAGTGATTAGTGAATTAGTATAATTTGTGGCACCTATTGTCAGAGAAGAAAAAGCATCAAAAAAGCCTTGTTTCTAAATAATTGGAATTCTATTGTTAGGTGTTGAATAAATGGAGTCTATAAAAATTAGCATCTTTTTCCATCTACTAGCATGGAGTTTCAATAACCTCAATGAGTTGAAAAATAGAGCTGTAAAATAACTCAATTTCCAAGGGGAATTTGATATCAGTTCAACCAAAAATGTAGTGGGACTGTAACTCCTTGAAATACATTGAAAATACAACATTAAGAGAGTATACAAATGTTATTTATACACAAAATAAGACAATTTTTGCAACATTATTGCAAATCATGATATGAGAATTAAACCATAAGTTTGGTACGTATCCCTCGGGTTTTAAATTCTTGTTGAACTCCACAATTCATAACATAGGCCATAACAAAAAAGTTGTGCCATTTGTTTTCCTCCATTGTTAGAAGATGTGCTTGAAGAAAACAAAGGCCCCACGCAACTGCCTTGAATGACAAATAAGGTGATCATCAACTGTTCTCATCCATTCCTAATAACATAGCTACAAAAATCAATGGCCATCTATCCAATCTCTAATGTTTAGACCTTAATTTAAATTTTGATTTAATTCAATCGATAACGTCCTATAATTATCTATAGGGAAAGTGAAGCACTAGTTGTAGGTTTCAAAGGCAGAAGAGGATACCACCTGGAGGTGGAAAGATAGCAACAACTTGTATTGATATACACCTCTGATATATACTCAACAGCGAGAGGTATATCTAGAAACCATTCCAAGATATAAAAATGGCACCTAAAATGCCTCAGAAAGTACCAAAGTGCTCCAATATTTATAATGACATATTATTGTCCAATTCAAACTCTACTTATGGATTTCATGAAGGTTTTGGTGCCTCTATTCAAGGGCTCACAGTAGGTTTCCAAGGGTTTCTACAACAAAACTTTCACTAGATAACTTCAGAATATTAACAACCCTTATGAGATTTTGTACCACCACCATTTATGCGAAAAAATTGTTGTAAGATGAAGGCACATGAATACTTAAAATGGTTGTTGCTTGAAGGAAATAAGATTGTTGTTTCGGCTGATGGGTATTTAAATTTTTACTGTTGGTTTTAATTTGTTGAAAATCACCCTAGAAGTAGTCACAGAAAAGTATTGAAGGTTACTATTATTCACAACACTTAAATGTGGTTTTAAATCCCTCAAACAATCCCACAAGTCTATCACCAAATGGCCACCATCCTTGCCTTATAGGCCAACCATCCTCTTTGGCCACTTTTCTTGAACCAAATGACAAAACAAACTTATAAATCAGTATGGCCAAAGTTGTAACACTTGCACTGGAAAATAATTGCAAGGGAGTTTCTATTGAGGGCAATCTTTGACGAGGAGATCTTGTACCTAGCATGCAAAGGATTTGAGGTGGTCTTGCAGCTAACATGCAAAGCGAGCATTAGGAAACTTTAGATAATGAACCTTTTACTATTTGACCCCATCTACTATCATGATATAAATTATGAGGTAGCTTCTTTTTTAATCAAATTTTACCCAAACCCTTGGGCTATATCAAAATGAATTGCATCATCAATTCATAATCACCAAATTTCCCAATTGATTGGTAAATAGATTGAGATATGGCCATCATTCGTTCCTTATAGGCCATCCTCATTGGCCAGTTTTCTTTAACCAAATGAAAAACCAATCTCATAAATCAGTGTGGTCGAAGATGTAACACTTGCACTCATAAAGAATTACAAGTGGTTTTCCACTAAGGGAAGTCTTCGATGAGGTGGTCTTGCACCTAACAGGAAAATGATTTAAAGGTGGTCTTGCACATAACATGCACAAGAAGCATTGTCCAAATTTACATAACAAGCATTTTTCTATTTGATCCCATCCATTGTCATGATAAAAATATTTTGAGGTGGTCGAATTTTATACAAATCCTTGGGCTGGCTCAAAATGAATTGCATCATCCATTCATAATCAACACCTTTCGAAATTGATTGGTAAACATTTTGACAAATGGTCACAAATAAAATCGATTGGAAAATAGATTGACAAAATGGACACATATTATCTCTTGGAGAAAGGAACTCCAACCACAAAGGATAGTGTGCTTGCCCTCAACTCTATAGGAAACAAATATGTCTTCCATGGTTGAATATAAGCGAAATATCCTGCAATATTCCAAGTTCCAGATCACAAAACTTGCCTTATCATAGCTTCAATATTGAGACTGTTTTCACTTTCCATTCTAATAGGAACCATTTGATAAATGCACCTCCATCATGTGTATGATGCATGAAGTAAAGACAAATAGAAAACAATTTTATTAAAATAACATATGTCAAAATTTATTTGTATGGTACTTGGATTATTAATTATTAACATCTTAGATTTGGAATATCTTCAACAAAATTTAATAAGTGGGGTGAGTAGTAGTGTTTCTTATTCTACCTCCCTTGTTTATCAGTTTACAAATAGTTAAATATTGTAAACTTGAGGGGAAAAGCACTTGAATGGTGAAATATCAATGGAGTGATACTAGGAGAGTGGATATTTTTTATCTGTGAAGATGTCCAGATTGTATAATGTGATAGTATAAGTGGATAGCTAGAGAGTGAATGAGTTGTAAGGGCATTCTCTAAACATGTGTTTCATCATGAAAATATTATGAATTTTTCACTAATTTTGTCTTGAAAAGAAACTAGGGATTGAATATTAGAAGCAAGTGTTAATTAAACAAGAGAATGAATGTTAAAAGTGAGTGTTAATTTTCAAAATATATTTCTAGCTTCTAGGTTATTTCAAAACACATCTAATTCAATTTTCTATAACCATGCTTCACTAAGAAACATCAGTTGTGAAACAGGTTGACATTTCTCATCACTTAACCTCTCAATCCATACGACTTTCATTGGCTACAGATTTGATAGTGCCTTTGTCCTAAATGATAGATTTGTTTCCTATCACATAAGATCTTGGAACAACATTTTCGTTGGTCCTACATAGCTCCAATCCACATTTGGAGTGAAAATTATGTATGTGAGTAATAGACATTGTATACACCAGTCATCAATGACAATTCTCTTGCAAGTTCTATAGTGTATTTAACCCACTCTCCCATATTAGAATATCTCACAAATTCATAAGAAAATTTATGAGATGTTGTGGTCAACTTTGGTCTCTATATAGTATTGAGTTTTAGGAATTGTTCACAAGCTAGAAAGCTATTTAATATAAGTAGGGATATTCTATAGTTATGGATTTTATCCCTTTTCATTTCATGCTTTTTAATCAGGTATAAAACACAACCCATCAGATATGGCTACTAACAAGGAAACAATCAATTGTGACGTCATTATAGATGAAAGTGCAATGATTTTTCAATGTGATTCATATCCAAAATCTAATATGAAATGTGTTTATGCTAGATGTTATTAAGGCTAAAAGATCACCTAAGTTGTGTGGTAGGAATGTGCAGGTCTAAGGACAGTCAAGTATACAAGAGTTGAGTGTGCATGAAGAGCACAAGAATGAAGTGGCAGATAAATTCTCCAAGGCAAACTCATAGCAACACCAGTTTGGAAATGAGAACATGTATTACAACACTTTACAGTATATTTCATTACAAGACCTTCCTTAACCAAGAGAAGAATGGCCATTCAGAAAACTGAAGGCAGAAGTCCTCCTCGAGAGTGAAGGAAACGTTACTTCTGCAGCAAAGCAGGACATATCTAGAACAACCATGGAATTTAGGTGGTTGGTGGAGTAGAAAATGAATGTAAAGAGCACCAGAGTCCAGTTGCAGAATGTACAATGGACAAGATTGGAGTCTTTAGAAGTCATGGCAGTGCACAAGATTGGATTCTTTAGAAGCCATAGTAGGCTCAAACTCCTAATACTTGAGTGTAAGTTTATTATACTACCAAGATGTAAAAAGGAATATTTATTGGAGGTCAAACCAGATTTTCTATTGATGTTGGATGGGCTGAAATTTTCAGTTATCACTGAGTCAAATCCGGCCATTAAGTTAGGTGATAATCAAATGGTTAATGAATTGGTATCAACCATGCCAAATATAGATCTTGTATTCAATTTTGGTGCATTGTGCTTTGAAAAGACAATGGGATGTGGAGTGGTCAACCATACTCTGTTGTGGATCAATTCCACTATTGAATGAAGGGTCATGGAGATCACTAGGATAACCCTAACTTGCTTTCTCAATTGATGCATAGTATCATTTACTACAATCCTAATGTCGAGAATAGAGGCATCATTTTGAATTAGGTAGTTAGACCACTTGCATATTTTGGCACTTTAATTGTAATTGCCACTGCCACCAAGTGTTGGGTACTGGGGGCTCTAGATGTTTGTCGAGTTAGTTTGATACATTGAATTTTACAACTTGATTTTATCTTCCAAGTAAATCTAGTCAACATTGGGTTATATATACATTACATTTGGATATAAATTACATTCAAATTACTTCAGTTGTATGTTGTTTTGTGGATTAATATGGAGATGTTATGGATCAAATAATTAAAAACTACATATACAACACCAAGTGCACAGCGTTCTCTATGTTTTGATTCATTAATTGTTGAATTAGTATTTGGATTTAATAGAAGACATTATGAGATGACCAACTTGGCTAAGTAGGTACAAACCCAGCTCATTTGGACTAGTCTAGCACCGAACCATCCCCCAACCTAAATAGAGGGATGACTCAAGACGGTATCTTTTCAACTCTGTCAATTCGGTCAAGTCCAAGTCTGAATTCTCTGAGGTTAAAGTAAATAAAAAGTTTGATCTAGATACAACAACTAGAACTAGTGATAATTCCAATGTATGGCACCTAGAAGAAGACTAGGCAATTAATTTAAGATGCAAAACTACACAGTAGCCACAATGGTAGTTCTCAGTTACTAATATCATGCATGATTTGTTGTGGTATTCATATTGATATATGGCATGTTGATATGGCAAGGAAATCTTAATTATGATAAGGAAACCCTAATTTTTCATTAGGAGTGTTATAGACCAGTTTAATATTGTGCTAGGTATTTGAGAGTACTCATACATACTAGAATTTTCCTTTATTCTTTTTGTTCAATTCCAATGCAAGATATTCATTAGGCCATAATGATCTAGGTTTCCAGCATCTAGCAACACCTCAAAATACCAGCTTGCAAGTTCCCCTGGACAACAGGATTGGAGGCAAATTTAATCAGAGTTGAGGAGGATTACATTGTAAATTTTTGTTTGTTCTACAATGTAACAAAGAGGTATCTGAAATTTTCACAAAATACACATGATAATCAGATATCACAAATTGTATAGTTGCAAGCATACCCATTTCATTTCTAGAGACACAAATAAGGTATAGTATATCCCAATCATGCAATCACCATCATACTCATTAGAATATATGCTAATTTTAGTTATATCCTAAATGTGTTTTTAACTTTTAATGTAATCCTAGGATCATGGATCTTTGTTCTAAAAAATTAATACTAACACAATGGGATATGTTAACTCTAGATTCTCAAAAAAAACTAAAAATACCATTTTAAATGATTCATCTACTTTGTGGAATACGGGTAGATAACATGATGTCAATAATAAATTGATAAGGGAAGTGGAGTCTGAAAGCATGCTTGCATCCCTTGTTCCATAAGAAAAATAATCTCTAGGCTACTAGTTAGAAACTAAGAATGAAGAAGAATAAAATCGCATGTTTTCACTTTAATTAATCCTCTAAAACTCTATAACATAAAATGAGTTACAACGATATCACTGAATAAGTTGTTTTAAATATACAACACATATGAAACAGATTCATATATTTGAAAATAATAAGCATCCCTAGACACACACCATCAAGAAGATGAAATTTTTTATTACATCATAAATATATTGTGATAAGTAAAAATCTTTAAACTTACTCCTTCAAACTTGGCCACAGTAGACTCCTTTAGTATCTTTTTAAGAGGGAATTGGGCAGAGTTGACCAAACTAAATGCATGTGCAAAGTAATCTCCAAATCGCATCAACTAAACATTAGGTTGCTTTTCATATGAGGATTACAAATCGAACACGAGAGGCATAACACCAATGACATAACCCAATTAGAAGAAATAAAATAATTTTCTAATACTTGCTCCAAAAGTTGATCATATATTCATAATGAAAAGCATCTTATCCTAATAGTTCAGTTCACTAAGGAATAATATTTTCACTTGACGTGCAAAAAAAGAGAAAAAAACTATAACCTCAAAAGTTGTAAACCAACAAGAATGAAAATGAACCAAATTTTCGTCACTGAGGGTTCAACCACGAAAATAGAATTTGAAATAAAATTTTATAAAGTTAATTTTTCCAATACTTTCTTGATTAAATTTCATTCAGCGTTCTTCATCCTAAGTAAAAGAGCTTGTAGGGACAAGACAAGTCCCAAATGATGGCAGGTCTTGATCCTTATTAAAAGAGCTTGTAGGAACATGACAAGTCCCAAAGGGTGTCAAAAGAAAAGAAAAAAATCATAAACATTATTCATATCAAAGTTTAAAAAAACGCGTCCAGCAAGTGACAAAAAGAATCCAGAGTATAAGAGTTTTAAAATAGTTTTTCCCTATTTTCCATTAAAACTCAATGGACCTATAAATATTTTTCAATCAAGTTTGATAGCAGACCGCAAATAACCTAAAAGTTAGTTATGTATCAGCATCTGAACTATATACATGAGTGTTTGAATCACTACTTCTATTTTTGACTCGATAGAATAGAGTCAAACTTGGGACAAAATTAATTAGGCTCACCAGCAAGGCCAAGCATGTTTGCCTTGGGAATAATCAAAACCTCAACGAAATTCACAACTAAGGTTGAATTTAATCCATAGAAGCCTAAATTCCTTTTAACAATACCATTATAGCACCATACAAATGAAGATGAAGAATGTGAAAGAAGATCTTGATGAGGAATGTGAAAAAAAACCCTAAATATTTTGAAATAGCTAAAATAGTTCAACTATCTGAATGAAAATGAATAATGCTTAACCATGTAAAGAAGATAGGAAATGCTAAATCATTAATTAAAAATCTTATATAAACGTTTGGAGAGGAGATCAAAATTCTCAGATCATTTAAATAACATATACAAAATAAAAAACACTTGTAAATGTGTGCAACATTTAATTTAGTAATGACAAAAATGTCAATCGATCCATACCAGAAGTAATTCAAAGCCTTGGGTATCTACCACTGAATCAAGCAATTCTAAAACTTTTGGAAGCCCAATAAATAAATAAATGTTATTTATATTATTAAATATTAATGTATATCATGTAATTGTGTTTGTGGTTCTTTGTCGTACATTCACTCTACAAATGTCATATGCCATCTACAAATGTCATAACTATTTATAAACCCTACATTTCCTCAACATGCAGTAGGGAAGCAATGAATTCCCTCACACACCTAAGCATAATGGTCTTGGAGCAGCTAGGTTTGGGAAGCGGTAATATGGGGGTAACTTATTTCCCTGGTTGGCTGAGTTCAAGTTGAACCAACATACTGAGACTCCTTACTTAGAAAAGATGCTTCAATCTACACCTAGCTTCTTTCCTTTCACCAATATATTCAGGGGCATGATCCAGAAGGAAAGTTGCTTAATCCTCTCTTATAGAGAAAAAGAACATTAAAAGATGCTTCCTTCGCTAGGTCCATCATTCACCAATCTCAGGTAGTTCAGCTTCTGAAGTTAATACTCTGGGTGGATCTTATGCCTTCCTTCTCTTCGGCATGGTAGGAATAATCCCTCTTTGGCATGGCAGGAATAATTCGAGCATGCTATAGTTCGCTTGGCATGCATTGCGGACTTGCTTCACACTGCCAAGACTTTGAGAACGAATAAATGAAACAATGAAGCCAGAGAACACAACACCACAAAAAGAACAGATACTTACAGCTAAACATAAAACCTTGTTGTAGTTCCAATTAACATAAGACCATGTTGCAGTTCCAATTCTAGGTACAACAGCAACATAACCAGTAAAAGCACCTAGTAAGAGAAACACATAGAGTAAACCCCAATATTAAGGTTAAAGAGATAGGATATGGGACATAAAAGCACTTGGTTGAGTTACATTTGACATCGCACATTATGGGAGTTGAACGCATAGCCTCACTCCTAAAATGAAGGAGTTTTTTTAACCAAGAGGGATAACCTCCCTCTAAAATGAAGGATTTGTTGAATAAACATGGATAACCTAGCATGGACTCTCTTACGCAATTGGAAAGGTGACCATCGAGAGGGCACATTCCCTCCAGAACCAGGTTGAATGTACACTAGGAAATCAAGTAATTATCTTTGATATAAAGGGAAGAGCCATTCAAATACTTCCCAGGTGAACACTTCGTAAAGGAAGAGTTAAGGTCTGGCGAGCATTCGTCAAAAAGAAAATGAATGGAACCAGATAGAACTAGTAGGTAGCATCAAAGCAAGCATAGGTATCTAGAGCATATCCATAAACAATGGAAGCAACACCAATAGTAGTAGTACCATAAAGAGAATATATAGTTTACTAAGAATGAGTAGTTGATCCAATCATTGAAGCAGTAGTTTACATCAATGGAGCAAAGGCAGTTGTATACCTATATCTAGTATCAGGTCCAGATCGAGATGCAAATCCAAGATCCAGTGCAGACCAGTCTGCCCACCATTTATTATATCAGCTCTCGAGAGCCAGCCGAGCTCTCGCATTAAAGCACCCAGGTCAAGGTGAGGGAAAACTTAAAATCAATTTCCTGGGTACCACCTATAAATATTTTCCTGAGAATGCTAAATCTAAAACTCTCGGTTGGGAATAGTGTAGGCTATACATCGAGAGGTATTGCTCACACAAGGTGCGGATTTGGCCCGAGAAAATACCATATACAAACTTAAGGACCCAATTGAGAGATGCCACATTGGAGATTTTGTATATCTCATAAACTAGCACCAGGGTTGGAAAGAAAAGTTAGCTCCCCTCTAATGTGTTATTTACTCCAAGCTTCCGATTATTTCCTTTGAGTCACTGACATAGTAGTAATTGTCATTGTCACCTGAAGGGAAGCTCCTACTTGAGGGCTCGGGAAAAAATGGTTACATAGAGCCATACATGTGATAAAGAAACCAAGTGAAGCGTGAGGTAAGAAGCAAGTGTTTAACTATTATTCTTCCAAAGTTAATGGGTCTGTTAGAGTCGGTCTCTTCAGCCCTCCGTCAGAGATCAAAATCTCTTTTGTTGCATTTCATTTTATGGGTCTCATTCAGTTCGATCATCTGCATTCCGCTAGGGGCATGCCATAATCTGACGGAAGGGTTTGGTCATTCATCATCCCTCATGCTTTGCACTGCTGGCTCAGGTCTGTTCATCAAAATCAAGTTTTTGTGTCTTTTGATCAGCAAGAGTTATTTTCAGTCACTAGGTCTAGGGTTTCACAAATTGTGTCTTCACAATGTCCAATAAAGCCAGCAGGCCAGAGGAAGGTTCTTGAAAATTTTTCATTCAAAGATTATCATCATCATATGGATGGATTATGACTCTTCTTCAAAACTCTGCTTTGAAGAAAAGTCGACATTTCGTTTTTGTAAATTTTTAAAAGTTTTTTCAGTTGTTGAATTCTTCAGACGCAGCCCTGGTCGCCTTTGCCAAATTCTATGTCAGCTATCCCTGCAAAAAATAACCGAAAGATTCATCATTCAAGCTAAAATTAAAGAGGAAACAAAAAGACAGAGTTTGTATTACTTGTGAAAAAGTGCCAAAGTGTAAACATTACAAAAATGGGTTTGAGAAAAGAAAAATCAAAATCCATGGCTATATGAGAGATTTTCCATTTTGAGAAATTCATTTGCATGCCAAGAAGCAAAGAGTAAACTATTCAAAGCAATTTTGGTGCATAAGAGTGAAATTGGGTGAAGTTGGATGAAGCCGAGTCGGCGCGGCGCATAGAACAGGTGGCGCAGCGCACTGGAGAGGCGCGACGCACTGGGAGGAGAAACCCAGTGTAAATTTTCTCAGGCCCAACGCACTGGGACGGCGCGGCGTGTTGGGTATGCAGCGCAGCGCGAACAGTCCAAAGCCCAAAAACGTTTGAAATTTCTCCAAATTGCCATTTATTTGCGTGGATTTGCCAGGTAGGGTCGACATCTTGATGTTTCATCCATTTTTGTGCTGAGTGATGGTGGTTTATGGATGCTAATGATTGAAACAAAAATCCAAACCCTACTTCAACGTGCCTCAAAAGAAATTGTTTTGGTTTCCATAATTCAGTTTTTTGCTACCAAAGTCACTCCTTTTTCCCATTCCTCCCTTGTTTTTATCATTCCCTAGTTTCCTACCCCCCTAAGCTCATTAATTCCTTCTCCTAAATGCTCTGTCCCAAATTCTCCAATCTCACACCTCAAACCCTACACAACAATTCCTAACCCTATACATCAAATCCCTCAAAACCCTCCTACATTTCCCTAATCCCTATAGTCCCAATAGTCCCTAATCCCTTACTACTTTCCCTCTTCCTAACAGTCCCTTGTTTCATTTGTTTCCCCTTGGTGGCAGAATTCGAACACATCACTAAAAGAGCAGTTCAGCACAGTTTTCCTACACCAGCATCTTTTTCTCCAAGGCAGTTTGAAAAATAGCAGTCATGGCATCTGAGCATTCATCGGATTATGAAATGGAAACCCAAAGTGACTCCCCCATGGAGGAACATTCCCACAAAGTGCCAAACTTAGGGAGATCATCCAGGAGCAGCAAACAGAGATCCAAGCCTTATCCCTTGACTTGGAGAGAGCTAAGTGGACCATGAAATATTTGGAGTAGAGGAAAAAATAGCTTGAAGATCAACAAGCTATCATGGAGTTACAAAACATCCGCGAGAATCGTCAAGCTGCACAAAGGAGAAGGATTTGAGCTCTCTTCATTGGAGCAAGAGATTGATGATGATTGGGAGTCTAATCTCGAGAGAGTTAACATCCACTTAGAGAGACTGTTGGACAAGGCCAATAAGGACCATGCATTGCTGAGACACATGGCTTTCCACTACATGGCACGGAAAAAGGTCTGCAAGGCACGAATCAGGAATTTAAAGGCAAAATTGAGGAAGGCAATAAGGAAGAAAAAGAGGAAAGGGGAGCTTGATCGTTTTCCAATATTGGCCGAAGCCTCTTTAGTCCAGCATGACACTTAATGAAGAAGCTCCAGCCCAAATTTCAAGAAATTTGGGGCATTTTTGGCATTTTGACAAATTTTGGCACAAAAAACAAGGTTTTTCTCCCTATGCGCCGCGCCACGTGGCGCGCGCTTTTGCTAGGGAGATCCAAATTGAAAAACATTTACATAATTAGATTTGGCATGAAAAATCATGACTGATGGTGCATGGCCAAGAATTTTGGGCAAGTTTTGAGCCCTCAGGAGGTCAAAAACACTCACAAAATGACCTCTTTGCCCCTATTTTGACACACAGGAAGCAATCCTGGGAGATTGTAGTTTTGGAGGGGAAAATGACATCCAAATTGAAAAATTCCACTTGGGTTGGAAAGTAGATAGGCAGGGCTTTCCAATGAGCTATCTTGGGCTCAATTTGGACTTCATGAAGTGCCTAAAACTCAGCCTCAAATTGGCACAATGCATAGAGGATTTGGCACGACGCATAGAGGATTTTTGCTCAATTTTTCACCTTCCAGCTCAGAAATTCGGCCAGTTTGACTAGTTTTGCTTTTTGATGTAATTTTTTATCTATCTTGATGTAATTGGATAAACGTGATGTAATTTTGGCACTTATTTACTTTTTCTAGAGGATTCATTCACTAAAGAGTGAAAATTTAATGAATGAATCAGTTTCCTACCTTATAAAGGCAAGTTGTTTTGATTGCCTAGATTTTAGTGCTTTGTTTAGAATTGGTTGAAACAGCTCCTAGAATGATGAGCTCGACCCCTATAGGAAAGAGAATGGGTTGGGCTAGTCTATATCATGTAATTCCTAAGTCATTTTCAGGGTTGGACACTAGGGATTGCTTTGGCATATCATTGTACATTCTATCTCTACATTTTTGGCTAAGGAAAGACCAGGGTTTTGCAGCACTGTTTGGGATCCATGTGGATTTATGTTTTGATGGTTTTCTTCTCTAAGTAATTGTAAGTTCATTAGTGTTATGTGTATCATTTTCCTGTCTCTTCTTCTGAATTTGAACAAATGAGTGATTAAGGTAGAATCCATTAACTACTATGCTCTACCTTTGAATTTGTTTAAATTTCCATGTTTTCATCTGTTTAAGGAGAATTCTTAAGACTCTCTTGCTCTCCTTAGCTCCTCACCAGTCTGATCTATCCATTCACTCACTTTAAAGCATCAAAACGATTGCCTTCTTTTCCCCAATCAGAACTCTGTAGAAACTGTGCCTCATCCCCAAGCCCAATTTTCCTTTCCCTGTTTCCAGCAAAAAACCCCCAAAAACTCAAATCAAACCCTTGTACTTCATACCTAGCCTAAAATTAGATTTTATTTCAGTCATCTTGAGCCCCATCGCTTTTCTTTTGCTGAGATCGACCCGGAGAGAGCCCTCTCCTGTCCTCGTAGGGCTAGCTACGACGCTAAGCGTGGTTTGATGTGGACCTAGAACCTTGTCTTTTCAGCCTGAGAAAAATCTAAGCTCTAACATAGTGGTGACTCTGCTGGGGAAGAAATTTTATTTTCATTGTTTGGCTTTGCAGACTACAGAAGGAGTCTGAAGATTAGCCAGGTAGCCTTCGAAACACTTTTGCTTTGCATTAGCGCAAGTAGATAAAAGCTACTTCAGTCAATCTCCGGTCTAGTTTATAAACTGAACATCTGATCTAAACGATCACCCTAGTACATGTATCAAGTTAGATCTGATGGTTGATGGTGGACAACAATCAGACATAAGAAGGTTGAAATCATTCACCTGGTGACTCCAACTCAATGTAGAGACTCCACTGGAGGACTAGCTCTTTATCTGAGAAAATGGAAGGATCTTACACAAAGTTCGGGTATCCAAAGTGGAATGGTATTCAGGATCTAGTCCGCTTTCTTGTAAATTACTTCTTTGTTGTTCTTGAAGTTGTCCTGAAAGTTTTTCAGAATTTGTTGTATGATAAAGGTGATCAAAATATTCAGTCGACCTATTCAAAAAGTGTAACTACTGAGTTTCCCTTTGATCCTGGCCTCCTTACTTTTCCCACATCTCATGATGACTTTCTTTAGCATGATGAGCCTAAAGAAAACAAACCTAATCCTGTCACTCTTGTATATACTCCTACACCTTTTATAATCCCAGATAGGTATAAACCTCTTGTTTTACCTTCTGTTCTTCATGCTTTCCCCAAAAACTATGATCTATACTTGCCGAGGTTTGATGGTGAATGTAATAATGTCAATGCTGAGCAACATGTGTAGAATTTTGAGTCTTTTCTAGACCTTTTTGAAGTTGATAGCGAAGATGTCAGTATAAGGCCTTTTGCACTTTCTTTGCAAGGCAAAGTGAAGAGTTGGTTCAAAACCCTGCCTGATGCAAGCATCTCAGATTTCCAACAGTTCGTCATGTAGAAATTTTGAATAATATGACACATATTCATAGAGATTATCCTGATTATACACTTATAAGCGGAACATGCATAATACATAACCTCCTCTACGTTGATCATCAATTTACAAAAGCAGAAACATTCACAAGCGTACATAGAAGCATCAATCACACATATCAACACAGTATTTTCCCGAGGAAAGCATCTCGCTAAAAACCCCAACTATCTGTATATTATAGTGATTGAATCATGTAAAATTAAAAAGTACAATGCTTATCACAAGCAATCCAGTACCAGCTCCACCTGTTACACACAATACAGCTCAGATTCGATCTCCAAATCTCCCCCGCTGCTTTGCCTGCCTCCACTGCTCAATACCTGCTCAAGAATTGATGAGAATGGCTTACCAAACTCGTATTTCACCTGCAAAGAATCACTCACACTATGTTGGACGTGAGAACAGGCTACAATTCTTGGTATTGGCCAATTCATTGGCATACTCAATCCCTCTGATTGTGCAAATCATCATGCACAACTATAGTCACAACTGATAGCAATCTGATCCTCTAACACCTGTCCCTGCTGAACTGAACATGCACTGACATGCAACTGAGTTAACTGATGTATTCTATAGTTGCATTATGAGTTAATAACTTGTGAATTAATTAATAACTAATTCACCCAACTCATCTCTAGTCTATTGATCAGTTAGACTAAATACAACTAGTTTAACAAGGCTAAACTGAACACAACTCCATCAACTGCACCTCCAGTCCACTAAACTCAACTCACTTGAGTTCTAACTGAAGTCTTGCATGCAAATATTAGTCATCCCATAGGTAACCATGTATTTCCTTCTGGGATCTACATGTACCACATTCGTAGCTCATCCTGAAGTGCTCCAAGAGAATAAGATCAAGTTTATAGTCCAAATATTATTATGAGACAATAATATTTGACTTTTCTATTTTTGACAGCCACTCTAAAATAGACTTTGATCACTCATACTGTGATCACTCACACTGTGATCATCCACACTGTGATCATCCACACTGTGATCAAAAATAGAACTTGCGCCATAATTTGCCTGCGGGCCCACTTAGTGAAGGCGACTCTTTTCACTAAGCTCCATCATCTTGTTGCATTCTCAACAAGCATTTCTTGTTGCAAACTTTTCAACACGTCAAAACTTTCCTCGACAGGTGGGTGATCGGATAGAACCTTTTCTTGATTATAGAAGATTATAACTAGCTGAAAAGATTGCCAGGGGAGACAGTACAACAGTTTTCTGCCAAATTTAACCAAGTTTATTATTCAATGCCGGTTGATATAAGACCTCCTCCTAGATCTGCTCTCTTGCACTATCCGGGTACCTTTGATCTAGAAATGAAGTTTTAGCTGAGAGAAAGGAATGTCGCAACACTTGAAGAGATGCAGAACAGTGCAGTAAATGTAGAGGCTCATCTGCTGATCCGAAGGGCAAGGTTGAAGGAAGAAGAGATGAAAAACGTGGATCCAGAGAAATCGACACCTTCAGAGGAAAAGCTTGACATTTTGGTGAGTGCAGTAGAAGAGATGGTGCAAAAAATGACTGCAAAAAATGAAAATGACGTTCATGAACAAGTTGCTGATCCAAAACATCTTCTTTCTTTTCCCAATTGTTATAGATCTGATAATGATTGTCTTATAGATCATCTTGGAGAAGAGAGATCTGTTGATATGACATGTATGCTTGATGATGTGTTTTATACTGATGATTTGCCTCAGTTTGATCAGTATGATGATGGTTATGTTCTCCAAACAGAAGCTAATCTTGCAGACAAATCAGCAACTAGTTTGTGGGAGGAGGAAGTTCACTTTCAGCAGCTTGAGTACAGTGATCAACCGATGCATATTAGCTATGACAATGACGAGGAAAGTGCAGCAAATCTTGAAGTATGTGAAGGATCTTTGCCTCTTTTTTTGCTTCGTTTTAGTTCATCAGAGACAACATTCATGCAATCAGAAATCAGTTTTCAACAAGTCCTGATTTGGACCATCTTGAGGGAAATGAAAACCTTGTTCAAGACTTCTCATATTCAGCTTTGCAATCCCCGAAAACCATTGCTTGTCAAATTGCAGATGAAGACATGGAAGCTGGCACATATGATCAAACGATATAGGATGAATCCCTAACTTTCTATTTTGAATCATTTCAGTTTTTGAAGGGTAAATTGCGCAGTAAATCTTCGAATGGGCAGCCTGTAGGAAATCAACAATCTCTAGGTTTTGATGTTGAGGATGAAGGTCAGATTATAGATGAAGGTGTGGCAGCCGAAATACATGATTTAATGATGCAAGAGGATTCTGTACCCTTTTGTTTCGAAGCATTTCAGTTTATAAGGCAGAATCTTCGTAATATCTCTAAAGAAAAAGATGAACAGCCAGTAGGATATTATACAGTTTCAATGGACACATTGCAGTATTCTTTTCAAGTTTTTGATGATCCTATTGCTTGTGTGTTGGATGATGTTTGCTGTAAAAGTTCTTCTCCATTAGCTAACCATGTGACAAAAGAGAATGTTGATAATAATCTGATTCAAAGGTCACCTTCATTGTTTTGTTTAACAGATTTTTCATTACAAAGCTCAGATCAAGGTTTGCAGTCATATGAGGAGACTGATAAAGGAGACTTTTGTTCTGTTTGGAATTAGCAACAGAGTTTGGTTATTCACGAAATTCAGGATCCTTTTAATAGCTTGCTGCAATCACAAAAGAAAGACAGCACAAATGTGAGGAAAATCTTAATATTCAGCTATGAAGATTACCTGGACCAGAGCAGTAATGTGTTAATGGAAATTAAAAGAGATGCTTATGAAGATCCTTTCGCAGTATTCTTAACGTCATCCAGTCAATTCATTCTTTGCAAGTTTATCAACAATCAACTTGATTCCGCCTTTCCATGGGAGTTGTCGTTCAGTAGTTTTCTCTTGTTGTTCCTAAGCGAGCACTTGCGGAGAATTCAAATATCAGCCATGATGCTTACATGGTTGCATTGGTTGTTCCATTTCACTTGATCGAGTGGTGAAAAGAACACTTAGAGTAGGTTTGTTAGTTATGTTTTAGTCATGTTTGGTTTTATTATGGTTTTCAATTTTAGTTTTGAGTCCAATTTTCAGTCAATAAATGAGTTAACAAATCTTGTGTGGTTTTGTCAAGTCATCGACTCCATAGCCCAATGGACGAAGGCACTATCTGCTCACCCAAAGATCTGTAGTTCTTGGCACCTCCAAGGAGCTACCATCCCCATTGGAGCCAATGTTAGAGTCGGTCTCTTCAGCCCTCCGTTAGAGATCAAAATCTCTTTTGTTGCATTTCATTTCAGGGGTCTCATTCAGTTCGATCATCTGCATTCCGCTAGGGGTATGCCATAATCTGACGGAAGGGTTTGGTCATTCATCACCCCTCATGCTTTGCACTGCTGGCTCAGGTATGTTCATCAAAATCAAGTTTTCGTGTCTTTTGATCAGTAAGAGTTATTTTCAGTCACTAGGTCTAGGGTTTCAAAAATTGTGTCTTCACAATGTCCAATAAAGCCAGCAGGCCAGAGGGAGGTTCTTAAAAATTTGTCATTCAAAGATTTTCATCATCATATGGATGGATTATGACTCTTTTTCAAAACTCTGTTTTGAAGAAAAGTCGACATTTCGTTTTTGTAAATTTTTAAAAGTTTTTTCAGTTGTTGACTTCTTCAGACGCAGCCCTGGTCGCCTTTGCCAAATTCTATGATAGCTATCCCTGCAAAAAATAATCGAAAGATTCATCATTCAAGCTAAAATTAAAGAGGAAACAAAAAGACAGAGTTTGTATTACATGTGAAAAAGTGCCAAAGTGTAAACATTACAAAAATGGGTTTGAGAAAAGAAAAATCAAAATCCATGGCTATATGAGAGATTTTCCATTTTGAGAAATTCATTTGCATGCCAAGAAGCAAAGAGTAAACTATTCAAAGCAAGTTTGGTGCGTAAGAGTGAAATTGGGTGAAGTTGGATGAAGCCGAGTCGGCGCGGCGCATAGAGCAGGTGGCGCGGCGCACTGGAGAGGCGCGGCGCACTGGGAGGAGAAACCCAGTGTAAATTTCCTCAGGCGCGGCGCACTGGGATGGCGCGGCGCATTGGGTATGCGGCGCAGCGCATACAATCCAAAGCCCGAAAACATTTGAAATTTCTCCAAATTGCCATTTATTTGCGTGGATTTTCCAGGTAGGGTCGACATCTTGATGTTTCATCCATTTTTGTGCTGAGTGATGGTGGTTTATGGATGCTAATGATTGAAACAAAAATCCAATCCCTACTTCAATGTGCCTCAAAAGAAATTGCTGTGGTTTCCACAATTCAGTGTTTTGCTACCAAAGTCGCTCCTTTTTCCCATTCCTCCCTTGTTTTTATCATTCCCTAGTTTCCTACCCCCCTAAGCTCATTAATTCCTTCTCCTAAATGCTCTGTCCCAAATTCTCCAATCTCACACCTCAAACCCTACACAACAATTCCTAACCCTATACATCAAATCCCTCAAAACCCTCCTACATTTCCCTAATCCCTATAGTCCCAATAGTTCCTAATCCCTTACTACTTTCCCTCTTCCTAACAGTCCCTTGTTTCATTTGTTTCCCCTTAGTGGCAGAATTCGAACACATCACTAAAAGAGCAGTTCAGCACAGTTTTCCTACACCAGCATCTTTTTCTCCAAGGCAGTTTCAAAAACATCAGTCATGGCATCTGAGCATTCATCGGATTATGAAATGGAAACCCAAAGTGACTCCCCCATGGAGGAACATGCCCACAAAGTGCCAACTTAGGGAGATCATCCAGGAGAAGCAAACAGAGATCCAAGCCTTATCCCTTGACTTGGAGAGAGCTAAGTGTACCATGAAATATTTTGAGCAGAGGAACAAACAGCTTGAAGATCAACAAGCTATCATGGAGTTACAAAACATCTGCGAGAATCGTCAATCTGCACAAAGGAGAAGGGTTGAGCTCACTTCATTGGAGCAAGAGATTAATGATGATCGGGAGTCTAATCTCAAGAGAGTTAACATCCACTTAGAGAGACTGTTGGAAAAGGCCAATAAGGACCATGCATTGCTGAGACACATGGCTTTCCACTACATGGCACGGAACAAGGTCTGCAAGGCACGAATCAGGAATTTAAAGGCAAAATTGAGGAAGGCAATAAGGAAGCAAAAGAGGCAAAGGGAGCTTGATCGTCTTCAGATATTGGCTGAAGCCTCTTTATTCCAGCAGGACACTTAATGAAGAATCTCCATCCCAAATTTCAAGAAATTTGGGGATTTTTGGCATTTTGACAAATTTTGGCACAAAAAACAGGGTTTTTCTCCCTATGCGCCGCGCCATGTGGCACGCGCTTTTGATAGGGAGATCCAAATTGCAAAAAGTTTACATAATTGGATTTGGCATGAAAAATCATGACTGCTGGTGCATGGCCAAGAAGTTTGGGCAAGTTTTGAGTCCTCAGGAGGTCAAAAACACTCACAAAACGACCTCTCTGCCCCTATTTTGACACATAGGAAGCAGTCCTGGGAGATTGTAGTTTTGGAGGTGCAAATGACATCCAAATTCAAACATTCCACTTGGGTTGGAAAGTAGACAGGTAGGGCTTCCCAATGAGCTATCTTGGGCTCAATTTGGACTTCAGGAAGTGCCTCAAACTTAGCCTCAAAATGGTGCGACGCATAGAGGATTTGGCGCGGCGCATAGAGGATTTTTGCTCAATTTTTCACCTTCCAGCTCAAAAATTCGGCCATTTTGACTAGTTTTGCTTTTTGATTTAATTTTTGATCTATCTTGATGTAATTGGATAAACATGATGTAATTTTGGCACTTATTTACTTGTTCTAGAGGATTCATTCACTAAAAAGTGAAAATTTAATGAATGAATCAGTTTCCTACCTTATAGAGGCAAGTTGTTTTGATTGCCTAGATTTTAGTGCTTTGTTTATAATTGGTTGAAACAGCTCCTAGAATGATGAGCTCGACCCCTAGAGGCAAGGGAATGGGTTGGGCTAGTCTATATCATGTAATTCCTAAGTCATTTTCAGGGTTGGACACTAGGGATTGCTTTGGAATATCATTGTACATTCTATCTCTGCATTTTTGGCTAAGGAAAGACCAGGGTTTTGCAGCATTGTTTGGGATCCATGTGGCTTTATGTTTTGATGGTGTTCTTCTCTAAGTAATTGTAAGTTCATTAGTGTTATGTGTATCATTTTCCTGTCTCTTCTTCTGAATTTGAACAAATGAGTGATTAAGGTAGAATCCATTAATTGCTATGCTCTACCTTTGAATTTGTTTAAATTTCCATGTTTTCATCTGTTTAAGGAGAATTCTTGAGACTCTCTTGCTCTCCTTAGCTCCTCACCAGTCTGATCTATCCATTCACTCACTTTAAAGCATCAAAACGATTGCCTTCCTTGCCCCAATCAAAACTCTGCAGAAATTGTGCCTCATCCCCGAGCCCAATTTGCCTTTCCCTGTTTCCAGCACAAAACCCCCAAAAACTCAAATCAAACCCTGTACTTCATTCCTAGCCTAAAATTAGCTTTTATTTCAGTCATCTCGAGCCCCATCGCTTGTCTTTTGTCGAGATCGACCCAGAGAGAGCCCTCTCCTGTCCTCGTAGGGCTAGCTACGAGGCTAAGCATGGTTTGATGTCGACCTAGAACCTTGTGTTTTCAGCCTGAGACAAATCTAGGCTCTAACAGTGTCAAGCACCGTTGGTCCCAATTTTGGGGAAAAAATCACTTGCAAAATCACTTGCAGCGACGGAGTCAGTCAATCGCTCAAAATCAAGCAAATATTGAGGTATGAAGTGAGTGTTTAGCTATTTTTCTTCCAATACTGATGGGCCAAGGGACTCTGGTCTCGTTTCTGGGAGACAACATGTAGCAAAGGAATCAATGGGTCGACCAAAACTATTTGTGAGTTACAGATCTTCACGATCAATACATCACATTCATTAGGCAGTTGTGTGATCAACACATCACATTCATTAGGAAGTTGTGTGTAATCAACGAGTTGGGAGCCACATGCATATTCTAGCAAGACATTATAAACAACAAACATTTGATATTAACTAAATAATGCTAACTCTAATACTAACTGTGGAAAATGCAACAAGAAAATATTAAATTAATTTTTTCCTTGAATTAAATTAGGAATAAAATTGTAATCCCACAACATAAGACAACTTTTACGAGTTAACTAAGTTAAATTGACTTATTTCGCTTAGTTAATTCGAGTTGAGGGTCTAACCAGAGTCATGTAGAGTGTCTCCTACCTTATAGGAGCCCTGGTTGAGTTTATTTTGAGTTGTAATTAATTAATTCAGTTTAACCGATTTAAAGTAAGTTAAACTAATTCCAAATTGTGGAGGAACTAGTAGAAGTTCATACAATGGGGTGTTTCTTCATGTGTTCAACCAGTTAACCGATGATTCACTCATAAATAACTCATGGATGTTAGATCTGAGAGTTACCCAATTGAGATTTGAGTTCAAGGACAATGTACTATTGGTTGTATAATCATCTGAATTGTATAGGTGGTGCATGCAGTCAGAGGAAGGCCTATGAGGATTTCAAAATTCATATTGAGGAATTTCGTTAATTAATAGGGGGCTAATTCCCAAGGAAACAACCCAAGGAAATAGGGACTTGGGAAAGAATATAATTGGTTAAGTATTGGCCTAGGCTAGTCTACGAAGTTGTGAGATAGATAGAGATAATGCAATATACATATAGCAAGGGATTTTAGTTGTGGCTTTCTCCAGGAAATCAATGTGTAATGTGTTGATTGAATTATTTCTCTTGTATGCTTCGTGATTTCGCAATTGTTTAATAGTTTTTGCTGATGAGTAGAGTCAATTCAAGTCTATTATTTAGTAAATTACAATTAGCAGTTTGAATCTACAAGGAATTTCTACATACTATCAGAGTAGAAATCACTATAGAAGAGGAGAATACGAGTTTGTTTATTGCAGGTGAAATAGAATTTTTAGTATCATTCTTCAGAGCCAAAAGGATGTCGTTCTACAGATTGAGACTTGAATATGCCCTTGAGGGTAGTTTGAACTATATTTCTTGGAAGGACAGGATGGAAGTAGTGTTGGAAGACAATGCGCTGAAGGAATTCATAGACACTGATATTCCTAAGCCTCCAATAACTGATGCTCAAAATATGGCAGAGTGGAGTAAATGTGTTGCAAAAATGAGAAGGATCATACTAGAAGGAGTTTGAGATCATGTTGTCTTGAACCTCCATGGGAAGGAGACTCCATATGCGATGTGGAAGGCCTTAACAAACATGTTTCAAAATAGCAGTGACCACAAGAAGCTGGCACTGAAGGACAAGCTCAGGAAAATCAAGATGGAGAAGGGTGACACAATACCAAAGTACTTGACCAAGTTCACCCAATGTCAGGATGAGATTCGAAGTGTTGGTGTTATAGTTTTTGAAGATGATCTGGTCAACCTAGCACTTCTAGGCCTTCCCAAGAGTTGGCACAAGTACTAGGATTCGGTAAATAGGAAGGAGAGGCTACTAGAGGGAGAATTTGTGGTCTGAATTGGTGCAAGAAGAGATTCAGTGAAAAACCAAAGATGGATCCTCATCCAAGCATGATGATGAGGAGAAATATGAGTTTGCTGGAAAGGTGAAGAAAGGAAAAGGGAAGTCATCCCATTCAAAATCAGATTCCAGTCAAGGCAGCAAGAAGAAGGAGTTATCAAAGATTAAATGTTTTCACTATCACGAGCTGGGACACTTTTCTTAGAAGTTTCTACACAAGAAGGTCGGAAAGAATCCCTCGGGAGGAGCAATAGGTGAAGCTCTTGCTTCACAATTCGAGTTGGATTTCACCCTCATTGCTTGCATGGTGACATCAGTGATGGGTAGTGTGCGGTATCTGGATAGTGGAACCACATTCCATATGACCAAAAACAAATAATTTCCAGTGACTTGGAGGAGAAGTACCTTCAAATGCACATAGAAATGGGAGATGGTGGAAGGTATAGCATGATGGGCATTGGTACTATTAATTTTTAGAGGGAGTCTAGTTCTCCTCTCACATTAAAATATGTCATGTATGCTCCGGGTCTGAAGAAGATTTTAGTTTTAGTTTCTATGTTGGAGGACCGTGGCTACAATGTGATATTTAGAAAAGGAAAGGATTTACTTCATCACATAGCCTCAGGACAAGTGAAGTGGATCAGGGTTCGGGTGAAGAACCTCTACAAATTAGATATAGAATATTGTGTTACTTTGAGCACAAAATCAAAGAAGGTGTAGATCCGAGACATCAGTGGATTATGGCATAGAAGATTGGGTCACTTGAACCATGGAGCTTTGAAGATCATGCAACAAAGTTCTACAGTACTTTCCAAGGGTGCACTAGAGCAGAGAGATACATGCAAAGGATGTACATTGGGGAAGTACACCAAAGCCACCTTTCATGAAAAGGAAAGTCGAGCACAATTGATCCTTGAAAGAGTTCACTTAGACATGTGTGGACCATTCTCAACAGCCTCCATAGCCAAGCACAGGTATTATGTAATATTTGTAGATGATTTATCACGTAAGTGTTGGATTTTTTTCATGCAAAAGAAATATCATGTGTTCTCTAAATTTTTTGAATTTAAAGCACTTGTTGAGAAAGACACTAGCAGGAAAATAAAGCCTCTCAGGATCGATGACGGTGGATAATATGTGTCGAATGAATTCGAGAACCTTTTTGCATCAGAAGGCATTCGACGGGAGTTAATAGCACCCCATAACCCATAGTAGAATGGGGTGGCTGAAGGGGAGAACAAAAGTATTGTGGGAGCTGCACGGGAGATGTTACACGATTGGGGCCTATCGTTACACTTGTGGATTGAAGCATGCAACATAGATTTATATGTGTAAAACAGGATTCCTCATCGAATTCTCAGGATGAGTACACCAGAAGAAGCTTTTTTAGGTAAGAAACCATATGTGGCACACTTCAAGATCTTTGGTTCATCAATTTACTTTCATGTTACCAAGGATGCAAGGAAAAAGCTAGAGCCAAGAACTGAGTTGGTAATATTTGTGGGGTACACTGATACACCTCACAACTATCGAGTGTACCTCCCATCTCATAGGATGACAATGGTTTGTAGAGATGTGAAATTAGATGAAGAGAAGGCCATTAGATGTTCCCTTGAGAGGGAGCTTCAGTTGCATGTAGATGAGAAGCTTTTAGCTCTAAAGGAAGAACCTCAAGATGACGTGGAGAAACCACATGCAGAGGAGTAGAGAGTGGAAGCATCCACTCATGCAAATATTGTAGATTTTTACTTGTAGATTCAACAGCTTATGTGATATGCTAAAACATAAGACAAGAATCTACTCTGTTCATCAGCAGAAACAAAAATTGATTGATGAAAACACTAAGCATAAAAGGAAGAATTTTAATCGCACATAACACAATATTTTTCTGGGGAAAGCAACTTCCAAAAACCACGAATATATATATTGCATTAACCAGAAGATCTGAGAAGAAAATACAATTCTTGTTCAACACAAACGATTCCTGCACAAGTAAAATCTATCTCTCTGCTTCACAAACCAACTTGAGCCAACGCATAGCCAATTTTGCTACCTGCCAATCCCCTACTTCGTAACATAATTCCTGAGAGAATTAGCCCATATTTAATTTGGAAATTCCCCACTCATAATTATGCAATCCATCCATAGGCCCTCAATTGATTGCATGCACCATCTATACAACTCGGAAAATAATGCAACTGATAGTACATTGTCCCTGAAATCTAATATCAATTGGGTCTTCCTCTTAACTAACATGCACAAGTCAATTATTAGTGACTCTTTAGTTAACTAGTGGAGTAGTGAAGATGCACTGGTGCTTTTCCCCACTACTAGACCTCCTACTAGTTCCTCAAACTGTTTGAACTAGTTTAACTGACTTTAACTCAGTTAGACTGAGTTAATTAATTACAACTCAAAAGAACTCAACTTGGACCCCTAAAGTTTAGGAATCACTCTACATGACTCTAGATAGACTTCTAACTCGAATTTACTAAGCCAACTACGTCAAATTAACTTAGTTAACTATTACAAGTTGTTATGAGAATATAATTTCGATTTAATTCAAGGAAAAATTAAATTAGGATTTCTTGTTGTTATTTTTAACACTCCCTCTCAACAAGAAAAGGATTATCTACTACCCCGATCTTTCCTTTGTGAAACTCGAATTTGCATCTTGACAAGGCCTTTATCAAAATATTTGCATCATGTTCCTCTGTGGGAATGTACTCCAACAACATAATTCTCCTCTGCAAACAATCTCGAAGATGATGATACCGATATCAATATGCTTGGACCAATGATGAAAAACTGGATTCTTAAAGAGTTTGATACAACTCTGATTATAATGGTAAATCACTGTTAGATCCATCTGCGGACCAAACAAACCAACCAAAATATTCATCATCTAGATAGCCTCACAAGTTGATTGACTAATATTCATGTACTCTGTTTCTGTTGAACTGAGTGCAATTGATATTTGTTTCCTGTTGTACCAAGAAACAACTGCTGACCCAATACTGAAGATCCCACCTGATGTTAGGATATTCCGACACATAGGATATAGTTAAGTTCAACTTGGTCTAGCATAGAGTTAGGTTAGAGTTAGGTAAAGTGTGTTTATTTACCGTTGTACATTTTGTAACTTACAATCCGACGGTCACGATATGTAGTGATCCGACGGTTCACTCTCACCTCGGTATTACCGACACTTGATCCGTGGCTTGACACCCGATTGGTCCATGAGTTCTATTTAAAGCGCATGGAGGGTCATTGTTCGGGTAATCCGTGCATGAGAGAAGCTTATGTAAATTTTCATTCTTTGATTAATAAATTGTCTGTACCCACGTTGGGACAGGCCGTGGACTGTTTCCCTCCTTGCACTCTGAGGGTTTTAACCACGTCAAAAATACTGGTGTATTGATTTGAGATCTGGTTGTGAGCGGTGTCCTTTTGGTATTCTTTCTGAGGAACTTACCCTGTAAATTCCTACATGGTATCAGAGCTATTTGAGGGCCGCGTCCGTTGGTGATCCAAATCTGAAGCCGGTAGAACTGCATGCGGCTGTCGTTTCCTAGATCTGTTGTTTCTGACTGCTTTCGGGCCGAGAGGACTGCTCTGTTGCGTTCGGAGCATCTGTTTCAGTGAGGAACCCCTTTCGTTTCACGCGAAAAGGTTTCCGGTAGCCCTAGCTGCGTCATTTTTCAGATCGGGAGGTATACAGTGTTTTTTTTGCAGTTTACTGTCATTTTCTCTCTGCTTATTCGGTTTCGGTTTATTTAGCCTTTTTTTTCCCGGATCTATACCTTTCATTTCTGCGTATACTCTTTGCCTTGCGACTCTGTGCGATCTGGGCAAATCAGAAACAGAAAGAAAGGATTTTTCTCATGCGTATGCTCTTTTCCCTGCACCTTAGTGTGATCTTGGAAAATCAGAAACATTGAGAAAAATATTTAGTTTTTCGGTTAAAAGCTAACTTTGAGATTTTTTTTAAAAATTCTAGTTTTTTGGCTAAAGCTAACTTTGAGCCGTAAGGTTCGTTTTTCTTTGCATATTCGTGTTGGGTTTTGTGTTTTGTGTTTTGTAAGGGAAAAGAGCCTTCCCAAGGCAAGCACGCAAATCGAGGCCCCCCCCCCCCCCTCTCTCTCTCTCTCTCTCTCTCTCTCTCTCTCAAATATTTTGTATAGATCAATTGGTTCAAAGACTTTTTAAGAGAGTAGAGGTCTTGGGTTCAAGTCTCCATTTTGTGGGGGCGGATTTTTTCATTCCCGCACATTCGCGCACTTTGCCGGCAACGTTAACAATTTTTTTTCAAAAAGCCATATCTTCTTCATCCGGAAGCCTTTTTCAGAGCCGTTTTTTTTAAAACCGCCTATTTTTTCGAGATCTATCCATTGGACCACTTACTTTCAGCATCTTCAGATTCAGGTTTTTTTCAAAAAATGGAAAGTCCATGCCAAGTCATTCTTGACAGCACTAACTACTTCCAATGGGTAGCCTACATGGGAGATTTACTTAGAAGTAAAGGTCTCTTCAAAATAGCCACAGACCAAGAGAAGAAACCCAAAGATGAAGACAAGGCCGAAAAATGGGAAAATAGACAAGATCAAGCACGTGGTTTGATAGGAATGTCTGTTTCTCCTGATCTTAGATTCCACATTGCAGAAATTGAAACTCCTCATGAAGCATTAGAAAAACTTGCTAAAGTTTTTGGGATTAAAAATGAAATTAGAGCCCATCAACTTGAGAATGAGTTGCTTACTTTGGATCCTAATAATTTTTCTTGCATTGAAGATTTCTTGTCCAAATTCAAGACCCTTAGATATCTCTTGGAAGGTGTTAAAGTTAAGAAAGAAGATGGTAACCTTATTTATTCCATCCTTACTAAGTTGGGACCAGCCTACTCTGTATTTGTTTCCACTTTCCATTCTACAAGGGAAGCTTTCATTTGTCAAGGCAAAGACTACAAACCCCCTTCCTTTGACTCCTTTTGTGATTCCTTAATAAGAGAACAAGAAAAACTCTTACACCTTGGTCTTCTTAATCTTGGAAACTCTTCCTCGAAAGCGTTAGCCGCCCAGCAGCAACCAAATTCAAAGAATCCTAAGAAGTCTTATCCTCAAAGGAATGGTCCTAAACCAACTCAGCCTCAAGATGAAAGATCATTTCAGCAAAATGACAAGACCAATAAAAACAAATGGAAGAGGACTGACAGACATTGTAACTTTTGTAATCGAGATGGCCACTTAGAATCTAAATGCTTTAAGAAGATGGAAGCCTTGGAAGCCGCAATGAAGAAACATAACATCCATCTGGAGCCTACTTCAACTTCAACTTCCGGAACGGCACTTTCTGCATGTCATCGTCAATCATCTCAGTCTGGTTATGCATTAAATGTATCTTCTTCTTCTTCTCATTCTCATGAGTGGCTCATTGATTCTGGAGCCTCTTGTCACATGGCCAAAAACCAAGCCATGTTTTCTTCTTTAAATGATTGTAACACCAAAAATATATATGTTGGTGATGATAGATCTCTTAATGTTGTAGGGACTGGAACTGTTCATCTAGACAATGGTCAGTTCAATGATGTATTATGTGTTCCAAACTTATCCTGCAACCTTCTATCTGTCTATCAGATAACTCATTCAGGTGAAGGTAAAATTGTTGAATTTTCACCTCATGATGTTGTAATCAAGGATCTAAAAGATCCTAAACAGATTCTAGCTACTGGTCTTGCTGATGATTCCAAAAGGTTGTATAAGTTTCACAACTTTGGGTCATCCCATCTTCCCTCAGTGTTTGTTGCTCATAATGATGAAGTGAGCAAACTTTGGCATGAGCGGTTTGGTCACTTAAACTATCGCTCCCTTCAGCATCTATGTAAAGAAAATATGGTGACAGGTCTTCCTATGGTATCTTGCAAAGATGGTGTTTGTTCCGGATGTGTACTCGGAAAACATCATCGGGACAGTTTTGACAAACGTGCCTCTTGGCACGCCTCAGCCCCTTTACAGCTTGTGCACAGTGATTTATGTGGTCCTCTTCCTGTTGCTTCATTCTCTGGCTGCAAGTACTTCTTAACTTTCATTGATGATTTCTCTAGACGCACTTGGGTATACTTCTTAAAACTCAAGAGCGAAGTATTTAGCACTTTTTTGGCCTTCAAAGCATTTGTTGAAAAACAATCTGGACATCAAATTCTTAAGCTAAGAACTGATAATGGTGGAGAATATGTTAAAAACGCATTCATCAACTTTTGCACCGAAAATGGAATTCAAATGCAACATATTGTTCCATACACTCCACAACAAAATGGTGTAGCTGAAAGGAAAAATCGCACCTTAAAGGAAATGGCTAATTGTATGCTGCAATCTAAAGGACTCAGTCTTAGTTTTTGGGCCGAAGCAATTAATTGTGCAAATTATATAATCAATCGCACTCCTACTAAGGTTCTAGAGAATATCACTCCAGAAGAAGCTTGGAGTTCCATTAAACCAGATGTAAGTCACTTTCGTGTGTTTGGAAGTGAAGCATGGACCCATATTCCAGATGAAAAGCATAAAGCTTTAGAACCTAAGAGTGAGAAATGTACTTTTGTTGGATATTCTGAAGATGTAAAAGGTTATAGACTTATTCCATTTAAGTCCAAAAATGTTATCATTAGAAGAGATGTAAAATTTGATGAAAATAAATCGGCCTGCGAGCCTAGTCCGGCGGATGTGCCACCTCTTCCTATCTCTTCTATCTTTGAAAACATTTCTTCTTCTGATGATGAAAGCGAGGATGATAATCCTCCCCCACCTTCTCAGGATCCTCAACTTCCAAGATGGGTCCGTGCTACTCGGGATGCAGCAGGTGATCTTGCCGGTGATCCTACAGATCAGCGACGTACACGTTCTCAGTTTGAAAGAGCCTCTTCTTTACTGGCTCAAGCTCCAGTAAATCATGATCCTGACACTTTTGCAGAAGCTTCAGGCCATCCACATTGGGAAGCAGCTATGAATGAAGAATATCATTCATTGATGACAAATGATACATGGGATCTTGTTCCTCTACCAAAGGGACGCAAACTTGTTAGATGCAAATGGGTTTACAGAACCAAGTATGGACCAGATGGGAAAGTTGATAAACATAAGGCTCGTCTAGTTGCTAAGGGCTTTTCACAGGTTGAAGGCATTGACTACACTGAAACCTTCTCTCCAGTTGCCAAAATGAACTCTATCCGCCTTGTTCTTTCCCTTGCTGCCTCTTTAAAATGGGAAGTCCATCAAATGGATGTTAAATCTGCCTTCTTGCATGGGGACTTGCAGGAAGAAATCTATATGGAACAACCCATTGGCTTCATACAAACAGACTCCAGCCTCGTTTGTCGACTTAAGAAATCCCTTTATGGCCTCAAACAAGCTCCTCGGGCTTGGTATGCCAAAATGGATAGCTTTCTTTTAGAATCTGGCTTTTCTAGGTGTCATTCTGACAATACTGTCTACACCAAGAAAGTGGGCAACTCTCTTATCATCCTTGTTCTTTATGTTGATGATCTTATTCTTACTGGTAGTGATCCCAACCTTATAAACCATGTGAAGTCCAGCCTTAAAAAGAAATTTGAAATGACAGACTTAGGACACTTACACTATTTTCTCGGTCTTCAAGTCTTGCAATCCCAAGAAGGTATTTTCCTTTCCCAGTCCAAGTATGCTTGTGATATTCTTCGTCATTTTCACATGGAAGACTGTAAGCCAGCCCCTTCTCCCTTTCAGTCTGGAGTCAAACTTTCAGTCTCTTGTACTTCTCCTGAAGTTGATGCTACCTTATACCGTCAACTTGTCGGAAAACTCTTGTATTTAACCCATACTCGTCCTGATCTTTCCTTTGCTGTTGGCCTTGTTGCTCGTTTTATGCAAAACCCCCGTGAAAGTCATTGGAAAGCAGCTAAAAGAATACTTCGTTATGTTCGAGGTACAGTACAGTTTGGGATTCATTACAGTGCCAAAGCAGCTCCTCTGTTAGTTGGTTTCACTGATTCTGATTGGGCTGGTGACCTTGATGATCGGAAGTCTACTGCCGGTTATGTCTTCACTCTTGGTTCAGGACCTATTACATGGGCTTGTAAGAAACAGGCTGCCATTTCTCTTTCGTCAGCAGAAGCAGAGTATCGTGGTGCTGTGGAAGCTAGTAAGGAAGCCTTGTGGCTTCGTCAGATCCTATCCGAATTTGGCTTTGAGCAGCAGCATCCAACCACACTTTGGTGTGATAATCAAAGTGCCATTCAGCTATGCAAAGATCCAGTCCAGCATCAGCGCAGCAAACACATTGAACTACACATGCACTTCATCAGAAAGCTCATTCATGACCATGTTCTTGAAGTGCAATATTGTCCAACGGATGATCAGGTTGCAGACATCTTCACAAAGGCTCTCACAGAGGCGAAGTTCACTAAACTTCGATATATGCTTGGAGTTCAGGAAGTTGTCACTAAGGGGGGATAGGCTCTAGTGCCTCCTTCCTTCTCCTATTGTGTCATATTTGTAAATCCTTCAATCCTATCCCAAGTTGTTCTTAAGGGGGGATGTTAGGATATTCCGACACATAGGATATAGTTAAGTTCAACTTGGTCTAGCATAGAGTTAGGTTAGAGTTAGGTAAAGTGTGTTTCTTTACCGTTGTACATTTTGTAACTTACAATCCGACGGTCACGATATGTAGTGATCCGACGGTTCACTCTCACCTCGGTATTACCGACACTTGATCCGTGGCTTGACACCCGATTGGTCCATGAGTTCTATTTAAAGCGCATGGAGGGTCATTGTTCGGGTAATCCGTGCATGAGAGAAGCTTATGTAAATTTTCATTCTTTGATTAATAAATTGTCTGTACCCACGTTGGGACAGGCCGTGGACTGTTTCCCTCCTTGCACTCTGAGGGTTTTAACCACGTCAAAAATACTGGTGTATTGATTTGAGATCTGGTTGTGAGCGGTGTCCTTTTGGTATTCTTTCTGAGGAACTTACCCTGTAAATTCCTTCACCTGATGTGCTCTTCCAGTTGGATGGAATCCCTACCCAATCTACATCGGTGAAGCCTTGCAGCTTCACTCCCTCTATCCGTTTGTACCAAATACTATACTGAGTAGTGCCTCTAAGGTATCTCAACACATGTTTGGTTTCCTTCCAATACAACTTGGTCAACTTAACCATTGCTTGATTAAGTTGGTTAACTGCATAACACATGTCCAGTCGTGTGTTCACCAAATACATGAGTGAACCCACAAGTTTCCTGTAAATAGTAGCCTCCACTACTTCACTGGAAGTAGCATCCTCCTTCCTCCAGTTACCAGCTAGAGGAGTCTCCATGGGTTTACTACTCTCCATGTGGAACTTCTTGAGTATCTCATTAGCATACTTTCCCTAAGAGACAAATAGTTCCTCATCACCTTTCCATACTTCCATCCCCAGAAAGTAGTGCATGAGCCCCAAGTCCTTCATTTCGAACTCTCTTGAAAGATCCTCTTTAAAAGACTTGATCAACTTATCATCACCTGTCAGAATCAAATCGTCGACATATAAAACAATAATCAACAATTTAACGTCAACCACAATATGGTAAAGGTTCGCATCTGCTTCACCAATATGTGAAATAGTTGTCGATCCTGGTGTATCAAGCACGAGGTGCTTCTTTCAGTCCATACAACATTCACTTGAGTCGGCACACATGCGACTCTTTGTTGAAGGTCTCAAATCCTTCAGGCTGCTCAATATATACCTCTTCCTCAATCATCTCATTGAGGAATGTTGTCTTTACATCCATCTGATGTATCTTCCTCCCCATTTGCATTAACAGTGCTAGAATGGACCTAATTGATGAGTACCTTGCAACAGGAGAAAAATTCTCATCATAATCAATCCCCTCCACCTCAGAAAACCCTTTGGCCACAAACCTAGCCTTGTGTTTATCCACACTACCATCCACTTCTTTCTTTAACTTGTAAATCCATCTGGAACTCACCACTGACTTGTATGTCGGTCTTGGGACCACATCCCAAATATTGTTCTTGACAATGGAGTCATACTCCTCAGCGATGGCATCAACCCAAACTAGTTGCTTCACTACTTTCTCAAAAGAGGATGGCTCAATCTCTACACATCCACTCATCAAAGCCATGTAGCCAGTGTACCTCTCTGGTGACCTCCTATGCCTACACTTTGATGTGGGTGCTCCCACATTCTCTTTAGCATCATGCCATAACCTGTCAGCCTCGTTGGTATGCTATCTCCCATCTCCGAAAGACTCTGCATGAGTGGGTGTCTCCACTTCCTGCTCCTCTGCATGTGGTTTCTCCACATCATCCATCCATCTTTGGTAATGTGGCAGTAGATTGATGAACCAAAGACCCTGAAGTGTGCCACATCTAGTTTCTTCCCTGTAAAAACCTCTTCTGGTGTACTCATCCCAAGAATTCGATGAGGGCTTCTATTATGCAAATAAAAAATTATGTTGCATGCTTAAGCCCACAAGTGTAATGGTAGAACTTGATCATGTGACATCACCCGTGCCACTCCCAAAATACTCTTGTTCTTCCTTTCAGCCACCCCATTATGTTGTGGGCTATGAGGTGCTATCAACTCCCATCGAATGCCTTCTAATGCACAAAAGTTTTTGAACTCATTCGACACATACTCTCCACCGTTACCACTCCTGAGAGCTTTAAGTTTCCTACCAGTATCTTTCTCGAAAAATGCTTTAAATTCACAAAAATTAGAAAAATTCTGATCTTTCTTCTACATGAAGAAGATCCAACACTTATGAGAAAAATCATCAACAAATATCACATAATACATGTGTTTGGTCGTGGATGTTATCGAGAACGGTCCACACACATCTGAGTGAACTCGATCGAGGATCACCTATGCTTGACTGTCTTTGTCATGAAAGGAAGCTTTGGTGCACTTCCCTAATGTGCACCCTTTGCATGTGTCTACTTGCTATAGTGTACCCTTGGAATACCGGTACAAATTTTCTACATGATCTTCAAAGTGCCATGGTGCAAGTGACCCAATCTCCTGTGCCACAACTCATTGATGATTGAGCTCTACACCTTCTCTGCTTTAGTGCTAAAGGTAGCACAATCTTCTACCTCCAACTTGTAGAGGTTCTTCACTTGAACCCCTATCCTCTTCACCTGTCTTGTGACTATGTGACGAAGGAACGCCTTTCCCTTACTGAAAATCACATCATAGCCTCTATCCTCCAACATGGCAACAGAAACCAACTTCTTCTTCAAACCAAGAACATACATAACATCTCGTAAAATGAGGGGTGAACCAGACTCCCTCTAAAAGGTAACTGTACTGATCCCGGTTGCACCATACCTCCCATCATCACCCATCTTGATATGCACCTGGAGATCCTTCTCCTCCAAGTTACTGAAGAGTTATTTGTTACCAGTCATGTAGAAACAAGCTCCACTATCTAGGTACCACACACTACCCATCATCGATGACACCTTACGAGCGATGAGGGTAAAATCCAGTTCAAACTGTGAAGCAAAAGCCTCACCTACCACTCCTCCTGAGGGCTTCTCACTGACCTTCTCATATGGACACTTTGTGGAAAAATGTCTTAACTCGCGATAGTGAAAACACTTAATTTTCTACATGTCCTTCTTCTTGTCGCCCTGACAAGAATCTGATTTGGAATGGGATGACTTCCCCTTTCCTTTCTTTTCCTTACCCTCTAAGGCACAATTATCCTCATCATCATGCTTTGATGAGGATTCGTCTCTGGTGTTCTGCCGAATCTCTTCTTGTACCAAGTCGGACCACAATTACTCCCAATTTGGTATCTTCTCCCTCCCATTAACTGAGTCCTACTAACCATGCCAGCTCTTGGGAAGTCCTAGAAGTGCTAGGCTCACTAGATCATCTTTAGAAATAGTGATCCTGACACTTCCAAGCTCATCCTAACATTGGGTGAACTTGGTCAAGTACTTCGGAATAAAGTCACCCTTCTCCATCTTGATCTTTCTAAGTTTTTCCTTCACTGCCAACTTCTTGTGGCCAATGATATTTTGAAACAGGTCTTCCAATGCTTTCCACATTGCTAATGGATTTTCCTTACCGTGGATATTTGATACAATATGATCTCGAACTCCTTTTAGGATAATCCTTCTCACTTTTTCCATACATTTTCTCCATTCAGCCAGATCTTTAGCATTATACTCTGGAGGCTTCAGAATATCATGATATATGAATTCCTTCAGCCTATTGTCTTCTATCACTACCTCCATCATTTCCTTCCAAGATATGTAATTCGAGTTTCCCTCTAGGGCATACTCAAGTCTCAAACCATAAAATGACATACTGTTGACTCTAAAGTATGAACCTGTAAATTCGATTGCACCTGCACAACAAACTCGAATTCTCCTCTTCTATAATGTCTTCAGCTCCGATACCATGTCGATTTTTACTTGTAGATTCAACAACTTATGTGATATGCTAAAACATAAGACAATAATCTACTCTACTCATCAGCGGAAACAAAAATTAATCGATGAAAACACTAAGCAGAAAAGGAATAATTTCAATTGCACATAACACAATATTTTTCTGCCGAAAGCAACTACTCAAAACCTTGACTATCTATATTTTATTAACCATAAGATCTAAGAAGAAAACACAATGCTTTTTCAACCCAAAAAATTCATGCACAAGTACAATCTATCTCTTTGCTTCACAAACCAACTCAAGCCAACAGTTAGCCAATTTTGATGCCTTCCAAGCCCCTACTTCCTTGCACAATTCTTGAGAGAATTAGCCCATATTTAATTGGGAAATTCCCCACTCATAACTACGCAATCTATTCATAGGCCCTCAATTGATTGCATGCACCATCTATGCAACTCGGAAAATTATACAATTGATATTACCTTGTCCCTGAACTCTAATCTCAACTAAGTCTACCTCTAAACTGAAATGCATGAGTTATTTATGAGTGAATCTTCAGTTAATTGGTGGAGTGGTGAAGCTGCATTGGTGCTTGTCCCCACTACTAGACCTCCTACTAGCTCCTCCAATTGTTTGAACTAGTTTAACAGAATTTAAATCAATTACACTGAGTTAATTAATTACAACTCAAAAGAACTCAACGTGGACCCCTAAAATTTAGGAATTTCTCTACATGACTCTAGATAGACCTCCAACTCAAATTTATTGAGCCAACTACATCAAATTAACTTAGTTAACTATTACAAGTTTCTATGAGAATAAAATTTCAAACTAATTCCTAATTTAATTCAAGGACAAATTAAATTAGGATTTCTTGTTGCTATTTTAACAAAGACTTCCAGAGATGGGAGGAAGCACACTAGAGAGGCTGACAAATTGATGCATGATGCTAGAACAAGTGTGGGAGCACCCACATCGCAGTTCAGGTAGAGGAGGTCACCAGATAGGTACACTGGCTACATCTCTTTAATGAGCGAGAGTGTAGAGATTGAGCCATCCTAATTTGAGGAAGCGATGCAACAACCAATATGGGTTGATGCCATGGTAGAGGAGTACCACTCCATTATCAGAAATAGTGTTTGTGAAGTAGTCCCAAGACCACAGACAAGTCAGCGGTGAGTTATAGATGGATTTACAAGATAAAGAAGCAACATATGGGAGTGTGGAGATACACAAGGCCAGATTTATGGCCAAAGGGTTCTCTCAGGTGGAGGGAATTGATTACGAGGATACCTTTTCTCCAGTAGAAAGGTACTCTTTAATCAGATCTATTCTAGTACTTTAAGCGTAGATGGGATGGAAGATACATCAGATGGATGTGAAGACAACATCCCTCAATGGAGTGATTGAGGAAGAGGTGTACATTGAGCAGACTAGAGTATTTTAAACCTTCAACAAAGATTCGCATGTGTGCAGACTCAAGTGAGTGTTGTATGGATTGAAACAAGCACCCCGTGCTTGGTACACCAGGATTGACAATTATTTCACCAGGTTGGGCTTCACCAAAAGTGAAGCAGATGTGAACGTTTACCATATTGTGGTTGAAGGTAATTTTTTTTATTATAATATATATGTTGATGATTTAACTCTAATAGGTGACGAGAAGCTGGTAAATATTGCAAAGATGATCTTGCAAGAGAATTCTAGATGAAGGACCTAGGGATCATACATTATTTCCTTGGTATGGAAGTATGGCATGGAGATGAGGAATTGTTTGTCTCTCAGGGCAAGTACTCAAACTATATACTAAAGAAGTTCCACATGGAAAGCAACAAACCCATGGAGACCCCTCTAACAGGGAATTGGAGGAAGGAAGATGCTACTTCAGGTGAAGTACTGGAGGCTACTATTTACAGGCAGATTGTGGGTTCACTTGTGTATTTGGTGAACACATGACCAAACATATGTTTTGCAATGAACTAGCTTACTAAAGCAATGGATAATCCAACCAAAATCTATTGGAAGGAAGCTAAACATGTGTTGAGATATCTCAAAAGCACCACTCAACTTGGTCTTTGGTACAAACGGACAAAGGGAGTGAAGCTTCAAGGCTTCACAGATACAAATTGGGAAGGGAGTCCATCCAACAGGAAGAGCACATTAGGGGGAGTCATCAATATTGGGTCAGCAGCATTTTCTTGGTACAACAAGAAGCAGAGATCAGTTGCACTCAGTTTGGCAGAAGAAGAGTACATGGCTGCTAGTCAAGTAGCTTGTGAGGCTATCTGGATGAGGAAAATCCTTCTTGGGATTATTGGTCAGCAGATGAATCCTACATTGATTTACTATGACAATCAAAATTGTATCAAACTCTCTGAGAATCCAGTTTTTCGTGATCAGTCCAAGCATATCGACCTCTGGTATCACCATCTATGAGATTGTGTGTAGAGGAGAATCATGTTGCTTGACTATATTCCTATAGAGGAATAGGGTGTAGACATCTTGACTAAGGCATTGTCAAGAGGAAAATTTCAGTTCCATAGAGGAAGAATTGGGGTCTCTGATAATCCCTTTCTTGTTGAGAGGGAGTGTTGAAAATGCAGCAAGAAAATCTTAATTTAATTTTGTCCTTGAATTAAATTAGGAATAAAACTACAATTCCACATCACAAGACAAAGTGTATGAGTTAGCTAAGTTAAATTAACTTAGTTGGCTCAGTTAATTCAAGTTGAGGGTCTAACTAGAGTCATGTAGAGTGTCTCCTACATTATAGGAGCCCTGGTTGAGTTTAGTTTGAGTTGCAATTAATTAATTCAGTTTAACTAAGTTAAAGTATGTTAAAGTATGTTAAACTAGTTCCAACTAATGGAGGAACTAGTAGGAGGTCAGACAATGGGGTATTGCTTCATGTGTTCAACTAGTTAATCGATTATTTACTCATAAATAACTCATGCATGTCATATCTAAGAGTTACCCAGTTGAGATTGGAGTTCAGGGATAATGTACGATCAATTGTATAATCATCAGAATTGTACAGGTGGTGCATATAGTCAAAGGAAGGCCTATGAGGATTGCGCAATTCATATTGAGGAATTTCCCTAATTAATAGGGGGCTAATTCCCAAGGAAACAACATAAGGAAATAGTGACTTAGGCAAGCAATAAATTGGTTAAGTATTGGCCTGGATTTGTCTAGGAAGTTGTGAGATGGATAGAGCTAGTGGAGAGGTTGCTCAGGCTTGAGCAAAACAGTGTAATCTTCTCATATTTTCTTACTAATGCAATATACAGATAGCAAGGATTTTTTAGTTGTGATTTTCCCCAAGAAATCATTGTGTAATTTGTTTATTGAATTATTTCTCTTGTATGCTTTGTGATTTCATGATTGTTTAATTGTTTCCATTGATGAGTAGAGTAGATTCAAGTCTATTGTTTTAGTAAATTACAATTAGCAGTTTGAATCTACAAGGAATTTCTACACTAGCATTACTTCATTAAGAAAACAATTCCTCAGAATATGCATTTTAACACTAAGTTTTCTTCCCCTTGTCTACAGGAAGAGGTCAAGTAAGACCTCAAATCTTTTCATTTGCTAACAGAAGACCTTGTCAGAATTTAATAGACTGCAAAAAGGTGAATTGAAACATGAGAACGAAAACTTTGGATTTAATCATTTGAAAACTTTGGATTTAATCATTTGAAAACTTTGGATTTAATCATTTGAAAACTTTGGATTTAGTCATTTGATTTATAACAGGGACTAAATATGCATGCACATATTGATGCATATTGATTCCTATAGTCCCTGCTGCCTTAGGGCAAGGACTAATCAGCGAAGGTTTTACTCATGTCCATTTGCATTGGAGCTTTTAAAACATTTATGGAAATGAAGAGTAACAATGCGCTTTGAATTCAGCAAATTTGTTAACTCTAGTTTTTTAGCTAAAATATATTTATTTAGAAACTTGGATAACAAAATTAAAAACATTCCATCATGCCAATAATAATGGCCAATATTAAAGATTAAAAAAACTTAATATTTATGGAAGAATTTTCATGTTAAATCAAAAAATGTATAAAAATCATGTTAATTTTTATAAATAAGTTAATTTTAAGATTTATATTACTTTTAAAGTTTACACAATCAAGGGCAAAATCATATTCATTGTACCATTTAAAAAAATAATTAATTTAATCAAAGGAGAGAAAACTAATTCTCTAATTGATATAAACAAAATCTAATTGATATGACACATGCAAAATAATTTGATATTCTTAATTGGACTACTTATTTGCCATTTTTAATCCAAATATGTAATGTAAAAGTGTTATGTTTTTTTTAGGATTTTACATCTCTTCAATGTTATTTTTAAAACTAGAATATCAAAATTTGTTTTCAGTCTTTTTTTTCATCGATAAAACATACAATTATGTTACGGCAAGAAGTATTAGAGATATGGCATTGATATTTCTACCACATAAGTTATAGTGGAGGATATTTGAGCTTTAAAATAATTTTCTTAAAGAAATAATAAAATAAAAATCGTAAATTTTTAAAAGAAAAGGAAGAAAATTATTTTTTAATTACATTTTTAACTATTTTTTTATACATTCATTTTCTTTAATAATATGTTTGACTTATCTTTTTAAAAAAAGTTAATCATGTATTGAATATAAGCTGTGCAGATCTCAATTTCGATGTTTTTGTTTGTGCTTCTCTTAGAATGCTCCACAACATTGATCAAGGTGGTGCTTCTCTTAGAATGCTCCACAACATTGATCAAGATAGTGTGTAGAGGTGTGTTAACTTTAAGATGAATTAAATAAATTAATGAGCCTTTGGCTTACTAGAAATGTCAAACTCTTGTGTTTCCCATTGCATAAAGGATGAGTGTTAGATATGGACACCCAAGGTGACGAAAGTAGGGTGTTGCTTATTTGTCGAAACATGTTTATCATCATCACCACATGTAATATAATTGAAGTAATGGATGGGGCAATTCCAGACTCCACAAGAATGACACCCCAAAAAATGGTCTCGAATATGCTTAGAAAACTTTAAAAAAATATCCCTTCTATTTGGCTATGATTTGCTATTCAAAGATATGATCCATAAATCTCAAACCTATATTAGAGTGTTGTTGTAACTAACAAGTGAAAGAGCTAAATCCATCCAAATAGCACCAAATTGAAGTTTTAAACACTTTTTATTAAGACTTATATGACTCTAACATTTTTTAAGAAATAGCACCATAAATATATAAATGACAGGACCATATTAACCCTTTTGTCTTCCTAAGTGAGAACCACTTATTATACATTTTGGAAATATTGAAAATATATATATATATATTTATTTTCTAAATTTTATTTAATACTTATGAATAAATAAATCAAAACCAAAAAAAAAATCCAAAATATATTTTTGTCTTTGAATATCTCTCACAAAATAAACTTCCAATGTTATGTCATTTAGAAATTCAAAAAGGAAACTCGCTACTCATGTTGAACCTAAGTTATCTAAAATGAATGAAAGGGAGAAAACACCACAAAGGAAACCTAATGAAAGGAAAGGTATTGCATTATAATAAACTTATTAATTTAAGTTAGTTACTTATTATAAAAGTGATCTTTTATATATATAATTAGGTTTATTACTAGTGTAAATTTATTTTATTTTTAGATTTATTATAAATTAAAAGGAGTCAAATTTTTGTTTTTTCAATTTAAGAAAGTGTGATGGATAAATCTAGAGTTAAGATGGGATGGATATATATATATATATATATAGATATATGATCCTTTTTTGTGGAACAAGGGATCAACTTCAACATAAATTATTTGAGTGTTAAAGTCTATGGAGGTGTATATGCTATACTTCTCTTTGGATTTGAATTTATTACGTCTCAAAAGGAGATACATGTTCTTAAACATTAGACCCACTCAAACTCTAGTGTAACACATACACACATCAAATCCATGATGAGGATGGAAATAATTGCACATCTTCTTCATATTGAATAACACAACATTAAAATGTTTTAACAATAAAAATATTTTTACTTTCAATTGTTTTATGGATATATTGAAATATTTCATTTATGACTTACTTTGATTTTCTCTTTAGTTGTTAATATATTTTTTTAAATGTCATCTACCAACTCCATGTTGAATGCAAAAGGAATTACACATCTTTAGTCCAAATATTTCTTATTGAAAGGGTTTTCTTGTTTAAAGAAATAAGAATATTCTAGGGGAGGCAGGAGTGGTAGGGATTTTGTATCACCCCGATGGAGAAATAAGGATTAAATTTTCATGGGAATTAGCAATCACATCGAATAATCAAGTCGAGATCTTAGTCCTTTGGCAAGGATTGAAGATGGCCTCCTCAATGGGATTCTGTCACATAAGTCTGAGTGGAGACTCAATGATTATCATTCAAAAATGTCACAAAATTAAAGATCAAAGACAAGTAGATCTACCTCCTATATTCCACCATATAGGGATTCTCATGAAAAAATTTGATATCATCAACATATATATGTTAAGAGGGAAAACAATCAGACCGTTAATGAACAAGAAAATAGAGGTGCCAATTTAGAACAAGGGATAATGATTATGGATCAAGGGGTGCCAGTCTTATGCTATATTCCATGAGGAAAACAAATCACCGATAGAGGCCTCTTAAGGTTTCGAAAGATCTAGAATTAGCTCCTGACACACCACTAATTGTTCTTCTTAATTGTAATGCACAGTAGGCTCACCTCAGGTGGCGATACAAGTTGAAGGAATCTCATAGGAATATCACCAACTGGAAATGGAAGGGGATCAAAGCCATGATATATGACAAGTGAAGTCAAATCGTGACAACATTTAACCTTTGCTTCAAAGGAAGAAAGGTCAGTACTCTTCTCGCGTTGAAGTTATTAATCTCAAGCAAGTTCAAGGGTGGAGTGACGGCAGTGGGAATGGAGCTTCGAGTCGAACCTGATCAGAAATGAGATGTTCGCATTCAATATGAAAGGATGTATACATCAAGCGACAAGGACCAAGACAAGTATATTAAGGTACTAATACAAAATTTGAGAATGCAAGTGATATGAATCTAGGATTGAATAGTCTGCAAAATGGCATCTTCTAGCACAAATGGTAATGGCACTCTTTCTGAGGAATAGATGACCTCAATAAAGGAGGATATTCCGGCTCTGATAGCTAAGATAGGGGAACAACTTATTCAAGAGGCTCATTCTCATTTCACAGTGGTTTTTAATCAACTTACAAGAATTTAGCAGGAAATAGCCCGACTTCAGTTTTCAGTTGACAACTTAGCAACCAAATTGAACAATCTGAATCTTAAAGTCGACAACATGGAAGTCACAGTGGAAACATCCACGGTGGGAGTTCTGAAAGAAGTTTTTGGGCTCATAAAATCAATTCCATCTGGTGAACAGTCTATCATGCAAGTGGATGAAATGCAAGGAGCGGAAGCAAAGTCCCCCTTCTAGGAGGACAATGAACAAGTGACACAAGAAGGAAGTCCCCGTGAGGATATGGCAAGAAAAGACTAGCATTTTATATAGTTTATGTTTATGTAAATGTTTTATTGTTTTGTAGAAATCAATGGAGTCTTTTGGAGAAGTTATAAGATAAATGCAATTAGTATCATAGTCCATAATATGCAGAGTAACTATATGAGACATTCTGAACAATTCTAAAAATGTGCGATCTTTTCTAATGTAAAAGTGTTGGTTTAATTCTAGTTAGATTAATACAAAGCTACTCATTCCTCTAAAAAATGAAAAATAGATGAATATTCTCTCTTTTTAAATCTAAACTTACAAACATTAAAAAAAATACATATTCTTAATTAAAAGATCATATAGCTTCTTTTATATTTATTTATTACTTCTTTTATATATAAATAAATAAATAAATATAGAAAAAAAAAAAAAAATATATATATATATATATATATGTTTATTTATTTTAAATTGTAAATTTAAAATAAGAAAATATTTATATTAAATAAAAATAATAATAAATAAATAAATAAACACTTTTCAATTCAAAAAAAATATTTTGACCAAATATTATTTAAGATATAATAATGATAATAATAATAATTTATATGGAAAAAATGATATGTATTTCTCTCACCCATATAAAATAAATTTAATCAATATTCATTTACATATTTTAAAATTATATTAATGAAATTTAAAAATATAAAAAGATATAATTAATCATATTTAAACATAAAAATAAATATATAAATAAAACATTTAAGTAAAAGCCTTATCGATCACATATATTTTCGATGGACGTAAACAATATGCAACCTTTTCATGAACACTTTGTGGAAAAATGTCTTAGCTCGTGACAATGAAAACACTTAATTTTCGACATGTCCTTCTTCTTGCCGCCCTGACAAGAATCTGATTTGGAATGGGATGACTTCCCCTTTCCTTTCTTTGCCTTACCCTCTAAGGCACAATTCTCCTCATCATCATGCTTTGATGAGGATTCGTCTCTGGTGTTCCACCGAATCTCTTCCTGTACCAAGTCAGACCACAATTACTCCCACTTTGGTAGCTTCTCCCTCCCATTAACTGAGTCCTGGTAATTGTGCCAGCTCTTGGGAAGTCCTAAAAGTGTTAGGCTCACTGGATCGTCTTCGACAATAGTAATCCTGACACTTCCAAGCTCATCCCGACATTGGGTGGACTTAGTCAAGTACTTCGAAATAAAGTCACCCTTCTTCATCTTGATCTTTCTAAGTTTTTCCTTCAATGCAAGCTTCTTGTGGTCAATGATATTTTGAAACAGGTCTTTCAATGCCTTCCACATTGCAAATGGATTTTCCTTACCGTGGATATTTGAGACAATATGATCTCGAACTCCTTTTAGGATAATCCTTCTCACTTTTTCCATACACTTTCTCCATTCAGCCAGATCTTTAACATTAGATTATGGAGGCTTTGGAACATCATGATATATGAATTCCTTCAGCCCGTTGTCTTCTATCACTGCCTCCATCATTTCCTTCCAAGATATGTAATTCAAGTTTCCCTCTAGGGCATACTCAAGTCTCAACCCATAAAATGACATATTGTTGACTCTAAAGTATGAACCTGTAAATTAGATTTCACCTACACAACAAACTTGAATTCTCCTCTTCTATAATGTCTTCAGCTCTGATACCATGTAGATTTTTACTTGTTGATTCAACAACTTATGTGATATGCTAAAACGTAAGACAATAATCTACTCTACTCATTAGCGGAAACAAAAATTGATCGATGAAAACACTAAGAAAAAAAGGAATAATTTCAATTGCACATAACACAATATTTTTCTGGGAAAAGCAACTACTCAAAACCCTGACTATCTATGTATCATTAACCAGAAGATCTAAGAAGAAAATACAATGCTTTTTCAACCCAAACAATTCCCGCACAAGTACAATCTATCTCTTTTCTTCACAAACCAACTCAAGCCAACAGTTAGCCAATTTTGATGCCTTCCAAGCCCCTACTTCCTTGCACAATTCTTGAGAGAATTATCCCATATTTAATTGGGAAATTCCCCACTCATAACTACACAATACATCCATAGGCCCTCAACTGATTGCATGCACCATCTATACAACTCGGAAAATTATACAATTGATAATGCATTGTCCCTGAACTCTAATCTCAACTAAGTCTTCCTCTGAACTGACATGCATGAGTTATTTATGAGTGAATATTTAGTTAATTGGTGGAGTGGTGAAGCTGCACTGGTGCTTGTCCCCACTACTAGACCTCCTACTAGTTCCTCCAACTGTTTGAACTAGTTTAACTGAATATAACTCAGTTAGACTGAGTTAATTAATTACAACTCAAAATAACTCAACCTGGACCCCTAAAATTTAGGAATTTCTCTACATGACTCTAGATAGACTTCCAACTCGAATTTACTGCGCCAACTAAGTCAAATTAACTTAGTTAACTATTACAAGTTTCTATGAGAATAGAATTTCGATTTAATTCCTAATTTAATTCAAGGACAAATTAAATTAGGATTTCTTGTTGCAATTTTAACAAAGACTTCCAAAGATGGGAGGAAGCACACTAGAGAGGCTGACAGATTGATTCATGATGCTAGAGTGAGTGTGGGAGCACCCACATCACAATGCAGGCAGAGGAGGTCACCAGTTCAGTACACTGGCTACATGTATTTGATGAGTGAGAGTGTAGAGAATGAGCCATCCTAATTTGAGGAAGCAATGCAACAACCAGTATGGGTTGATGCCATGGTAGAGGAGTATCACTCCATTATCAAAAATAGTGTTTGCGAAGTGGTCCCAAGACCAGTAGACAAGTCAGTGGTGAGTTCTAGATGGATTTACAAGGTAAAGCAAGCAACATATGGGAGTGTGGAGATACACAAGGCCAGATTTAAGACCAGAGGGTTCTCTCAGGTGTAGGGAATTGATTACGAGGAGACTTTTCTCCAGTAGAAAGGTACTCTTCAATCAGATCTATTCTAGCACTTTAAGCGCAGTGGGATGGAAGATACATCAGATGGATGTGAAGACAACATTCCTCAACTGAGTGATTGAGGAAGAGGTGTACATTGAGGAGACTAGAGTATTTTAGACCTTCAACAGAGATTCACATGTGTGCAAACTCAAGTGAGTGTTGTATGGATTGAAACAAGCACCTCGTGCTTGGTACACCAGGATTGACAATTATTTCACCAGGTTGGGCTTCACCAAAAGTGAAGCAGATGCGAACCTTTACCATATCTTCGTTGAAGGTAATTTTTTTATTATAATATATATGCTGATGATTTAACTCTAACAGGTGATGAGAAGCTGGTAAAATCTTGCAAAGATGATCATTTAAGAGAATTCGAGATGAAGGACCTGGGGCTTATACATTATTTCCTTGGTATGGAAGTATGGCATGGAGATGAGGAATTGTTTGTCTCTCAGGGCAAGTATGCAAACTATATACTAAAGAAGTTCCACATGGAAAACAGCAAACCCATGGAGACCCCTCTAACAGGAAATTGGAGGAAGGAAGATGCTACTTCAGGTGAAGTAGTGGAGGCTACTATTTACAGGAAAATTGTGGGTTCACTTGTGCATTTGGTGAACACGCGACCAAACATATGTTTTTCAATTAACTAGCTTAGTAAAGCAACGGTTAATCCAACTAAACTCTATTGGAAGGAAGCTAAACATGTGTTGAGATATCTCAAATGCACCACTCAGTTTGGTCTTTGGTACAAACGGACAAAGGGAGTGAAGCTTCAAGGCTTCACAGATGCAGATTGGGTAGGGATTCCATTCGACAGGAAGAGCACATCAGGGGGAATCTTCAATATTGGGTCAGCAACATTTTCTTGGTACAACAAGAAGCAGAGATCAATTGCACTCAGTTCGGAAGAAGAAGAGTACATGGCTGCTAGTCAAGCATCTTGTGAAGCTATCTGGATGAGGAAGATCCTTCTTGGGATTATTGGTCAGGAGATGAATCCTACATTGATTTACTATGACAACCAAAATTGTATCAAACTCTCTGAGAATCCAGTTTTTCATGATCAATCCAAGCATATCAACCTCTGGCATCACCATCTATGAGATTGTGTTTAGAGGAGAATCATGTTGCTCAATTATATTCCTATAGAGGAATAGGATGCAAACATCTTGACTAAGGCATTGTCAAGAGGCAAATTTGAGTTCCATGGAGGAAGATTTGGGGTCTCTGATAATCGCTTTCTTGTTGAGAGGGAGTGTTGAAAATTTAACAAGAAAATCTTAATTTAATTTTGTACTTGAATTAAATTAGGAATAAAATTGCAATTCCACATCACAAGACAAAGTGTACGAGTTAGCTAAGTTAAATTAACTTAGTTGTTTTAGTTAATTCAAGTTGAGGGTCTAACAGTAGAGTGTCTCCTACATTATAGGAGCCCTAGTTGAGTTTAGTTTGAGTTGTAATTAATTAATTCAGTTTAACTAAGTTAAAGTATGTTAAACTAGTTCCAACTAATGGAGGAACTAGTAGCAGGTCAGACAGTGGGGTGTTGCTTCATGTGTTCAACTAGTTAACCGATTATTTACTCATAAATAACTCATGCATGTCATATCTAAGAGTTACCCAGTTGAGATTGGAGTTCAAGGATAATGTACTATCAATTGTATAATCATCAGAATTGTACAAGTGGTGCATATAGTCAGAGGAAGGCCTATGAGGATTGCACAATTCATATAGAGGAATTTCCCTAATTAATAGGGGGCTAATTCCCAAGGAAACAACACAAGGAAATAGGGACTTGGGAAAGCAGGAAATTGGTTAAGTATTGGCCTGGATTTGTCTAGGAAGTTGTGAGATGTATAGAGGTAGTGGAGAGGTTGCTCAAGCTTGAGAAAAACATTGTAATCTTCTCACATTTTCTTACTAATGAAATATACAGATAGCAAGGATTTTTTAGTTGTGGCTTTCCCCGGGAAATCATTGTGTAATTTGTTTATTGAATTCTTTCTCTTGTATGCTTCGTGATTTCACGATCATTTAATTGTTTCCGTTGATGAGTAGAGTAGATTCAAGTCTATTGTTTTAGTAAATTACAATTAGCAGTTTGAATCTACAAGGAATTTTTACACTAACATTACTTCATTAAGAAAACAATTCTTCAGAATATGCATTTTAACACTAAGTTTTCTTCCCCTCGTCTTCAGGAAGAGGCCAAATAATACCTCAAATATTTTCATTTTCTAACAGAAAACCTTGTCAGAATTTAATAGACTGCAAAAAGGTGAACTGAAACATGTGAACTAAAACTTTGGATTTAATCATTTAAAACTTTGGATTTAGTCATTTGATTTATAACAGGGACTAAATATTCATGCATAGATTGATGCATATTGATTCCTATAGTCCCTGCTGCCTTAGGGCAAGGGCTAATAAGCTAAGGTTTTACTTGTGTCCATATGGTTTGGAGCTTTTAAAACATTTATGGAAATGAGGAGTAACAATGCACTTTGAATTCAGCAAATTTGTTAATTTGATTCTTTTAGCTAAAATATATTTATTTAGAAACTTGGATAACAAAATTAAAAACATTCCATCGTGCCAATAATAATGGTCAATGTTAAAGATTAAAAAACTTAATATTTATGGAGGAATTTTCATGTTAAATCAAATCATGTATAAAAATCATGTTAATTTTTTATAAATAAGTTAATTTTAAGATTTATATTACTTTTAAAGTTTACACAATGAAGGGCAAAATCATATTCATTGTACCATTTAAAAAATTAATTAATTTAATCAAAGGAGAGAAAACTAATTCTCTAATTGATATAAACAAATGCAAAATAACTTGATATTCTTAGTTGGACTACTTATTTGCCATTTTTAATCCAAATATGTAATGTAAAAGTGGTATGTTTTTTTAGGATTCTACATCTCTTCAATGTTATTTTTAAAACTAGAATATCAAAATTTGTTTTCAGTCCTTTTTTTCATCCATAAAACATACAATTATGTTATGGAAAGAAGTATTAGAGATATCAAATTGATATTTAGACCACATAAGTTATAGTGGAGGATATTTGAGCTTTAAAATAATTTTCTTAAAGAAAATAATAAAATAAAAATGGTAAATTTTTAAAAGAAAAGGAAGAAAATTATTTTTTAATCACATTTTTAACTATTTTTTTATACATTCATTTTTTTTAATAATATGTTTGACTTATCTTTTAAAAAAAGTTAATCATGTATTGAATATAAGCTTTGCAGATCTCAATTTCGATGTTTTTGCTTGTGCTTCTCTTAGAATGCTCCACAACATTGATCAAGGTGGTGCTTCTCTTAGAATGCTCCACAACATTGATCAAGGTAGTGTGTAGAGGTGTGTTAATTTTAAGATGAATTAAATAAATTAATGAGCCTTTGGCTTACTAGAAATGTCAAAATCTTGTGTTTCTCATTGCATAGAGGATGAGTGTTAGATATGGATACCCAAGGTGACGAAATTAGGGAGTTTCTTATTTGTCGAAACATGTTTATCGTCATCACCACATGTAATATAATTGAAGTAATGGATGGGGCAATTCCAGACTCCACAGGAATGACACCCAAAAAATGATCTCAAATATGCTTAGAAAACTTTTAAAAAATATCCCTTCTATTTGGCTATAATTTTCTATTCAAAGATATGATCCATAAATCTCAAACCTATATAAGAATGTTGTAACTAACCAATGAAAAAGCTAAATCCATCTAAATAACATGAAATTGAAGTTTTAAACACTTTTATTTAAGACTTATATGACTTTAACATTTTCTGAAATTGAAATTTTAAACACTTTTTATTAAGACTTATATGACTTTAACATTTTTTAAGAAATAGAACCATAAATATATAAATGCTAGGACATATTAGCCCTCTTGTCTCCCTAAGTGAGAACCACTTATTATACATTTTGGAAATATTGAAAAAAAAAAAAAAAAATATTCTAAATTTTATTTAATACTTATGAATATAATAAAAAATCCAAAATATATTTTTGTCTTTGAATATCTGTCACAAAATAAAATTCCAATGTTATGTCATTTAGAAATTTAAAAACGAAACCCACTACTCATGTTGAACCTAAGTTATCTAAAAAGAATGAAAGGGAGAAAACACCACGAAGGAAACCTAATGAAAGGAAAGGTATTGCATTATAATAAACTTATTAATTTAGGTTAGTTCCTTATTATAAAAGTGACCTTTTAATATATATATATATATAATAAATTAGGTTTATTGTTAATGTAAATTTATTTTATTTTTAGATTTATTTTTTTTTTCCAAGGAAAAAAACGGTAACTTTTTATTAAAAAATTAATGAAAAGTTACACTAGCAGATGCATTGAAGCATTCCGTGAGCTGCCACATGGGCACGAGTGCTTTCGCACCCCACGCAACGTTAGAAGACTAACGTGCACAAAGAATGAGAGAAATAGAAAAGAGGAGAGAGAAAGAAAAAGGCAAGAAGAAACTGAATTCCGGCTGTGAGTAAAACTCACGCTTCAAGTTTTTCTCCCCTTTTTCTTTTCGACCTTGCGCCACTCTCCTTGAGTGGGCTCGATCGTAGCAATAACCAGCTGTGTTTCTGCATTCTGTGAGCCTGTTTCTTTGTCTGAGTCTGAGGTATCTGAGAGGTGATGCCGCTTGATGCCTCCCATACTTTGATCCGCTCTTGTCATCTCTGCCTGATTCTTCTCTGCCTGATTTGAGTGTAGCTGTGAGTCCTCTGTGGCTGGTGTGGTACCCTTTTGAGTCTCTTTTTCTTGTGAAAACTCTGCATTCTCTGCGGGAGGCTCTTCCTCCGCTGCTTCTGACTCTTCGTCCTCTGAGTCTGGGGGGGAGAATTGCCATCCTTTCCTCTGCTTCCCTTTCTGCTTCTTTTTACTGTTTGTTTTCTTGGCTTCTGGACATGTGCTTTGCAGGTGTCCTGTTTGTCTACAGAGCCTACATCTGAAAGCGGTGTTTTCATAGTCTAGTGCTTGCATCCAATTCTGTTGTTTGTAGATCAGCCTAATGTTATCCGGCAGCCCTTTGCTTAGATCTACTTCCACACAGATGCGTGCGAAAGTGTAGATCCTTTCGTCAATCCGTTCCAGATCTGTTTTGATATATTTCCCTATGCTGTTCCCAATTCCTTCCAGTACTTGTTCACTCCAGAAGTGAAGGGGAAGGTTGTACAGGCGAACCCAAACCGGCACTGTGGATACAGTCATTTTGTTTGGGTCAAAATCTGGAAACCATGGGGTCATAAACAGCCCCGCTGTTCCCCAAAACCAAGGCCCAGCGCTGATCACTGTATCTCTGACTTCCTTGGATGTAAATCTTACTATAAAGAAACCCTTGGAGCACAGATGTATATCACATTCCATGGTCCAATTGGTAAAGATCCAGTGGAATAGATCCATTGGCTTGGGCCAAAAACTGTTAAAACGGCATATAAGGGCCTGCGTTTCATAGGACTTAACGAAATCATCAAGTCCTGTAGAGTCCAGGTTCAGAGCTGGGGATTGCCCTAGCTGATCTACTATGTATGGCTTTGGTTTATATCCGCCGAGGTCTGGAGAGGGCCCTGAGTTTTTGTTTCCTTGTAGGATATTTTTGTAGGATGAGCCGTATTGGGGAGCTGTCCCTTTCCCCTTGACTCCCCCTGAGGAACTTGTCTGTCCCTGAGGCTGAGCCCCTCCTCTCAGCCTCAGGTTTAAAACTATATTTGTTCCTGGACTGATCTCATAGCTTTTCATCGTTCTAGGGTCCTGGAGGGACCGCCTACCACTGACCAGATGTTGGATCTGAACTGGGTATCCCATCTCTGTCCATATCTGTTGTTTCAGCTGCTGTATGGTGTCTCCTGCATGAACCCATACTAATCGGGTTTTCCCCTCAGGGGGTTTAATGAAAATCTGAAAACGATTTGCTCTTACCTGCTCTGGCTGTGAATAATCTTCCAGATCTGGCCTCGATTTGGGTCGTCTATCTTTGTGCATGTCTGGATCTACGAATCCTCTGCTCGATCTATGCTTTGTGCCACCGATCTGCTGCCTGGGGCGAATGCTGGCTGGATCAGATCGATTTAGGCCGGATCTGCAAAGTTCTGGCCAATGAATTAAAGGAGGGCGTAGATCTGCAGCATGCAGACCCCTCCTGCCAATACTCCGTGCGATCTGTGTCTGGCGCGTCCTGGCCTCTAAGGGCAGTATGTCTGGATGGCGGATCGCTTAATTCCTTAAGGGGGAAGAACCCACTGATACACTGCCGCGGAGATCTGAAATGATTTGGGTCGTTTCGCTGCGCCATTTCACAGAGCGAACCCTTTCAGCGTCATAACGAGCATCCCTCACCGTAGCTCCGAACCCTGGTCCGCCTTCAGCACCTGCACCAAACTTTGGACCGGCTGCGGCCGCTATCAGATCTCTGCAAACACAAACCCTCGCACTCGCCATCGCTCTCTCTTTATTTTTTTTTTTTATTTTTTTTTTTTAGATTTATTATAAATTAAAAGGAGTCAATTTTTTGTTTTTTCAATTTGAGAAAGTGTGATGGATATATCTAAAGTTAAAATTATATATATATATATATATATATATATATATATATATATATATATAAAGACTCCTTGTTGTGGAATAAGGGATCCATTTCAACATAAATTATTTGAGTGTTAAGTCTATGGAGGTGTACATACCATACCTTTTGTTGGATTTGAATTTATTACATCTCAGAAGGAGACACATGTTCTTAACCATTAGACCCACTCAAACTCTAGTGTAACACATACACACATCAAATCCATGATGAGGATGGAAATAATTGCACATCTTCTTCATATTGAATGACACAACATTAAAATGTTTTAACAATAAAAATATTTTTACTTTCAATTGTTTTATGGATATATTGAAATATTTCATTTATAACTTACTTTGATTTTCTTTTTAGTTATTAATATTTTTTTAAATGTCATGTGTCAACTCCATGTTGAATGCAAAAGGAATTACACATCTTTAGTCCAAACATTTATTATTCAAAGGGTTTTCTTGTTTAAAGAAATATGAATATTCTAGGGGAGGCAGAAGTGGTAGGGATTTTGTATCGCCCCGATGGAGAAATAAAGATGAAATTTGCATGGGGGTTAGCAATCACATCGAACAATCAAGTCGAGATCTTAGTCCTTTGGCAAGGATTGAAGATGGCCTCCTCAATGGGATTCTATCACATAAGTCTGAGTGGAGACTCAATGATTATCATTCAAAAATGTCACAAAATTAAAGATCAAAGGGAAGTAGATCTACCTCCTATATTCCACCATAGGGATTCTCATGAAAAAATTTGATATCATCAACATATATATGTTAAGACGGAAAACAATCAAACCGTTAATGAACAAGAAAATAGAGGTGCCAATTTAGAACAAGGGATGATGATTATGGATAAAGGGGATCCAGTCTTATGTTATATTCCATGAGGAAAATAAATCACCGATAGAGGCCTCTTAAGGTTTTGAAAGATCTAGAATTATCTCCTGACAGGCCACTAATTGTTCTTCTTAATTGTAACACACAGTGGGCTCACCTCGGGTAGCAAAACAAGTTGAAGGAATCTCATAGGAAGCTCACCAACTAGAAATGGAAGGGGATCAAAGCCATGATATATGACAAGTGAAGTCAGATCGTGACAACATTTAACCTTTGCTTCAAAGGAAGAAAGGTCAGTACTCTTCTTGCACTGAAGTTGTTAATCTCAAGCAAGTTCAAGGGTGGAGTGATGGCAGTGGGAATGGAGCTTCGAGCCGAACCTGATCAGAAACGAGATGTTCGCATTCAATACGAAAGGATGCATACATCAAGCAACAAGGACCAAGACAAGTATATTAACGTCCTAATACAGAATTTGAGAATGCAAGTGATACGAATCTAGGGTCGAATAGTTTGCAAAATGGCATCTCCTAGCACAAATGGTATCAGTTCTATGTTTGGAAGTCACTGTATGTATACCTTGCTTGAAACATTAACAATAGAACATGGCTTTCTGAATTCACTTTTTCAAATTTTGAGGGGTCTTACATCTTTTTGTTTTTTTTCAACTAAAGAAACCTGCTTGGTGTTATATATCTTTTTGCTTATTTTTTCAATTAAAAAAATTGTTTGGTGTAGTTTTTAGTTATATATAGTTTTGTTTAGGATTGAGCCATAAGACTTGTGGGGCCAAATCTCCTCATCTAACTCTTGGATCACATCCTCCGATCATAAATTAAAATATAACTTTTTTAATTCCATTTCATTATTTTATGAGGTAATTTAACTATATAAAATTATATAAATTAAATGATTCTTAAACTTCCGTAAATATCAATTTCTAATAAACATTAGAATACTTATTTTATAATATATCTTTTATGGTTAATTTATAAAAAATCATAGAAATTAACTAAATTATAAATTGATTTTAAATTATTATTATTATTATTATTATTATTATTATATATGAGTTAAATATATATGCATTAAATAAAATATGGTGTAGAAGCGATTTCTGGAGAAAATTGTGTGATAAAGAGGTGAAATGTTTCACATTTTGGGAGAACACTTCACCCATCATCATAGTGAAGTGTTCACTTGAAATGTCAACCTTTCGCCTCTTTATCACACATTTTTCTCCACAAATAACTTTTACACCATGTAATAAGATTATTAATTATGGAGATTCATTTCCACTTAACTTATAAATAGGCTTTGTTACAATACCATGGGTCAATATCATAGCTTATCAATACCACAAGCCCAAAAAATATAATTAATCTATTTAATTAAAAGAGTAGAAAAGGCATAACTACTTTTGAGACTAATATTAACCTTTGATCAGACTACTACTAAGAATATTTTAAAATATTCTATGACGTTAAATTTCATCTCTTTATCACACAGTTTTCTCCAAAAATAACTTTTACACCATGTAATAAGATTATTAATTATGGAGGAAAATTAACATTATTAAAGAAAAGAACTTCGGGTCCTGCTCTGCAACCAGCGAGATCCGCTTTTCGCGTGCGCACCGCTCTCTGCGAGTCCCGATCCCTGCGGACGTGTTCGCCGGGAGCTTTGCTTCAAAGCTGCGGTCGGGCTGGCTGGAGCTGCTGCCCTCCATGGAGGAGTTGACTCCTCCTCAGGGGTCTTCCTCCCCTCCTCCGTCTTCCACCGCTGAGGCCTTCAGAACCTTGCTGGCCTCTCTGCCAAAGAAGAAATCAGTGGAAGCTGCGAAGTTTGTGAAAAGACTAGAAGATATCCCCGAGATTGCCCTTCCGCCTGAAGGTCCAATTCAAGTAGCCTTGTCCCTGGCAGATCGTGCCCTGGTCGGTCAGTTCACAGGACTATGGCCCTCCTCGAAATCAACTGAGAACTAGGTTGCAAGGAACTGGGCTCCGCTGATAAAAAACAAGGTAACCTCTTACTTCCTCGGAAGAGGATATTTTTTATTTGAATTCTCTGCAAAAGAAGAGAAAGATCTCATTTTCAAGAATGGCCCCTACTTCATGGGCCCCCAAGGCCTGTATTTAAACAAATGCATGCCAGACTTCGATCGGCGATGGATGTGCCTACAACGGTCCCAGTATGGGTTAGACTCCCCAATCTACCTGTCCACTGCTGGAACTAGGACTCTCTGAAGCATATAGGAAACTCTCTCAGGAAATTCATTGACAAGGCCAACAGCAAAGATCAGTATGACTGTGCCAGGATTTGTGTGGAGGTAGATCTGGAGGTCAGGCTACCAGAAGCCGTCAAAATAGTAGTAGGTCCTTGGACCCATGTTCAGAAGCTGGACTATGAACAGCTACCATTTAAATGTCGAAAGTGTCATGTCTACGGACACTTTGCCAGAGACTGCCCGTCCAAAGGGGTGGAAGAAAAAGGGAAAGAATATGGGTGGAATCAAGCAAAGCGTCCCAAAACTTCACACAAGAAGAACGTAAATGCAAATTCAAAAGCTCCCTAAGCAGGCTCGGTTCAGAAGTCATCCATGGAATGCCAAGGAAATAAATTTGAGATACTTGGATCTGAAATAGTGATCATGCAGGAGACAGAAATCCCTAAGGAGGCCCCTCCATCCAAAGCCTCCCCCTCCAAAAGCGTACCAGAGAGATCCAAGGAGAAGTTATCAGAGGAAGAAGAGGAAACCCAATAGTCCAAGGAATCAGAGGAAGAAGGGGAAATAGGTGAATCTCAATCTTCCCCCAGAAGATCTACAAGAGGACGCATGTCAGCAAAGGAAAAAAGAGAACAAGAAACCTATAAGGACAAGCTTCAGGGCAGCCAGCCAACTCTAGATAAACTCCTAACAAAAGCCCCAAAGTTGAAGAAGATCCAAACCCAGAGCTCCAAGGGAGCTCACCACAGCAAAAGTAAATAATGAAAATAGTCTCCTGGAACTGTAGGGGAATGGGCACCAAAGCCAAGGAAGAAGCAATGAACAGTTTAATAAGATTGGAAGCCCCGGACATCCTTCTCATCCAGGAGACTAAATTGGAGGATTCAACCTTCCTCCAGGCAAGCAAAAAATTTTGGAAGAAAGAAGGAGCGCATGCAACCTCCGCCCGTGGAGCTTCGGGAGGACTTGGGTCGCTCTGGAATCCCAATAAGTTCTCATTAATCTCTGAGTCCCTGAACACCCATTGGATTTTTTTAAAAATGCAGCACTTAGAATCTAAGGAAATTATTTGCCTGTTCAATGTTTATGCTCCTAACAATGCAGGTGAGAAAAAACTATGTTGGGACTCTATCAAAAACTTTGCAGATCTAGAAAACTTGGAGAACACAATCATAGCCGGAGACCTCAACCTCACCCTCCTCTCGTCAGAAAAAAGAGGAGGCAGCATCGTCAGGGATCCGGCAAGAGAATTAGTGGAAGACCTCATGCAAGATTGGGATTTGATAGACATTAAGCCGACCACGGGTAACTTCACTTGGTCAAATAAGAGAGTTGGCCCGGGATACATAGCGGCAAGACTAGACAGATTTTTGGTACAAAGTTCCTTCCTTCTTCTTGGATTAGAAGCTAGAATGCGAATTCTCCAAAGCAGCGTTTCAGATCACAAGCCCATCAACCTTGAGCTGTTGACCCCCAAGGATTTGGGGCCTACACCTTTTAGATTCAACTCCCTTTGGATCAAAGAGAAAGACTTTATGGAAAAGATCAAAGACTGTTGGAAAGAGCTAGTCAAGGGATCCGCTTTTTTTGTGTGGGAGGAAAAACTAAGAAGAGTTAAAGGCATGCTGGAAAATTGGGCTAAGACCCTGCCCAATCCTACTGCTGAAAGGAAAAAAATACAAAGTGCTTTAGAAAGACAACATCTCCATATTGAAGCAGTTGATATCACTAAAGATGAGTTGGAAAAGGAGGCCAAACTTCAACAAAGCTTCCACAAGGCCTGTCTGGCAGAAGAAGAATACTAGAGGCTCAAGTCCAAGAGCCTCTAGCTCAAATCTGGAGACAGAAACTCCTCCTTTTTCCATAAAAAGCCCAAGCTAGGAAAGGTCGCAACTCCATCACTGAAATAAAAGAAGACAACTGTCTTTTGAAGGATTTTACCAACATAAAAAAGGCAGCCTTAGAGCACTTTGAGCAGTTGTATAAAGAAGTTTCAGGACCTAATCTAAACGTTGCCCTATTGGACGTTGTCCCTAACATGATCACCTCCAAAATGAACCAAGTACTTGAAGGCAAAATCACGCAAAAGGAAGTCAAGGAGGCTCTCTTCGCAATGGACCCCCGATAAAGCTCCAGGACTGGATGGTTTCACACCCAGATTCCTCTAGAGCTGTTGGCAGATTGTAGAGAAGGAGTTCTACAAAATGATACAGAAATCCCAAGACTGTCAGAAGATTGGAGGCTGTACAAATTCAGCCTTTCTTGCCCTCATTCCCAAAGAGAAAGGAGCAAATTATTTTAGCAGATTTCGCCCAATTTCCTTATGCAATATTGGGTACAAAGTCATAACCAATGTGATAGCTAACAGCTTGAAAAGATTTCTTCCCAAAATTATCCCAAATAATCAAGGTGGATTTATCCATGGCAGGCAACTAGTGGACAATTTCGTGCTGGTTCAAGAGGCGATTCATTCCAGCCTGCACCGAAAGGAAAAAGGTATGGTTATTAAATTAGATCTTGCAAATGCTTTTGACCATGTTAGACATAGTTTTTTGTTTGAGGTGCTGCAAAAAATGGGGTTTGGTCGAAACTTCATCAAGTGGATTAGAGCCTGTATCTCAGAACCTTGGATTGCCCCCTTAGTGAATGGAAGGGCAGCTGACTTCTTCAAAGCCTCTAGAGGGCTAAGGCAGGGATGCCCCCTTTCTCCACTCCTATTCATTCTTCAGGCCTCTGTTCTCAGTTTCATTCTTCAAAGAAAGCAGCAAGAACAAGACATCTCTGGCCTGTGCATAGCTAGAGGGGTTAAAAGCATCAATCATGCCCTCTTCGCGGATGATACTCTTCTGCTGGGGGCTGCAACTCCTCTTTCAGCAACCAAATTCAAAGAAGTTCTGGAAGATTATTGTAAAGTCTCGGGTAGTGTTCTAAACAACGCCAAATGCCATATCTACTATTGGAATATTCCTGCTTCAACTGCAAGCTCCATTGCTAGATGCCTCGGTTTTGCAGTCTCAACTTCTTGGTCCTCATTTAAATATCTGGGACTGCCCATCTTCCATAAAAGGGCCTTGAGTAAAGATTGGTATCCTCAGTTAGACAAATTTAAAACAAAAATGCAGGCCTGGGGGTCCTCCTGGCTCAATATAGCTGGAAAATCAGTCCTCATTAAAGCAGTGCTCAGCAACCTTCCTCTATTCAAATTCTCGGTTCTATTGGCGCCTGTGGGAATCATCAAAAAGATGGAGGAACTAATCAGAATGTTTTTCTAGAAAGGAGGCAAGCAAAACAAGAAGAAAAATTCCCTAGTTAATTGGGAAACAGTCACCAGACCAACTCAGGAGGGAAGCCTGAACTTCAAAGATCTCAGAGTCCAAAACTTAGCCATGGGAGCCAAATTGATTTGGAAAATCATAGCTCCAAATCCTGGTTGGGTGCAAGTTGCATTGTGGAGGAAGTACTTCAGAGGACTGAGACTTAGATGTCTGGATCAGCCCAAGAACCACTTCAATTCTCCTTTCAGCAGGTTCATCAGCAGAACTAGTCCGTTGATAAGGAATCATTCCTTCTGGATTCCAGGCAATGGAAAATGCATTCATCTCTGGAATGACAGCATCTTAAATAGACCTCCGCTGGCAGAATCGAAAGGCATGCCTGAGTTGCAGCGCTGGATGTCAGAGGCCAACATAAACTCATTGTGGGATCTCTCAATTTGGAAAGACGATGTGTGGTCGGGTTGGAAATAGCTCCCAGTCCCACCCGACTTACGCCCTGACCTGGAAACGTTAATCACGCAGTTACATGGGCTGGCTCCAATTCAAGTAAGCAAGCAGGACGTGAGAGGCTGGGGATCAAATCGAGCAAGTTAGTCTGTAGCCCAGGGCTATGTCAAATGCCTTGAGAATCCCCACGTGCCTCCCAATCTTGCCCCCTAGGTTGGCATATGGAAAATTCCTTCAATTCCTAAGGTAGATCACTTCTACTAGCTTCTCTGCCACCAAAAAATTCTGACTGAAGACAAGCTTCAGAAAAGGGGCTTCTACGGGCCTTCTAGATGCTCTCTTTGTAAGGAAAACTCAGAATCCACCTTCCACCTCATGATTGAGTGCAAGTTCGCAGCCTCCATATGGCAAGAGCTGCTTGTCTCCTGGAAGTATAAATTCACTTTCCCCTCCTCAGTCTCGGAACTTTTTGTAGGCTGGATGGCCAGATACCCAGGCTCATCTCCAAAAAATAAAACAATCAGGCCAGCGTGGAGTGCTCTGCCTAAATTCATCAGCTGGCAAGTCTGGCTGGAAAGGAACTGAAGGATTTTTCAAAATAAGGAACAGGACTTCAGAATAGTGGCCAACTCAGTAAAATATCAACTCGTTGAGTGGCTGGAAGACAAAGGAGACGACACAAATTTAAGCCAGCAGGACATAAAGCTGGGAACTGCTCTCAATTTCAAATATCCAAAAGTGAACAGCTCTCCTCCTCCTTGCAAAGAATGGCAAGTCAGGAAAAATGAAGCTGATTTTAAAGTTTGGATGTCCATTCAAACTCTTCCATCCCTCTTCTTCGATGGGGCTGCCAAAGGGAATCCAGGTACTGCTGGAGCAGGAGGTCTCATTATAAATCCAGATGAAACAGTTGTGCACAGATTTGCTTGGGGATTAGGCCACTCCTCAAGTATTCAAGCTGAAGCGATGGCCCTTTTCCAAGGAATCAAATTCCTCAAAGAGCTGGGCTACAAGGAGGCAAATGTCTTCGGAGACTCCCAGGTGATCATCCAAGCAGTGGCGACCAACTCCAATCCAGCGGACCTGCAGCTTGCAAGGATAATTTCAAGGATCAAAGACATGGCAAAGTCCCTGAATCTGAAATACTTCCATGTTTTGAGAACAAATAACAAAGAAGCAGATAACGAGGCAAACAAGGCAGTCCATTTAGATGCTGGTTCTTTTCTTAGAGACAATGTAATCCTTTGGGATCCAATCCCTTAAAGTGCCATGTTCTTTTGCTTCCTTCTGCATCAGTTTGTTTGTATTTTTCAGCTCGGGAAATTAGCAACAAAAGTACACTTTATTAAATGTAAAAAGAGGAGCCTGCTAAGAGTAGGCGTTATATTCCTCTAGCTGAAAAGTCACGCAGAACTCTACCACTTCTTTTGTACCTGAATTTTTGGCTCTTTGCCACTCAGTTAATGAAGTCCCATAACCATTTTTGTAAAAAAAAAAAAAAAATTGTTAATTATGGAGATTCATTTCCACTTAATAAGATTCTTAACTTATAAATAGGCTTTGTTACAATACCATGGGTCAATATCATAACTTATCAATACCACATGCCCAAAAAATATAATTAATCAATTTAATTAAAAGAGTAGAAAATGCATAACTACTTTTGAGACTAATATTAACATTTGATGGGTAACTACTACTAAGAATATTTTAGAATATCCTATAAGAGTTAAATCCTTGCTATCTATCTAATAACTATTACTTCGATAGACAACTAGCTCTTTTATTGGATGGAAGAAGATTCATCCACCCACAATATGGGATGCTTATCACCAGGATCGCGAGAGCCTGAATGAGATGCTTATCACTAGGATCGTGAGAGCCTGATTGGGATGCTTATCACCAGGATTGTGGGTAAGAGTTAAATCCTTGCCATTTATCTAATAGTTATTACTTCAATAGACAGCTAGCTCTTTTGTTGGATGGAAGAAGATTCATCCATCCACAATATGAAATGTTTATCACCAAGATCGTGAGAGCCTGAATGAGATGCTTATCACCATGATTGTGAGACCCTGATTGGGATGCTTATCACCGGGATTGTGGGAGCCCGAATGGGATGTTTATCACCATGATTGTGGGAGAAGCCCGAATGGAGCCTGAATGAGATGCTTATCACCAAGATTCTGAGAGCTTGAATGTAGGATGTTTATCACCATGATTGTGGGAGAAGCCCAAATGGAGCCTGAACGAGATGCTTATCACCAAGATTGTGAGAGCCTGAATGGGATGCTTATCACCAGGATAGTGGGAGCCCGAATGGGATGTTTATTAACAGGATTGTGGGAGCCTGAACATTGTGGGAAGTTTAATTCACCCAAAGTGGCTTCCATTCTCAACCCCTCCTCATGAGGTTTGAACAATTCACCCACAGTGGCTTCCATTCTCAACCCCTCCCCATGAGGTTTGAACTTGTGAAATAGGGACTAAACCCAACACAAAACAAACGGTCTACACTTCATGGGTAAATCACACAAAAGTTTAATTCACCCAAAGTGGCTTCCATTCACAACCCCTCCGCGTGAGGTTTGAACAATTCACCCAAAGTGGCTTCCATTCTCAACCCCTCCCCATGAGGTTTGAACAATTCACCCAAATTGTTCACCCAAAATTGCTTCCAGTCTCAACCCCTCCCCATGAGGTTTGAACTTGTGACCTGGTAGGGACTAAACCCAACACAAACCAATTGGTCTACACTTCATGGGTAATTCACACAAACCAACTCATATATACTACAGGATAAATCAAAAGTTGGGATTTATCTCCAAATTAGTTATTCATTTTTTTCTCTTTTAATTAGATTGATTAATTAAAAAATAATATCATATGAACAAGTGCCATCTGAAGTAATATATGATTGTTTAGGCGTGTAGGATGGATAACCCATGGTATTGGCTTAAGAATATGCATGGTAAAGTGGGGGTAAATCTCCATATTTAAGAATCTTGTTCTCTTTTTTAAATGTGTATATGTTTAAGTTATATAGTATTTTTTATTATAGTTATTTATTAATATTAAAAAATAATTCCATAAAAAGTTATAATTTAGTTAGTTTTAATGATTTGTTTCTTAATTTTGATGCTTGTTATGGATTGATGGCTATTGACGTTTATCAACCATCTAATTTATATGATTGAACCAGTTGATAATTAAATTGAAATTATTGAAGCCCAATTCCAAAATAGACACATCTATCAACATAAACATTTCTAATGCAAGATGGTTACAATTTTAATGAAATTTCAATTTTATAAAAAAATATAAGTTTTATTGGCCAAGATAAACATTAGGAAATGATAACGATCAATTTAAATAATCTTGTGTCATCAAGTAGAAGGCAAAGTAATGTGTTTTATCACTCACCTTTCTTTTTAAGAAGTCTTATCACTTCTATTAGGGTAGCAAAAGATAGTACATTGGGTCATCAAAATCACTATAAACAAAATCCTAAGTAAAAAGGTTATGAGGATTGAAAATGTATATGAGATAGATATGACCTCTTGAAAATCACTATAAACAAAATCCTAAGTCAAAAGGTTATGAGGATTGAAAATCTATATGAGATAGATGAAAATATGAGTGTTTAATAAACATGGAGATATGTTTGAGCTTTGAGTTTTTAACATCGGAACCAATTAGAAACAAGTACTAAACTGAGTTGTTACTTTTTAGAGGTAGAAAAAAATCATTTAATTTTGAAAAGTGTTGATTCAAAATACACCCTTTTTTTAGCATATTTATGGACTTTAAATTTTATCATGTAAGTATGCACATTTTTTTTTAAACTTAGTGATTTTCATGTCAATTTGAAAAGTGTTTATGCAACATCAACCCCTTGGGCTTATTTTTTACATTTTAAATTTTTTGATATATTAAGGATGGATCATTTTTACTTTTATCTTTTCATGTGGACTTTGAAAAACATCAACCTTTTTTTAGGCATATTTTTGACACTTTATTTTATTTTTTTTAATGTTGATTATTTAATCATTTTTCAAATTGTCTTGTTCCTCTTCTTGTTTTTCATCGTAGTATGTTTGTTTTTAAGGGTTTTCCAAACTAGTGTTTTTTGTTTTTTTAAATAATTTTTTATAATTATTTTTTTTTTGTTGCAAAATTAAAAACAATAATAAATAAGGGTTTTCCAAACTTGTGTTTTTTTTTTTTGCAATATTTTTTTATAATTAATTTTGAAATTTTATTTGCAAAGTTAAAACAAATAATAATAAAATTAATATTTTGAGGTTAAGATTTTTCATAGATTTATATATCGTTAAATAATACTTCGAATACACATAAAATAATTATCACTAAAAAACAATAATTTTAAACACTCCACAAAAAATACACATTTTGCATATAAATATAATTTAAAAGACACATATTTCCAGACTTTTTCACTAAAAATGACATGTTAAATAAAATATTTTTATGAAAATTTTGGAAAAATCATAAATACTCTGAAACTTTTATGAATTTTATAAGAAAAATGATGAAATTTAAAAAATATATTTCTAGATAAAAAGATTCAAATAAAATTTTAAGTATATATATATATATATATATATATATATATAAAACTTAAATAATAATAATAATAATAATAAATAAATCATATAAAAGAAATTTAAAAATGAAAAATGCAATTAAATTAATTAAAAAAAAGGTGAAAAATTAAAATAAAACATAAAAATAAAAATAAAATAAACATTAAAAACAAAAAAATTTAAAAAAATAACATTTAAAAAAATTTTAATTATTAAAAAAAAAAAAAAACATATATCCCCGCCTAGCCCCCCGAGGGGTCGTGGGCCGACGACAATAAGAGTTGTGTGTAGCTCCCACACCAATAAGAGTTGTGTGTATCTCCCACCCTAGCCCACAACCCCTTAGACTGCTAAGCAGGGAAAGCCGATTCCAAGAATCTGAGGGGCCGCAGGTAAAGACACATACTTTTTTAATGTTTTTTTAATTTTTAATTTTAATTTAATTTTTTTTTTTTTTGGTGTGGTTCATGGAGATCCTGGTCATTGGGTGGCCGCTACGTCCACGCAAATATCTAGGCTGATCGACCCCAAAGGGAATGGAGCCCCGCGGCCAATAACTAGCCCTAACCCCAAGGGCTTCAGGGAGAATTGACCCTGTGACCTCCCGATCGGCAAAGCACTGATTTGGCCAGTTGAGCTAACCCTTGTGGCTTATTGTTTTTAATATATATATATATATATATATATATATATATGGGTTTAATCATCTAATTGTTTTTCATAATTTTTTAATTTACATTTTTTTTTAATATTTTTTTGTCTTTTCATCCTTTTTTTTTTCATTTATATTTTTTATTTTTATTGTTCTTTTAATATTTAACTTTTATAAGTTAATTTTGTGTTTTTTTACCATTTTTGTGTTTGATTTTTTTGCCTTTTTATATATTTTTTTATATATTTTTTGTATTTTTATTTTATTTTTTTATGTTTTAATTTATATTTTTATTTACATGTAATTTTTTTTAACTTTAAAATAAAAATTCAATATTTTAATTTTTGTTTTGTATTTTTCATTTTTATTTACTTATATATTTATTTATTATTTTGTTTTAATTTTTTTTGGCAAGGTCTGTGTCAATCTTTTACTAGCAACCAAACCCCATTATGTGTCAATTTGATAGTTGATTTTAAATTTTTCGTTATAATAGATCGAGTTTTCCCCCACAATGTGTCAATTTCATGGTTGGTTTTTAAGTTTTCATTGCAATGGGTCGAATTCGCCTACACTCGGTGTCAATTTGCTGGTTGATTTTTAAATTTTTGTTGCAATATGTCAAATTGTATTAGGCTAAGATTTTAAAACAACTATACTTTTAGCATTTAAAAATGAAATTACTTTTGGTATAGTCTCTTTCATTCAAATATTCATTTTTAAAGCTTTTTTAGTCATATAATTTTTCCATAATGCCATGGTTGAAATATGTTAAAAACTTAAGTTTTTCTGTAGTCGTGATCTTTGGTTTTAATTCCATGGTTGCAAATTTACCAAAAATTTTAAGGGTTTTCTCAGCCATGAGATTTTATCTTTAATGTTATAGTTGAAAACAATTATAAGTATTTTATTTTTAACACCATCGTTGAAAATTGTTGGAATTTTAAGGCTTTTCAAAGACATGAGATTTTATCTTTAATGTCATGGCTGAAAATCGTTAGAATTTTAAGGTTTTTCAGAATCATGATATTTTATCTTTAACATCACTGTTAAAAAATGTTGAAAATTTACCCAAAAATAAATATTATTCCAACATCATCACTTTTCATTTTCAAAGTGTTTTTTGCAATCAAAAAAATTAACTTTTACTATATTTTTAAACAATGTTGAAAATTTACCTCGAAAAAAAAAATATTGATGAAACATCAATACTTTTCAGACAAATTTTTCATAATTTTGGAGTTTTTTTTTTTTGGAATTCTACTTTGATTAGAAACCATATTTTTTCCAATACATAATAAGTTATAAAACAAAATAAAATAAACTTGCATCGTAATATAATTTAAAGTTATGTTGTAGGAATTTTAGCTTGGTTCAAGTTATTGTTTTTGCATAGCCCATTTACACCATAACGTCATATCTCATATCTCAGGTTCACCCTTCTAACAATGACAACACCTTAAAAATTATAATGTTAACCATGAATTCCATATATCAAAATAAATGACACACTATCAAAAGGAAAGAACTTGTCAAAATCAAAGTTAACCTCCATATATTGTTCTATGGACCTTGTTCTTATAATGAAGGTGTTTAGAATCTCTATGGGCCTTGTTCTTACCATGAAGGTACAACCTTTGGTTGAAGTTGAAGTTAACAAGTTACTCCAAATTTTGGTTTCTACAAAATTTGGAAATCTAATCTAATACATGTGAGTAAACAAATATTCAAAATTTCTTCTTTATCTACATCAATAATCAATTATTAGTTGTGGATTGCAAATGTATAATCTAAAGAATTGACGAGGGAGGTAAGCCATAAAACATTCATTTCAAAACCTAGAAGCTTTGTGACTCGTTACAATATATATTGAGTATATAATATTTACATGATATTAATTTCTTTTTTGTAATTAGAGGCTCTCTACAACTTAGTATTAGGGAGATGATGTACTATCCGTAAATGAGGGTAAATATTTAAATGTTGGTTAGATATGGGGAGATGTTGTAGTGGTTGTAAACGAGTATAAACATTTAATTGTAAGCTTAATTGAGGAGAGATGGTACAATGTTTGCAAAATAAAGCACAAGATCAAAAAATAATAATGACAAAAGATAATGTTGACTTAATTACAAAGTAATAAAAATAAGAATTCAATTAAATTCAAATTTTTGTATTGTAATTTTGTTTTTATTAATAAAATTACAAACAATTTTTTCCATGGAAAAATCATAATATACATATCACATTAAAATGAATTTAAACAAGTGAAAATTTGCATAAAAAATTATAATCTACATTGATCAATGTTAAATTAATAGTTGTCAATAGGCAAATAAAAAATAAGTAAATAAATTAATGGCTTAACAAAGACTTACATACATTTTTGTGGGTAGTAACAACTACTAAATCTGCACATTTACAATTTTACTCTTGCATAAGTGCTAAGGAAAACATCAATAAAAGTGGGAAATAACTCCTAATTATGGTGGGAAGTAATTGATGGTAAATATGTTATTTACCTAAATATGAGTTATGGGAACTATTTTCAAAGATTTTATTTAAAACATCACTATCCAAATATTTAAAAATCATGCATGAATATTGCAACCATATTTTTTTAAGAACAAGCATAGATCCATTTTAACTTGGATCTACCAAACACCTATCTTAACTTGGATCTACCAAGCACCTAGAGGAATCAAATATATCTAGGTGCAAACCACGATCTACCGAGCACCTAGAGGAATCAAATTTCTCTAGGTGCAAACCTTTCCTCAATTTTTGACCTCAAAATAAAGTTTGCATCTTGAGAAATTTGATAGGTCCATAGTTAATATGGATAAATGTTGGTTTATTATTGAAATCAAGTTAAAAGCTCAAATCGTGGTAAGTAGATTCTACAGTCCTATAAACCTTAGGTAACTAAAAATTGTAAAAGCTATCAAAATTGCAAATAAGGGTGTCAAATCTACAAACACAAAATGTAAACAACAAGCTAAGAATATACAACACATGGATAATTGGAAAATCTAAACTAAAAACTAAAATCTACAACACTCAATATAATGTGTTTATTAACCCTAAAATAAAATAAAATAATTATAGCATACTTGCTAATCCCTAGCAAACTACAAAGTTGAAAGTCTCACACACTACATACTCATCCTACCACTAAGAAGGATATATAAAGATAGAATTTCTACTTCTCATATTGTGCACCTAGAATTTTAAGACGGAACCTAACCCAAGTTACTTCCTCTAATAGTGTGGCTATATATATAATAATAATAACATGATTTCTTAAGTTTATGAGATGTACATACCTTACTCACTTTAGATTTGAACTCGTGACCTTCTTGGAGGAAACACATCTTTTGAACCACTAAGGCTTAAGTGGGGGAGAAATATTATTCCACGTGGATTCATATTGGGGGATATATAGGGGGTAAAGGGTTTTTATATTTCGAAAATATAAAAAATGGAGCTCAAAGTTAATGAAAAAATATAAAGGGGTATAAAAAATGTTAATGAAAAATAGATACCTACAATATCTAATGAAAGTAGGGTTTTTTTCAATTGGGAAGTTGTATTGGGTTCATATTGGTAGGGGGTTAAATAATGTGATTTTTAGAAGGATTTTCCAATATGTAGTCAAATTAAGGGTATTGTTTAATATGTCATGACCGCACGTGATATGTCTTCTTAGAGGAAACACATGTTTTTAACCACTAGGGCTTCACTAGGGGAGCAATATTATTCCACGTGGATTCATATTGGGGGATATATGGGAGTAAAGGGTTTTTATATTGGAAAATATAAAAAATGGAATTCAAAGTCAATGAATAAATATAAAGGGGTATAAAAAATGTTAATGAAAAAATAGATACCTACAATATCGAATGAAAGTAGGGTTTTTTTCAATTGGGAAGTTGTATTGGGTTCATATTAGTAGGGGGTTAAATAATGTGATTTTTAGAAGGATTTTCCAATATGTAGTAAAATTAAGGGTATTGTTTAATATGTCATGACCGCATGTGATATGTCAGAGGTTCACTGAGTGAATCACCCATGAGATTCCCTAGCTAAAATTGGAGCACCTCTGAATCATGTGTTTTTGTCCAAAATTAGAAACTATGCTAACATTAAAAAAACACTCCCTAAATATAAGAAAAGCAAGGCCTTTCTAAACTATAAATGCATCTAAACTTAGAGATGAACTACAATCTCTAATTCTAGAAAGGAAACCTAAATTAGAAAGGAAATTTCTAATTAAAGAAAATCTAAATTTGGAATTCGATAAGGTTGGGATATGCATGTTAAAGGCATGATGGCATAGCGTGCTTACACCCTCTATATCTACATAATTGTTGTGTGTCACCCAAGATACTATGATGTGTCATCAGTGTAATTCCCCCTTTGTTGTTCTCAAGAATTGAGGCAAGAGAGAAGAAGACTATTGTATGGATTTAACATCAATGTTGTTGCACCATCACCCACATTATCATATAGTTTTATGGATCTATTGAAGGGTTCATTCTAAAGATAATGTGGTTTAAAGTGTTATTGCAAGGTGTGAAAATTTGGAGACCCAAATCCCCTACAACATCAAACTAATATTACTTCTCCTACTTGTTAATTCATGCAAGTTATTTATTGTGTTACAATATAAATATCAAAGTAAATACGATTGCAACCTTCACTAATTAAATTATATGCGGAAACAAGAATTAAGCAAGAATAAATAACACACACACACAAGTGACACCGTTTTTTTTGGACAAATGTCCCCGGAAAAACCCAACGTGGGAAAAACGGTGCAGTAGCTGAGGGTTTCTATTATTATGTAGTAGTTTCTGAATACAATTCTTCGGATCCCCAAAATGGAAATCCTATACAAAGATCTAACTGGAAAAAAGATAGTGAGATGATCTCACCCTGTCACTGGAAAATTTGGCACTGATCTGCACTAGAAATGAGCCTCTACGCAGTCTATATGCAACACTGCATCACACCTACACAGATACTGTGTCACTGCTAGTGGGACTGCACTGCACCTCCTCTTGATCTCTTGCTAGCTGAAAACTTCGGTCCTCTGGTCTCTTGGTCTCGCACCTCGGCTCTGGCACTAGATATTGTTTGTTCCCCAATAGAAATATGGACTCCCTCTGAAGCTCTACGTGCCATGCATAGCTCTGCGCTGCCTCTCCAAACTACTCTCTGCCCTCTCTGCCTTGCACTCTCTAGATCTGAAAAAAAATTCCTTCGGAAAACTATCCATGCCCCTCACCACAAGAATCTCCTCGATTATCTCTCGGGTTGCTCTATGCTACTCTCTTGAGAAATCAATCTCTTGATCCCACTCAATGTGTCTTCCAAATTCCCATCAAAGTCCTTCTTATAATCTTCTCGTTGAGTAGTCAATGACCAGATTAAATTCTAATCAATGGCTCATATCATATTGACTCAGTCTCTGTCTTCTTCTAGAAGATTCACACCTAGTTTTATTAATACCCTTTAATTATTTTAATTTCCTAAGTTTATACTTAGGCATCCTTAAAAAATAATTAATTATTTTAATAAAGTTGTCTCCGGTTGGAATTTCCCAAAACGATTTCTGGGTATTTTGGAATACATGTTTCCTAGCCTCCCTGTGAATTTTGAGGCTTATAGCTGATCTGATGCTACCATAAACAAACACCCCCTCTTAGCGAGGAATGTACTCTAGTAATGCAACCTGATGAAGCATCACTTTCACTCTGTAACATCTCCCTCTACGTTGTTGATGTCCTGACATCACTTCCCACCAAATAATGCGCAAATTTTGCATTTGTGCATCTGTTGACTCTAAATGTTATTTCCAACTGCAGCTTTGTTGTTGTTGCAACAGAAAAACATCCAAAATACTCAACCAAAGTTGTTCAGCGTGATGCATATGTTTCTGGAGTTCTGACTGCTGCTAGTCTCTGCGCTGACCCTCTGAAGTCTCTGCATTGTTGTTGACTCTGCACTGCTACCAACTCTACTTTCCGCTTCTTAGTCTCTGGTGCTCTTAGCCACTGCAACTATCACTCTGGCATTCCTCTGCACCAACTGGCACTGGTCCATCCTGCTACTTCTAATATGGTCTCCCGTGACAAGGTATTGATCCATGTGGACTCCTCAATGGACCCTGCCCATCTGTAGTTCTTTTGAACTATAGTACTAGATCACCCCACCTCTCCCCTAGAGGTATTTGGACAATCATGGAAAACTCATCCTCCTTGATCCTTGCGGTTACAGCCTGCAAATCATATTTCTCATCCTTTTCCTTCTTCTTGAGAGGACAGTACGTAGCCTAGTTACCAAATTCACCACACCGGAAACAATTGATCTTAGAAACGTCCTTCTTCTTCCTCCTCTTCTCCTGTTGCCCTTTTGATGCAAGGGCTACATTCTCCTCCTCCTCCTCCTTGGGCTTTGCCCCACTGCTATTGTTTCCATCAAGTTTGCACTTGACTAAGTCTCACCTCATCTCTTCTTGTTGAAGAGCGTCCCACATCCCTTCCCAGTCCAACAATTTCTCTCTTCCCAAGATACTCTAGACAAATACTCGCCATTATTCTGAGACTGAATTCATGGCCAACCTCACCATCTCTGTAGGCTGAGGTGATGATCCTACAACTACCAACTGATCTCGGACTTCTTGAAGCTTCGATAGGAACGGATCAAAGTGTTTCCCCTTTTGCATCCATGTGGATCTCATTTTCTCCTCCAAGTACATCTTCCGCTACTTAGAAGATCCTTGATACAATGTAACCAAGGCATCCCACACCTATTTGGTCATCCCTTTGCCAGTAATGTGGCATACAACATGATCCCTCACTCCATTGAGGATCAACCACTTGACCTTCACCATCTCATCCTTGTACATCTTGAGCAGGTCTGCATCGGTGGGTACAACTACCACACTATCAACATAGGCTTTGAGATCATGCTCATCTAGAAGGTAGGAGATCCTAGCCTTCCATATCACATAGTTGGATGCTTCGTCCAATTTATCTTGATCTCTCAACCCATTAGTTTCCATCTCTACATACAAAAAGTCGAACTACTCCCTCTCTCCTATATGCAGTTGTTAGGTTGGCCTACGCACTCCCTGATGGAGTTAGTAGGTCTACTCCTTGATACTGTTGCTTATCAACTGAGAAATAGAATTCCTTGGTTTGGAATTCACTGAGGAAAAAATTCCCTCAAAAATTGTCTTCTTCCTTCTTCTCTCACTTTTCTTACCCAGCAAACGCTACAGAAAATTGCGTCCCACGTAAAGTCTGCTCTGTGTTGAATCTGTTGTTGCGCTGCTCTCTATGCCACTGACAAATCGCGAATTTGAAATCTTACCTCTCTGCCAACTCACTTAGAGAGATATTTTCCTCGAGAGTCTTGCCCTCCTGGCATGGACTGTGCAATCCCTCTGGGGATTTGATCTGCTACCTACGCAACACTTCAATCTCCCTCCTTCTCTTCAACATTGGGCCCTTCCTGTCTACTCTCTTGCTTCACCTGCACTCCAATACCATGTGAAAATTTGGATACCCAAATCCCCTACTGTAGAAAATTGATATTACTTCTCCTACTTGTTAATTCATGCAAGTTATTTACTTTGTTACACTGCAAATATCAAATTAAATATGACTACAGCCTTTACTAATTAAATTATTTGTGGAAACAAGAACTAACCAAGAATAAATAGCAAACACATAAGTGACACCATTATTTTTGGACAAATGTCCACGGAAAAAACCCAACTTGTGAATACCAGTGCAACAACTGTCGGTTTGTATTATTATGCAGTAGTTTCTGAATACAATTCTTTGGATGCCCAAACTAACAATCCTATGCAGATATCTAACTGGAAAAAATATAGTGAGATGATCTCACCCTGTCACTGGAAAATTCAGCATTGATCTACATTGGGTATGAGCCGTTGCGTTGTCTTTGCGCAGTCCCTGCACAACGCTATATCACACCTACACAATTACTACGTCACTACTACTAGGATTGTGCCACACCTCCTCTTTGTTGGGTGTGGAGCCTGGTTATCTTATGTATTCAAAGGTATCGCTGCATTGGACCCCAGTTCGTAATGGGGTGGCAATGCCGCTCGTAAAATATTCGCTGCAGGGGGGGTCCAAGGGAGGCGGTTGCGACCTTTGGGAGCCCCCCCTAGGGGGGATCGGGGCAGCGCCCCCGAAGCTAAGAATAGATGTAAAATTCCCTTGTAAAATGTTGTAATTTCATAGTCAATCTAGGCCGTTCATTAGGCAGAGATCTGACGGTAGAAGTTATGTTTAATTTAGGGTTTTTTTCCCTAGAAGGAAACCCCTCGCTATATATGAGGGAATTGTATTACGTCTATGTATTTATGTATTCTGAGTGAAGAAGAGAGAGGAGATTGAGTGTGAAGAGGGAATTACATCGGATCTGTTGTAAGTTGTATCTCTTCAGTTTGCTGGATAATATAAAAAGGATTGGCTGTTTCTCCGTGGACATAGCCCAAACTGGGTGAACCACATATATCTGTGTCTCTCTTGTTTTATGTGTTTTCTGTGTTTATATTTATGCAATATTTTATGTGTTCCATTGCTCTATAATATATAATTCTCTAACAACTAGTATCAGAGCCGGAGGTCCATTTTGGCTGATAAACTCGCAGGAGAGAAGGGTTCCTGGTTCGAGTGGGAGCAGTGGCGGAAGATGGTAGGTTTAGGGTCGAAAAATTTAACGTCAAAAACTACCAGATGTGGAAGATGCAGATGGAAGATTATTTGTACCAGAGAGATCTATACCAACCATTGAGCGGAAAGACAAAGAAGCCGACGAGTATGACAGACACAGAATGGGATATTCTCGACAGAAAAGCACTTGGAACAATACGGTTGTGCCTAGCGACGTCGATAGCATTTAATATTTCAAAGGAAACAACAAAATGGGGTTTAATGTCAACATTGGCCAAACTATATGAAAAACCCTCGGCCTCAAATAAGGTATTTCTTATGAAGTGTTGATTTAATATGAAAATGTCAGAAGGTGGATCTGTTGTTGATCATTTAAATGAGTTTAATATAGTTACCAGTCATTTAAGTTTTGTAGGGATAACCTTTGATGATGAAGTTATGGCTCTGTTATTTCTATGCTCATTGCTAGAAAGTTGGAATGGTTTAGTTATGGCCATTAGTAACTTTGTCTCTGGATCTAGTAATTTAAAGTTTGATGATGTTTTCGGTGCAATCATTAGCGAAGAAATGCGACAGAAAAGCTCCAGTGAGACATCAGGTAATGCTTTGACTGCAGAGACTAGGGGAAGAAAAATGGAAAGAGGAAAGAGCCATGGATATCAGAGTAAGTTAAGAAAAGGCAGATCCAAGTACAGATCGGGGAGAGTGTGCTGGAAATGCGGGAATAAAGGACACCTGAAGAAAGACTGCAAGTCTCGAAAGAGAAAAGAAGGAGACGTGCAGCAATAAAATAATCATGAAGTGAATGTAACAGGTGATGTGTTGCAAGATGCTTTGATTCTTTCATTAGAAAATATTATTGATGTCTGGGTGGTAGATTCAGGGGCCTCATTCCATGCCACACATGATAGGAAACATTTTTATGATTATGTTCAAGGAGATTTTGGACAGGTTTGATTAGGTGATGATAAACCCTGTAAAATCAATGGAATGGGTACAGTTTTCATAAAACAGCAAATGGAAATCAGTGGCTATTGAAGGAGGTAAGGCATGTTCCAGATCTGAAGAAAAATCTGATTTCAACAGGGCAGTTGGGAGGTGAAGGTTGCATAACGACTTTCACAGATAAAACTTGGAAGGTCACTAAAGGATCCCTGGTAATAGCGAAAGAGGAAAGGTTGGTACATTTTATTTATGCAATGGTATTTCTAATTATGTTAATGCTTTAACCTCTACAGGAGAAGATACAACATTGTGGCATCATAGGCTCGAGCACATGAGTGAGAAGGGGATGAAGATTCTTCACTCAAGAAATTTGTTGCCAAGTTTGAAGCATGTTTATTTAGAATTCTGTGAGAATTGTGTTTATGGAAAACAGAAGAGAGTCAAATTCCTTAGAGTTGGGAAAGAAAAGAAGAGCGGAAAATTAGAGCTTGTGTATACAGATGTATGGGGACCTGCTCAGGTATCATCTCTTGGTGGCTCTCGTTATTATGTTACTTTTATTGATGATGCAACCAGAAAAACCTGGATTTATTGTATTCGAAATAAATCTGATGTATTTGATACTTTCAAGAAATGGAAAGCTTTGGTTGAAAATGAAACAGGAAAAAGGTTGAAGTGTCTCATATCGGACAATGGAGGTGAATATTGCAGCAAAGATTTTGATAGGTACTGTTCAGAGAATGGAATTCGTAGAGAGAAAACAGTTCCAGTAACACCACAAGAAAATGGTGTGTTAGAAAGGATGAATAGGACAATCATGGAGCGTACAAGGTGCATGAGATTGCATGCAAGATTGCCTTTACAATTTTGGGCAAATGCTGTAGATACTGTTGTTTATATAATAAACAGAGGGCCTTCAAGTTCCTTAGATGGTGGTATTCCAGAGGAGGCATGGACAGGTAAAAAGGTAAACTACTCTTTTTTAAAGACTTTTGGTTGTGAAGCCTTTGTCCACATTAATAAAGAAAATAGAACAAAGCTTGAGGCAAATCAAAGAAATGTACCTTTATTGGATATGGTTTTAATGATTTTGGTTATCGCTTTTATGATTATGAAAAACACAAAATCATTAGGAGCAAAGATGTCATATTCAATGAAAAGGTTTTGTATAAGGATCAGCTGCTGGAAAAGAAACAGGAAAAAGAAAATAGAGAATACACAGTACTTGACGAGATCACAGAAAAAGTGATGGTGCCTGAAAATCATAATGATCAACAGTCAAAACAACAACCACAACAGCAACAAGCACCTCAAACACTTGAAAGTGGTGTTAGAAGATCTACCAGGATAAGTAGACCCCCTAAACGATACTCTCCTTCATTATATTATGTATTGCTGATTGATTCTGGTGAACCAGAATGTTATGAAGAAGCAGTGTAGGTAGAAACCAGGAAGAAGTGAGAGAAATCCATGAAAGAAGAGATGGACTCCTTAGCACATAACCAGACTTGGGACTTAGTCAAGTTGCATGTAGGTAAAACAGCATTGCAGAATAAATGGGTTTACAAGTTGAAGGAAGAAGATGGAGGTAGAAAAAGGTATAAATCTAGACTTGTGGTGAAAGGGTTTGCGCAGAAAAAGGGTATAGACTTTGATGACATATTTTCTCCTATTGTTAAAATGACTTCAATTAGATCTATTTTAAGTCTAGTAGCAGCTGAAGATTTGCATCTTGAGCAGTTAGATGTAAAGACAGCCTTTCTCCATGGGGATTTGGAGGAAGAGATATATATGCAGCAGCCACAAGCATATGAGGTAAAAGGGAAGGGGAAACTAATGTGCAGGTTGAAAAAGAGCTTGTATGGCTTAAAACAGGCTCCAAGGCAATGGTATCTAAAATTTGACAAGATTATGTCTGAACAAGGTTATACTAGATGTCACTCTGATCATTGTGTTTATCTCAAAAGGAAAAATGATGGCAGCTATATTATATTGTTATTGTATGTAGATGACATGCTTGTTGCAGGTTCTAACATGCAGGAAATAAATGCGCTCAAAATAAAATTGGCAAACTCATTTGCAATGAAGGATTTGGGTGCTACAAAACAAATCCTTGGTATGAGAATAACTGGAGACTGGAAGAATCACAAATTAACATTGTCTCAAAGTGAGTACATAGAAAAGGTGTTGAAAAGGTTTAATATGCATAATGAAAAACCAATTAGTATACCTTTGGCTAGCCATTTCAAAATAAGTAAGGAGGAGTGTCCCAAGACTCAGGAAGAAATGCCTCATATGTCTAAAGTTCCATATGCATCAGCGATTGGAAGCTTAATGTATGCAATGGTCTGCACAAGGCCTGATATTGCACATGTAGTGGGAGTTGTAAGCAGGTACATGAATAATCCAAGAAAAGAACATTGGATGGCGGTGAAGTGGATTCTCAGGTATTTAAGAGGTACCACAAATCAAGCATTATGTTTTGGTGGTTCAAACATTGCTCTACAAGGATATGTTGATGCAGATATGGCGGGTGATAAAGATAACAGGAGAAGCACAACAAGGTATGTGTTTACTGTAGGTGGAACAGCTGTCAGTTGGGTCTCAAAACTACAAAGTGTTGTTGCACTCTCAACAATAGAAGTAGAGTATGTTGCTGCTACAGAGGCTAGTAAAGAAATGATTTGGTTACAAAGGTTTCTAGATGAATTGGGTAAGAAGCAGGAGTTGGGCAAGTTATACAGTGACAGCCAGAGTTCCATACATCTTGCAAAGAACTCTGCATTTCATTCCAAGACTAAACATATACATCTCAAGTACCATTTCATACAGTCAGCATTGGCAGATGGGCAGTTGAAGATGGAAAATATACACACTAGCCAGAATCCTGCAGATATGTTAACAAAAGTTGTAACCAGGGAGAAACTGAGAATTTGCTCAGTTTCAATTGGTCTTCAAGTATGATGAAGAAGATGAGAAACAGCCAGGTCCAAAGTGGAGTCATTGTCCAGCAAATGAAGCAACGGTGGAGTTGTTATAATCAGTCTCCAAGTGGGATATCGTTGGGTGTGGAGCCTGATTATCTTCTGTATTCAAAGGTATCATCGCATTGGACCCCAATTCGTAATGGGCCAGCAACGACACCCGTAAAATATTCGCTGCAGGGGGGGTCTGGGGGGGGCTGCAGCCTTTGGGAGCCCCCCCTGGCGGGGGTATTGGGGGCAATGCCCCCGAAGCTAAGAATTGATGTAAAATTGCCTTGTAAAATGTTGTAATTTCATAGTCAATCTGGGTCGTTCATTAGGCAGAGATCTGATGGTAGAAGTTATGTTTAATTTATGGTTTTTGGCCCTAGAAGGCAACCCCTCGTTATATATGAGGGAATTGTGTTGCGTCTATGTATATTTGTATTCTGAGTGAGGAAGAGAGAGGAGATTGAGAGCGAAGAGGGAATTACGACGGATCTGTTGTAGGTTGTATCTCTTCAGTTTGTTGGATAATATAAAAATAAAGACTGGCTGTTTCTCCGTGGATGTAGCCCAAACTGGGTGAACCACGTATATCTGTGTCTCTCTTGTTTTATGTGTTTTATGTGTTTTATGTGTTTATATTTATGCAATATTTTATGTGTTCCATTGCTTTGTAATATATAATTCTCTAACACTCTTGATCTCCTGCTAGCTGGAAACTTCGACCCTCTAGCCTCCTAGTCTCACACCTCGGCTCTAGAACTAGATCCCAACTATTCCCCAACATAAATATGGACTCCCTCTGAAGCTCTACGCTGCAACATCATAGCTCTGTGTTGCCTTTGTGTGGCACTACGCTGCCTCTCTGGACTACTCTCTGCCCTCTCTGCCTTGCACTTTCTCGATCTGAAAACTTCCTCTAGAAATTTAAAATCCCTACCCCTCATTGCAAGAATCTCCTCAATGATATCTCTGGATACTTTGCGCTGCTCTCTTGAGAAATATATCTCTTAATCCCACTCGATGTGTCTTCCAAATGCCCATTGAAGTCCTTCTTATAATCTTCTCGTTGAGTAATCAACGGCCCAAATTAAATTCTAATCAATGGTTAGATCATATTGACTCAATCTTCGTCTTCTTCTAGAAGATTCATACCAAGTTTTATTAACACCCTTTAATTATTTTAATTTCCTAAGTTTATACTTAGGCATCCATTAAAAATAATTAATTATTTTAATAAAACTATCTCCAGGTGGAACTTCCCAAAACTATTTCTGGGTATTCTGGAATACATGTGTTCTATCCTCCCTACAAATTTTGAGGCTTAGAACACATCCTATGCTACGAGAAATGAACACAAGTGAGCAACATATAACAATAGATAAAACTAACTTTCATGTTTCATGAGGAAGGTATTCTCCTCCAAACCAATATACTTTCTTATTGTATTGCACTTCCCCTCTATTCGAGGCTTCTTCAAAAAGTTGACCACCAGTGAATATTGAAAAATATAGCCCTCGATCATTATGTCCTTTAATATTCTATAATCTCTTTCGAATATTAATTGTGTACATCCTTTGTAGAAGAAAAACTTCATCAACAACATGCCAACCTCCAACGCCCTTCATTTCAACTCCACAAGTCAAAATATTTTCACACAACACCATGAGTTAGTCATGACTTCTTCAATGATAAACTCATTTGCATACATGACCAAGATAAGTGGACTAGAACTAGTCCCAAGGGTTAGCACAATTGGTCAAAATCAGTGCCTCGCCATCGGGAGGTCACAAGGTCCATTCTCCCCGAAGCCCTTGGGGTTAGGCCTAGCTAGTGGGCCGCGGGGCTAGATTCCCTTCGGGGTCGATCAACCCAGATTTTTCCATGGACGTAGCCCCACCCGTTGACCAGGGTGTCCGTGAACCACAGCCTAAAAAAAAGTGGACTAGAACTATAAAATAAAGAATTAAAATATACATTAAACTTAGAAAATCCTAACTTGAATAAAAACTCATTGATCCTGAAATACCAAACTTGTGGTGTATGCATCAATGTATAGAAATTTGCCTTCAATTTTAATTCATGGGTATTTTTCCCATGCACCCCAAAACTCCCAATAATTATATAGAACCCACAATAAGATCAACTCCCTTTATTTGAGAGAGTCCTCTAGTAACTAGAGAGAATGCCATTAAGGTCATCTTCCTCTTTTTGAGAGAATCCTTTGAAAATGAACTTGCATTGGTATTCTTCAATACTCTCATTTACTACGTGCCTGAAATCAAATACTACTTCCATAGTATGTTTTGAGATTGTTCCCACAACATTGAAAGGAAACCCCTCTGTTATGCCTTCCTACCAAATCTATTTTACTAGACCACATGTCTTCAACTTGATGACCAATACTATTATGTTTATTCATAAAGGGGGTTTTAAAATTGTGAAAAATATGGTTAATATATTTCAAGCATTGGTTTTTGATTGGGGATGGGGGTGAGGGAAGGGGTGTGGAATGTGAGGTAAAGGAGGTTTTATAGATATTTGGGGTGTAAGAAATTGTATCTAGTAAAAATAGGGGATATATGGTAAAAATAAGGGGTTTTTTTTAAATAGAAAGATGTATTAGAAGGGGGTTGAAAAAAAGGATTTTGGGAGATATTTTCAATATTTAGGGAAATCAAGATAGTTTTCTATATTTGGTGAAATTAGAGTTACTACTTAATATCTAACAAATGCATGTACTATGTCACAAGTTTACTAAGTGGATGCCCCATGTACTAGTTCAACAAGTATCACATAAAGGTCAACATCTCAAACTCCTCTAAATAAAATGAGACCAAGTTTGTGTTATGATTTTAATGATCACGTGTTGACAAATTTAAATTTAGACATACATTTTATATCTATAATTCAAGAAACTAGAAGAAGACTCTTCATTTATGTATATACATACAAGACACCACCTAGCTCATGAACATCCCTAATGAGCCCTTAAAATAACCTTTTCACTCATTATTTTATCATCCATTTTTCCTTCTATAAGTATCAAACATTTCCTTTTAAGCACCTAAGACTTTCCCTAATCATTGATAAATCCACTTCAAGATTATCTTGTAGTTGCTTCTTAATTTAAATATTTTGATTTTATTATGGGAAATGAGATGAATGCTTGGATTGATTAAGTTCCTAGAGTTGAATGTGTTATTGTGAGTTACCCTTGATATAAGTCATGATCTTTGTAGGGTTACCCTTGTCACCATTGAATAAGTAGTCTATATTCTAAAATTCCAAGTGTAAAGTAAAGCCTTCCAATATGTATAATTATTATAATAGATTCACTAACCCTTAATTGCAATCCAAAATATAAATTTATGTGAGAATGTTTCCTGATTTGAGATAATCATATTTGAATCCAAATAGAGGTGGAGTAGTCATTTTTCAATCCAAATTTAGAACTCCACAAGGCGGCCACGAGTTGGGAAGGCTCTAACTATATGATGCCTTTTTTTAAATTGTAGAAAAAACTTTGAATGATTAGTGGCTTCTATACAATTCACCTTGGGTTGAAGCCAAGGTTGTTTTTTATTTAAGAAAAGTGTACGAGATCTAACACATAAGTTAGAAAAAAAATACCAAAAAATCATTTTTTCAATAAAAATTGTAATTTCAAATTTCATAGAATAGAAGCACAAATTCATGGTCATTTGCTTGTTTGTTGAGAATAATATTATTTTTAAGGGATTCAACCCATTGTTTTCATCAAAGTAAGGTCCCAATCCATATATACAATTCTTGGCATTGATGTCAACAGGTTCATGGTGTTGCATATGCATGTCAGATGGATGTTTCGCTTGATGGTCTTCTTAGTTGGAATTGTTGTCAACATACCTATGACTAAACCTAGTGGAGGTGACTTGGAGATGGATTCAACATGTGTGGTTGGTTTGAGGTTGGCATGTTGTGTTGGTTGGAGATGTTTCTATTGTAGGTGGTTGGAGTGTTGCTCTAGTTGTGGCATATGTCTCTACATGTCTTGGAGACATTGGATATGTTGATACATGTGTTGTGTTGTGACTGCTTGTGTTGGAGGTGCTTCCATCAATGTTGGAGGCATTTGTATGACTTGGAGATGCTGTTATAGGATATGGAGATGCTGCTACAGGATATGGAGATGTTTCTACAGGTGTTGGATGTGTTTAGAGATGTTGAGGTTGTTGCTTGAGGATCTGGAGTTGTTGGTCTTGGTACTGAGGTTGGAAGAATAGGTCTTACATTTCATTGATTGGTTCTTAGCATAATTCATTATTTGCAGACTTATCACAGTGGCTTGGAAGATTGTTCATAAGCTGAAGAAGACTATCCATTAGGGGGCGTAGGTTCTGGGCAGAAGGATTGATGTTTTTCCTTAGCTTTAGCCTCAGTCACATGGAGAAAGGCTCATCAGAGCAGTTGAAAGTTTCCAGTCACATGGAAACAGGCCTATGGGAGTGATTTAGGGATTTCACAGGTTTTTCTCCGCATTCCTCGCATTGATCAATTATTTTTTGTGTTGTGGCAACATCCTTGATCAAAAATTTTCGGTTTATGGTCAAAAAAATTCATGGGGCCTCCAGAAGCTTATCAAAGTTGAAAAGATCAAAATGGAAAATGGAGTTAGTGGTTGATTAATTCAATGAGATGAATCTAGATCAAATCAAGCATATGAATAGGATTGTGATGCCCAGTAGTTCTTAGTAATTATTGATTTTAGAACTTGAGTTCATCTACATATTTGAGGAACCTCATTATGAGTATGGTTGATTGAGTTGTGTATGTGGAGTGAGTGTGAACTTGGAGAAGAGCCTCCAAGATGTGTGAGTTGTTTATGAAAATTTTCTAAATTAGTTTGCAACAGTAGCAGCAGTGAGCTGAAGTATGTTTCATCCATCACATTTATTCAGAGAGTGAGATGATGAGTTGTAGATTATAGACGTGATTGGTGAGATTGTGTGGCATCTAGTGGAGTATTTGGAGATTGTTTTCTCCTATGTTATTATTCATAGTCTTTGATTCAGAACAATGGTGTTGTTGCAGTGTTCATGTTGTGTTGTTCTCGGTTCCAATGTGAAAATGTATGAAACAAGAACTACATAGAGAATAAGAGTTGGGTGACTCTGGTGAAATCAATATAAGTGAGTAGATTTCTCAAATCCAATGGTGGTTGGATAGTTCGAAAAAAACTGGGTCAGGCTCATTAGTCATGGTGGTGTCCGGGAGATCATAGTCTGTAGAGTCGATTGATAGTTCAGGAGTAATTGGGCGAGGATCATTGAACATGGTGGCCTTCAGCGGATGGTATTCCATAGATCTGCATGAGAAACAATCTCCATTTGATAGTAGCCATATTTGTAATTCTATGTAAAGAATTGTTTGACATAATATAATTTGAGCAGCTTAGTAATAGCAAGGTGGTTTTTTTCTCGAGATGGGTTTTCCACCAGAAACACTTAGGTCTATTGTGTTGATTGATTTTATGACTGCATGTTTATTTTGATGCTCTGATCTATGGTTTTTTGTTTCAATTTATGCATGCTTGAAGATTAAATAATTGGAGAAAAAATTTATAAGTGTCATCACTACTAATTCACCCCCCTCCCCCCTCTTAGTAGTGATATAGTTTCTAACAACAATAAATGGTTGAATCCCTTCTATTCATTCATTAATTTGTTTGTTATTTCATTTTATTTCTATGATTGTATATCTCTTACCAGCATTTCATTTTGGCACATTTCATGTTGTTTTATTTCTTTTGGTTACAATGATCAACACCATGGGTGATGAGCCTTACAAATCCTTATGAATTCCATGATTACTTATGTTCCTATCTTCAAATCTTAAAGTCTGGAAATTAGTCATTTATCTTACTTACATCATTCCACTAGTTCCCAACCTTACTAGGACTAGTATCACTCCTCTTTGATTTCTAACAATTTGCAGGAAGAGACAGAGATATAGGTATTATAATTTTGAATGGATTATTGTAGATTAGGTTTCCTTCACTAAGTGTGAAACAATTGATTGTGTTGGTTTTCATTACGGTGAATTATTTGGTTACATATCATTCATAGGAGAATAGAGTACATCTTAGTAAGTTAAGACCTTGTGGTTGTACATATAGTTCCTAGCACATTAAAAGCATTACACACCTGAATTGATATCTTATCCTTAGGATTTTGTGACATTGGTTATTGTTGGAATACCTTGGCCCATCAATCCCCTAAAGGCTTGCATAAAGAAACAAAGCCCAATATAGTAACTACACAATTGGGCATCATTTTCCAACTCCACCTATATGTCATACTCCTATTCTTAAATTCAACTACATCACTTCTTGTTGAAGGTCATGTGTTTAGATGCTACATTGCCCAAATAACACCTCACACCAGAAATAATGTTATTGGAAAGGCACAATACCATGGAGAAATATTTCTCAAATTTGGATGTTAAGTCACCATCTGCAATTGAAGCTTTTACATTCCTTGAAAACTCCAATTGCAACTTCTTTGTTTATTCTTCCAAGGACACTAAGATGCATAGTGGCTTATCTTTTGATATTTGAAACACTTCATATGACTTAAGTATTTCATCCCTTTCTCTACATAATATGTTTCATCTTCCTTTCTCTTTTGACCCCACCCCACCCAGGCTCTGGGTCCTCCTTTCTTTACTTCTCTTCTCATCTTCCCAATGAGAATCATGTTATGTTTCACCTACAATTTTCCTAAAGAAGTCTCTATTCTAGTCTCCTTTTTAATGAAGAGAATCCTAAAGATTCTCAAAGTTAAAATGTCTCTCATGAACAAAGAAACCATGAACAAACATTTCCCAAGATGAAGAGAACTCATTTTGTGATACAAGAACCAAACACTCATTCTAAATGTTTTATCCTATCATATCAAGTTGATCTCCCAACTCAATGTTCTTCATTAGATAGTTAGCCACTATCTCTATAAAACTTATGCATGTTGCAACAAGCTTGTTCTATAAAAGTGTGTTACAAGAGGCAATCACACTCTATTATAGAGTTATTGAAGCATCATACATCTCCTTTGCTGTATTCTTCTCTAGAATGTGAAGGATCAAATGATCCTTCACCAAATGAATGATGAGTTGCATCACTTTGTCACTTTCTTGGTATGCTTAGTGGATTTGTAGCAAGTGTAACCTTCTTCTCAACTAGGAAGCATAGATCAACCTCCTCTATTAGCATTTGTAGTGAGTGCTTCCTAGATCTATAGTTTGAAGCACTTTCTAACCTTCCTCAATCTTGAAGACCAAGATGGCCATTATTGCAAATCCTAAAATCACACTTCAACAAATAGATCAACCAAAAAAGAAATCATATTTACAACCTATCCTAGATGCAAATCACCTATCACGAACCAAAAATAACCTTCTAAATGAAACAATGAAGCCAGAGAACACAACACCACAAAAATAATAGGTACTTACAGCCAAACATAAAACCTTGTTGTAGTTCCAATTAACATAAGACCATGTTGTAATTCCAATTCTAGGTACAACAATAGCATAACCGGTAAAAGCACCTAGTAAGAGAAACACGTAGAGTAAACCCCAATATTAAGGTTAAAGAGATAGACTATGGGACATAAAAGCACTTGGTGGAGTTGCATTTGGCATCGCACATTATGGGAGTCGAACCCATAGCCTCACTCCTAAAATGAAGGAGGTTTTTAACCAAAAGGGATAACCTTTCTCCTAAAATGAAGGATTTGTTGAATAAACATGGATAACCAAGCATGGACTCTCTGACACAATTGGAAAGGTGACCATCGAGAGGGCACATTCCCTTCGGAACCAAGTTGAACGTACACTAGGAAATCAAGTAATTATCTTTGATATAAAGGGAAGAGCCATTCAAATACTTCCTAGGTGAACACTTTGTAAAGGAAGAGTTAAGGTCTGGCGAGCATTCGTAAAAAAGAAAAAGAATGGAACCAGATAGAACCAGTAGGTAGCATCAAAGCAAGAATAGGTATCTAGAGCATATCCATAAACAGTGGAAGCAACACCAGCAGTAGTAGTACCATAAAGAGAATATATAGTTTACTAAGTATGAGTAGTTGATCCAATCGTTGAAGCAGTAGTTTACGTCAATGGAGCAAAGGCAGTTGTATACCTATATCTAGTATCATGTCCAGATCGAGATAAAAATCCAAGATCCAGTGAAAACCAACCTTCCCGCCATTTATTATATCAGCTCAGGGTGATTCAAGAGCCAGCCAAGCTATCGTATTAAAGCACCTAGGGCAAGGTGAGGGAAAACTTAAAATCAATTTCCTAGGTACCACCTATAAATATTGTCCTTAGAACGCTAAATCTAAAACTCCGGGTTGGGAATAGTGTACGCTATACATCGAGAGGTCTTGCTCAATAACGTGAGGATTTGGCCTGATAAAATACCATAGACAAGCTTAAGTACCCAACTGAGAGATACTACATTGGATAGTTTGTATATCTCAAAAACTAGCACCTGGGTTGGAAAGAAAAGTTAGCTCCCCTCTAAAGTGCTATTTACTCCAAGCTTCCAATTATTTCCTTTGAGCCACTGAGATAGTAGTAATTTTCATTGTCACCTGAAGGGAAGCTCCTACTTGAGGGCTCGGGAAAAAATGGTTACATAGAGCCATACATGTGATAAAGCAACCAAGTGAAGCGTGAGGTAAGAAGCGAGTGTTTAACTATTATTCTCCAAAGCTTATGGGTCGAGCACCTTTGGTCCCATTTTGGGGGAAAAAATCACTTGCAGCGACGGAATCAGTCAGTCGCTCAAAACCAAGCAAATATTTAGGTAAGAAGCAAGTATTTAGCTATTCTTCTTCCAACACCGATGGGCCAAGGGACTCTGGTCCCGTTTCTGGTAGAAAACATGTAGCAAAAGAATCAGCGGGCCACCCAAAACTATTTGTGAGTTACACTTCTTCACGATCAATACATCACATTCATTAGGCAGTTGTGTGATCAAAACATCACATTCATTAGGAAGTTGTGTGTAATCAATGAGTTGGGAGCCACATGCACATTCTGGCGAGACATTATAAACAACAAACATTTGGTATTAACTAAATAATGCTAACTCTAATACTAACTATGGAAAATGCAACAAGAAAATCTTAATTTAATTTTGTCCTTGAATTAAATTAGGAATAAAATTGTAATCCCACAACACAAGACAACTTTTACGAGTTAACTAAGTTAAATTGACCTATTTGGCTTAATTAATTCGAGTTGAGGGTCTAACCAGAGTCATGTAGAGTGTCTCCTATGTTATAGGAGCCCTGGTTGAGTTTATTTTGAGTTGTAATTAATTAATTCAGTTTAACCGATTTCAAGTAAGTTAAACTAGTTCCAACTTATGGAGGAACTAGTAGTTCATATAGTGGGGTGTTGCTTCATGTGTTCAACCAGTTAACCGATGATTCACTCATAAATAACTCATGGATGTTAGAGCTGAGAGTTACCCAATTGAGATTGGAGTTCAGGGACAATGTACTATTGGTTGTATAATCATCTGAATTGTACAGGTGGTGCATGCAGTCAGAGGAAGGCCTATGAGGATTTCGCAATTCATATTGAGGAATTTCGTTAAATAATAGGGGGCTAATTCCCAAGGAAATAGGGACTTGGGCAAGAATATAATTGGTCAAGTATTGGCCTGGGCTTGTCTAGGAAGTTGTGAGATAGATAGAGATAGTGCAGAGGTTGCTCATGCTTGAGAAAAGAATTGTAATCTTCTCATATTTTTTTAGTAATGCAATATACAGATAGCAAGGGATTTTAGTTGTGGCTTTCCCCATGAAATCATTGTGTAATGTGTTGATTGAAATATTTCTCTTGTATGCTTCATGATTTCGCGATTTTTAAATAGTTTTTGCTGATGAGTAGAGTCGATTCAAGTCTATTATTTAGTAAATTACAATTAACAGTTTGAATCTAAGGAATTTCTACATGCTATCAAAGTAGAAATCAATCTAGAAGAGGAGAATATGAGTTTGTCTTTTGCAAGTGAAATAGAATTTTTAGTATCATTCTTCAGAGCCTAGAGAATGTCGTTCTATAGATTGAGACTTGAATATGCCCTTGAGGGTGGTTTGAACTATATTTCCTGGAAGGACATGATGGAATTAGTGTTGGAAGACAGTGGGCTGAAGGAATTCATAGACACTGATATTCCTAAGCCTCCAATAACTGATGCTCAAAATATGGCAGAATGGAGTAAATGTGTTGCAAAGGCGAGAAGGATCATACTAGAAGGAGTTTGAGATCATATTGTCTCGAACCTCCATGGGAAGGAGACTCCATATGCAATGTGAAAGGCCTTGACAGACATGTTTCAGAATAGCAGTGATCACAGGAAGCTGGCACTGAAGGACAAGCTCAGGAAAATCAAGATGGAGAAGGCTAACATAATACCAAAGTACTTGACCAAGTTCACCCAATGTCAAGATGAGATTCGAAGTGTTGGTGTTATAGTTTTTGAAGATGATCTAGTCAACCTAACACTTCTAGGCCTTCCCAAGATTTGGCATAGCTACTAGGATTCGGTAAATGGGAAGGAGAGGCTACTAGAGGGAGCATTTGTGGTCTGACTTGGTGCAAGAAGAGATTCGGTGAAAAACCAGAGATGGATCCTCATCCAAGAATGATGATGAGGAGAACTGTAAGTTGGCTAGAAAGGCGAAGAAAGGAAAATGGAAGTCATCCCATTCAAAATCAGATTCCAGTCAAGGCCGCAAGAAGAAGGAGTTGTCGAAGATTAATTGTTTTCACTATCACGAGTTAGAACACTTTGCTCGAAAGTTTCTACAAAAGAAGGTCGGAAAGAATCCCTCGGGAGGAGCGGTAGGTGAAGCTCTTGCTTCACAATTCGAGTTGGATTTCACCCTTATTGCTTGCATGGTGACATCGATGATGGGTAGTGTGTGGTATCTGAATAGTGGAACCTCATTCCATATGACCAAAAACAAATAATTTTCAATGACTTTAAGGAGAAGGATGACGGGCATTGGTACTATTAATTTTCAGAGGGAGTCTAGTTCTCCTCTCACATTAAAATATGTCATGTATGCTCCGGGTCTGAAGAAGATTTTAGTTTCAGTTTCTATGTTGGAGGACCATAACTATATGAGACATTCTAAACAATTTTGGAACAATTCTAAAAATGCGCAATCTTTGAATGTAAAAGTGTTGGTTTGATTCTAGTTAGATTAATACAAAGCTACTCATTCCTCTAAAAAATGAAAAATAGATGAATATTCTATCTTTTTAAATCTAAACTTGCAAACTTTAAAAAAAATACATATTCTTAATTAAGAGATCATATAGCTTCTTTTATATTTATTTATTGCTTCTTTTATATAGAAAGAAAGAAAGAAATTATTTTAACATCCACAAGGCTAAAGATAGCCTATGGGACAGATTACTTCTTCATCTACTTGATGTATTTGGCCCTTTTTTTGTGAAGCTTCACAATAAATGCTTCCAGTTTCTCAACAAACCCCTCGCTAAATAGATTATCCCAAGAACTAGCTGCCAGCATATCTACATAACTTTCCCTGTTGTTTTTGAAGGCCTCACATTCTAAAATGAAATGTTTTTCTATTTCCAGTTTCTCGACAAACCCCTCGCTAAATAGATTATCCCAAGAACTAGCTGCCAGCATATCTACATAACTTTCCCTGTTGTTTTTGAAGGCCTCACATTCTAAAATGAAATGTTTTTCTGTTTCCACTTTTCCGGAAGAACAAAAAATGCATACCCTTTCCTCCCACACTTCCTTTGGCCTTTTCCAGCCTGCTATGAAGGCCTCACATTCTAAAATGAAATATTTTTCTGTCTCTACTTTTCCGAAAAAACAAAAAAATGCATACCCTTTCCTCCCACACTTCCTTTGGCCTTTTCCAAAGCCCTGTTTCACAACGGAGTTGATGAGAATTAGTCCTTAACTTAGCAATAAATATTTTGACTCTCCAAAAAACTATATAATTTCTTAATTAAGAATATATATTTCTTTATTTTAAATTGTAAATTTAAAATGAAAAAATATTTATATTTTTTAAACAAGAAAACACTTTTCCGTAAAAAAGAATATTTCAACCAAATATTATTTAAGAAATAATAATGATAATAATAAAAAATTGATATGTATTTTTCTCACCCATATAAAACAAGTTTAATCAATATTCATTTACATATTTTAAAATTGTATTAACGAAATTTATACAAATAATTTAAAAATATAAAAAGATATAATTAATCATATTTAAACCTAAAAATAAATATATAAATAAAACATTTAAGTAAACGCCTTATCAATCACATATATTTTCGATGGACTTAAACAATACGCACCGTGGACCCCGCAGCATGCCCGTAATTGGTTTGTTGAATGACGTCATTTGCATTTGCGGTGCATGAGAGGCAAAAGTTGACTTACGTTTTAGACAAAGTCGGTGTTGCTGAGAGACTGGGATTTGCTAATAGACAACGGCCATCAGTATCAGCGCAGAGGCGGTGGGATTTCGGATATTGATTGACAGAGGGATCAGTTCTATGTTTGGGTTATGAATTTCTGGAAGTCACTGTATGTATACCTTGTTTGGAACATTAACCATAGAAAATGGCTTTCTGAATTCACCTATTCAAATTTTGTGGGGTCATACATCTTTTTGTTTTTTATTTTTAACTGAAGAAATCTGTTTGGGATTATATATTTTTAATTTTTTTAATTAATGGAAGAAATTTTGTTTGATGTAGTTTGTGAGTATATATAGTTTTGTTTGAGATTGGGCCATAAGACTTGTGGAGACCAAACTTCCCCACCTAATCATTGTCCCTCCATGACTACAGGCCGATTGCATTATGCAATATCCTATTCAAAATTATCTCCAAAATCATTGCAGGAAGGATGAAGGATGTATTAAACACATTCATCTCCGGTGATCAGCATGCCTTCCTTAAAGACAGGAATATTTTGGATGCGGTGGCTATGACCCAGGAATGTTTATATTCTATCATATCAAAAAACATTGATGTTGCCATATTAAAGATTGATCTGAAAAAAGCTTATGATTGTGTCGACTGGGGTTTTCTCCGAATCTTGCTGCCTAAGATAGGACTAAGACCACAATGCATCAACTGGATAATGGCTTGTGTCGAAAATGTAAAATATGCAGTTATAATCAATGGGATTCCATCATCTTTTTTTCAAGCTGAGAGAGGTCTTCGGCAAGGCTGCCCTTTATCTCCATTACTATTTATTCTTGTGATGGACACCCTCAGTGATCAGATCAAGAAAGCTGTGTCTGACCATAGATGCATGCCGATCAAAATTTGCAAAGATATCTCCTTATCCCACAACTTATTCGTTGATGATGTTCTTATCTTTGCTATGCTCTGCAGAGTTTCTTGGAGATGCTTATTTGATATCCTTGCTCAATTCCAAGCGGTGTCGGGACTGGTAATAAATAAGGAAAAATCCACGTTGTATCATAATGAATCTAATATGGACAATGTTTATTGGATTTCGGAATTATTTGGCATAAATTAGTCTACGATCAGTGAGGGTTTCAAATATCTCGGCTTCTCTTTGAAAGCCAAAGGGAACCGCAAACAGGACTGGAGATGGTTAATTGATCGATTCTACAAAAAAATCTCCGGATGGGAATCGAGATTTTTATCTCTAGCAGGAAGACTCATCCTGGTTCAAGTTGTATTATCCCAATTATCGGTGTATTGGGCTCATTTGTATCATCTTCCGGCTTCAATTATAAAAATAATGTGTTCTTTAGCAGGGAACTTCTTATGGGGTGGAAGATCTTACCAGTCCAAAATTCATCTGGTTAAGATGGACGCCATTACTAAGATGAAGAAAGCAGGTGGATGGGGCCTCATCAACATGAGAATTTTTGGAAAGGCCCTCCTTTGCAAATCACTACACCGGGGCATTTTTGGGACTGGTCCATGGAGCGGGATCATTAATAAAAAATATTTAAAAGGACGCAGCCTGATTTACTGGTATCGAAGGTCTTCTTTAGGCATCAAATCGGGATCAGCCATATGGAACAGTTTCCGGAAAATTTTGCCCTTCTTTCTGGAAAATCTTCGATGGAGGTTTTTTTCGGGATCTTCTATTTTCATTGGTATTGATCCAATTGTTAATGGGTTGGATTTGCTGCTCCCCCGTTGTCTTATATCTTTTTTCCAATCAAAAGGGATCTTCACATGGGACAGGCTGATTAAATCATGGGCATCTTCATCTCCTATCTGGATGGATGAGGAGGATTTATCTCTGCCTCCTTCCATGAGACCTGTATGGTCATCAGTGATTCAGATCTTTTCTAGCAAAGGAGTCCATCATTTTGGTATCAAGGACGAGTTGGTATGGTCCCTTTCGAAGTCATTTCAGCCTATTCGGGTCAAGGATATTTACAATGCTATGACAAAATGCATCCCAGCTGGCGCTGATCCAATCTTTCCTCTTTCTCTATGGAAGGTGACATGCCCTCTCAAAATGGTATTATTTTCCTGGCTGGTCTTCTCCAACAGGAACCTCTCTTGGGAGGTTCTTCAAAAGAAGGGGTGGAATGGACCGAGCAGATGCTCTATGTGCTCCTTCGATCTCGAATCCGATGTCCACATGTTTTTCCAGTGCACCTCAACTCTTCAAATCTGGTATGCTTTATCATTATCTTTTTGTTTCCCTCACCAAATTTTTGCTTCTGTACAGGAAGGTTACAAATGGTGGAGTGATCAATGTCCATCTTTGCGCTCCCTGTTTGTAATGGTTGTTTGGCTTTTATGGAAATGGAGGAACGACCGGATTTTCCAAGACTCCAGGTCTCCCTTGGAATCTATTCTGCTGAGGGTTTCGGAACTATCAAATTGTCCTGATGTGTAGGGCTGATGATCATCCATGCATAGGCAAGTTCTGTCAATGGTTTTATTTCAAAGATCTGACTGAATCTACATACTGTCTTTTATCTGGCTTAGGAATCTTTTTTACAGAGAGATGGCTTGGATCATTTTATCTGTACAGAACAATTAGAACTGTATCTCCTGGACAGCCGCTTCTTTTATACGGCAATTTGTATTTTGTATGCAACTGTTTTATTATATTTTCTTAATATAATCTATCTGGTTTTTTCTTCTGAAAAAAAAAATATATATCCTCGAATTATAAATTAATATATGACCTTTTTAATTCCATTTCATTATTTTATGAGCTAATTTAACTATGTAAAATTATATAAATTAAATGATTCTTAAACTTTTATGAATACCAATTTCTGATAAACATTAGAATACTTATTTTATAATATATTTTTTATGGTTAATTTTTAAAAAATCATACAAATTAACTAAATTATAAAATTGATTTTAAATTATTATTATTTATAAAAAAATAATATATGAGTTAAATATATATGCATTAAATAAAATATGGTGTAGAAGTGATTTGAGAAAATTGGGTGATAAAAAGGTGAAATGTTTCAGTTCCAGTGAACACTTCACCCATCATCACAGTGAAGTGTTCACCTGAAATGTCAACCTTTCACCTCTTTATCACATAGTGTTCTCCAGAAATAATTTTTATGCCATGTAATAAGATTTTTAATTATGGAGATTCATTTCCACTTAATCATGAAGATTCTTAACTTATAAATAGGCTTTGTTACAATACCATGGGTCGATATCATAGCTTATCAATACCACATGCCCAAAAAATATAGTTAATCAATTTAATTAAAAGAGTACAAAAGGCATAGCTACTTTGGAGACTAATATTAACCTTTGATTAGTGACTACTACTAAGAATATTTTAGAATATTCTATGAGAGTTAAATCCCTCTATCTATCTAATAATTATTACTTCAACAGCTAGCTCTTTTATTGGATGGAAGAAGATTCATCCACCCACAATGGGATGCTTATCACGAGGATCGTGAGAGCCTGAATGAGATGCTTATCACCAGGATTGTGAGACCCTAAATGGGATGCTGACAGTTAACTCTTTTATTGGATGGAAGAAGATTCATCCACCCACAATGGGATGCTTATCACCAGGATCGTGAGAGCCTGAATGAGATGCTTATCACCAAGATTGTGAGAGCCTTAATGGGATGCTTATCACTAGGATTGTGGGAGCCCAAATGGGATTTCCATAGATAGCTAGCTCTTTTATTGGATGGAAGAAGATTCATCCACCCACAATGGGATGCTTATCAGGATTATGGGAGCCTAAATGGGATGTTTATCACGTGGGAACCTGAACACTGTACGAAGTGTAATTCACCTAAAGTGGCTTCCATTCTCAACATCATAGATTTTTGTGGGTAGTAACAACTACTAAATCTGCACATTTACAATTTTACTCATGCATAAGCACTAAGGAAAACATAAATAAAAGTGGGAAATAAATTCTAATTATGGTGGGAAGTAATTGATGGTAAATATGTTATTTACCTATGTATGAGCTATGGGAATTAACTAATGGCAAATATGTTATTTACCTAAATATGAGTTATGGAAAGTAACTAATGGTAAATATGTGTTTTTTTTTTTTTTTTTTTTTTTTTTTTCCAAAGAAAAATCATAATTTTATTAATGAAAACAAAATTACATGTTGGTGGGAAGTAATTGATGGTAAATATGTTACCTACCTATGTATGAGCTATGGGAATTAACTAATGGCAAATATGTTATTTACCTAAATATGAGTTATGGAAAGTAACTAATCGTAAATATGTTTGTTTTTTTCTTTTTTTCTTTTTTTCGGAAGAAAAATCGTAATTTTATTAATGAAAACAAAATTACATGTTGCAGATGCAAGATGCATTGTTGATCAGTTGTTCATAGAAGGAAAAAAAAATGTACAAATGGGGAGAAAGATCATGCTTTTCTCCCTTTTTCTTCTCAACCTTGCACCACTCCCCTTGAGTCGGCATCGAAGATACAAGTGCAAGCAAAGTGTCAACCTCAGGTTGATGGTTGTCCTTATCAAAATCAGAATTGTCTGATGTATGTAGTCTCTTTGATCCACTGGTATCCATTGTATCTAGTATCTTTGCCGGTTGTGAGTCCATCGGATCTTGTGGATTTGTTACCTGTACTTCTGGGTCTTTGTCCATCTAATTGTTCTCATTGGATATGGGATGTTCCACATCAGCTTCCTCCTCCTCATCTGACAATGGTGGGGGAAATTTCCATCCCTTGAATTGCTTCCCTGTTTTTTTCTTTCTTCAGGTATCTTTTTTGGCTTCAGGGCACGTATTTTGTAGGTGTCCTGTTTGCTAGTAGATTCTGAATCTAAATGTTGTATTTTCATAATCCAATATCTGTGTCCAGCACCTTTGTTTGTGTTTCAATTGTATGCGGTCTAGCAGGCCTTTGTTGAGATCTACTTCCACACAAATTCGTGCGAAAGTGAAAATTCTTTCCTCCAGTCTTTGTGAGTCTGTTTTAATGTATCTCCCAATGGTGTTGCCAATACCTGCAAGGACTTGTTGGTTCCAAAGATGTAATGGGATATTGTGTAAACGAACCCATACAGGCATCATGGATAGAACAATAGTATTTGCATCAAATTCTGGAAACCATGGTGTGATGAAGAGGCCCATGGATCCCCAGAACCATGGTCCTTCCTATAATATAATGTCTCTGGCCTCTTTTGAAGGAAAATTTACAATGAAGAAACTGTTGGGTTGTGTTATATTCTTTCCACGACTAGCCCATGTAGTTAACCGAGGGGTTAGAGGGTGGGGCGGAGCCCCCCTTCGTTGCGTTGATTGTGTAGTGGGAGGGGTCACAAGGGGTTTGAGGTGTACCCATAACCCCACTTTATGGGGTCCGGGGCAACGCCTCGGAAAATTTTGGTTTTGGACCCTATGTTAGGTTGGGCGGACCCACCTATGGTTTTGTGCATGCTTTTCGCATGTGTTTCTTGGACGAGATGGTTTTCGGTCCATGGTATTGGACGCGATGGTTTTCGGCCCATGGTATTGGATGCTTCAGCATGTATAAATATGTATTATAACATTGAAAGGAACATAATGAAAAATCAATCTAGTAGTCTTGGTTTTGGGATCTAGGGGAAAATCTCTGTGTATATTTATTTTATGTGTTATGCTCTCGCATTGTTTATTTTCTGTGTTTTAGAATTCGTATGCAGGTAATTTCTGTAGGGGGTTAAAACCTACATTTGATATCAGAGTTGTTTTGGCTTCAAGGGGACGCCTTTGTTGCTGAGGGGTTTCACTCGGGCCTGTGCTAGACCATGTTCAATGGGAGATCTGCGAGATCGATTCTGGTGGTGAAAGAAGATGGCGAGCAGTGGAAAGATAGAGATCAAGAAATTTAATGGTCAGAGTTTTGAGTTGTGGAAACTCAAGATGGAGGATCTATTGGTGGATAAAGATCAGTGGATCGCGGTAGATCCGGGTACTAAACCAACGGGAGTGTCCGATGAAGAATGGAAGAATTTGGATCGGAAGGCAAAGAGCACAATACGATTGTGTGTCTCAGATTCAGTATTGCTTAATGTATCAGGGGAAGCTACAGTGAAGGCTTTGTGGGACAAGTTAAGGACTTTGTACCAATCTAAGTCTCTAGTGAATAAATTGTTCCTGTGGAAAAAGTTGTATAACCTGAGGATGAAAGATGGAGACTCGGTGACAGAGCATCTGAATGCATTTAATACTGTGGTAAGTCAGTTAGCATCTGTTGATATTAAAATTTCAGATGAAGATAAGTGCATCAGTTTGTTGTGTTCTCTACCAGATTCGTGGGATAGTTTGGTTATTGCAATAGGTAGCAATGCAACTACCTTGTAGTTTGATGAAATAGTCTCAGCCTTGCTGACGGAGGAGATGAGAAGGAAAAATATGGAGAGCCAGAATAGTGATGCCTTGTCTGTACAAGGACGGTCCCAGAACAGAAACAAAAATAAGTCATTGAGTGGGAGATCTAAATCTAGAGGGAGATCTAAATCTCCAGGAAAACCTATAAAGGTGGTGTGCTAGAAATGCGGAAAGGAAGGCCACTACAAAAGGGACTGTAAATCTAAAGCTCTTGACAAAGGAAAGGGATCTGATGAGACTCCTTCTGCATAGGCGAAAACCAACTCAGATGAAGGTGGGGATTTGTACTTGGCTTCTTCAAGTACACATGTAGATCATGAGGCATGGTTGATTGACTCAGGTGCATCCTTTCACTTCACTCCCCATAGAGAGTGGTTCTGCGAGTATGAGAAATACGATGGTGGTGATGTCTTCTTAGGGGATGATAGGAAGGCTAGAATCGTTGGTCGCGGAAAAGTAAAGTTGAAATTGCAAGGTGGAAGGGTTAGAACACTTCCAGGTGTTCTACATATTCCTACATTAGCCAGAAATTTGATTTTTGTAAGCAAGTTGGATGATGCAGGTATAAAAACAGTGTTCGAGAAGGATACCTGCAAAATGGTTTAGGGAGCACTGGTATTGATGCAGGGAGTTCGGATTGGAACTTTGTACAAGCTGCAAGGTAGCACTGTTATTGATGGGCGCAACAATTCTGTGGTTCCTTAAAGTGGAGCAGAAAATCTAGTGGTCTCTGAAGAGAAGACCATGTTGTGGCATCAAAGGCTTGGACATATTGGAGAGAAGGGTCTTCGAATACTTCATGGTAAAGGTATGGTAGAAGGTATGAGTAATAGCTCTCTGGATTTTGATTTCCGTGAAAATTGTGTATATGGGAAGCAAAATCGGGTGAGTTTCCCCTCTGGTGGTAAGAGGGCAAAACAGATATTAGAGCTTGTGCACAGTGATGTGTTTGGACCTGTGAAGGTTCCATCACTGGGTAAGTCTGTGTACTATGTATCATTTATAGATGACTTCTCAAGGAATACATGGATATATTTCCTTAAGAAGAAATCTGAAGTCTTTGACAGGTTTAAAGAATTTAAGGCTCTTGTGGAAAATTAGACAGAGAAGAAGACAAAGGTGCTAAGGACAGATAATGGTGGAGAGTTTACAACAAGGAATTTGAAGAATTCTACAAGAAGTGTGGTATATCACAGCAGAAGACTACTCCATATACACCTCAACAAAATGGAGTTGCAGAAAGAATGAACAAGACGTTGATGGAAAGGGCAAGAAGCATGCTCAGTGGTGTCGGGTTAGGACAGGAATTCTGGGCAGAGGCGGTGGATACTGCATGTTACCTGGTCAACAGGTCACCTTCATCAATGTTGGAGGATAAGACTCCACAAGAGGTGTGGACGGGTAAGAAACCCTCTCTTTCACATCTAAGGGTATTTGGATGTGATGCATATGTACATGTTCCAAAGGAGAAACGAACCAAGTTGGATAGTAAATCTGAAAAGTGCATCTTTATTGGGTATAAGGATGGTTTAAAGGGTTATAAGCTTTGGAACCTAGTCACACGGAAGCTTGTGTACAGCCGAGATGTGGTGTTCAGAGAGGTGAAAAATATTATTAAACATGAAGTCCAACCAAAGGAACCTGAGAAGATAGAGTTTGAGCTAAAGGAGGAACAATCAGACTCTACAACAGAGGAGGAATCAAAAGATGAAGAGCCACAAACTCCGGCTGTGAGAAGATCAGTTCGAGAAAGAAGGTAGCCTGAAAGGTATAGTTCATCTACTTTCTGTTCAAATTTTGCTTTATCTATTACTAACGATGATCCCAGAACTGTGAAGGAAGCAATAGATTCAGAGGATGGAAAACTCTGGAAAGAGGCCATGGTTGACGAAATGGCATCTTTGCACAAAAATGAGGCTTGGGATCTAGTGGAGTTTCCGGCTGGAAGGAAACCCATTGGCAACAAATCGGTGTTCAAGAAGAAGACAAATGCAGAAGGAAAGGTGGAGAAATACAAAGCTCCGTTGGTAGCAACAGGTTAGTCCCAGGTGCCGGGAATTGATTTTGGTGATATTTTTTCTCCTGTTACCAAGGTAACTTCTATTAGATTACTTTTATCTGTTGTTGTTGCTTTTGATTTTGAGGTAGAACAGATGGATGTGAAGACAACATTTCTTCATGGGGATCTAGAAGAGGAAATATACATGAAGAAACCTGAAGGCTTTGCAGTGAAGGGTAAGAAAGAACTGGTATGCAAGTTAAAGAAGTCTCTGTATGGGTTAAAACAGTCACCAAGGATGTGGTATCAGAAATTTGATACATTTATACGGGTTCTTGGCTTCACCAGAAGCAAAGCAGATCACTGTGTGTATTTTAAATTAATTGGTGACCGTGTTATTTATCTAGTCTTGTATGTGGATGATATGTTGTTGGTTGGAAATGACAAAGAAATTATCCAGGATTTGAAGACCCAATTGTCCTCCAAATTCGACATGAAAGATCTTGGTGCTGCAAACTATATTTTGGGCATGGAAATTAAAAGAGATCAGGCAAAGAGGAAGCTCTGGTTAAACCAAAGGAAGTATGTCGAGACAATATTGCAGAGGTTTAATATGAAGGATAGTAAACCGGTGAAGGTTCCTATTCCTGTAGGTGTGAGGTTATCTGCTGAACAGTGTCCCAAGACACAAGAAGAGGAAGAGGACATGTCTCGTGTTCCATATGCAAGTGCAGTTAGTAGCCTGATGAATGCAATGGTCTGTACTAGACCAGACATTGCACATGCAGTGGGAGTATTGAGCAGGTTTATGTCAAAACCAGGGAAGGAGCACTGGACAGTAGTGAAGCGGGTTTTCAGGTATTTGTGTGGCACTAGTGATTATGGTTTGTGCTACCAAGGAAGATCAGGATTGGACAGAATGTTGGATATTCATGACTTTGTTGATGCAAACTGGGCTAGAGATTTGGATCAGAGAAGATCTACAAGTGGGTATGTGTTTAACCTATTTGGAGGTGCAGTCAATTGGATGAGTAAGAAACAATCTATTATGTCATTATCAACTACAGAGGTAGAATACATGGCAGCCACTCATGCAAGCAAGGAAGCAGTTTGGTTGCAGAGATTGTGTTCAAGTATGGTGTTAGTACAGGGAGCTATAAGGATAGACTGTGACAGCCAAAGTGCAATTTTCTTGGCAAAGAACCTTGCATATCATTCAAAGACAAAGCACATTGATGTTCAGTATCACTTTGTGAGGGATATGATAGAAGACAAAAAGGTGTTGCTGGTAAAGGTGGACACTTTGAAGAATACTGCAGATGCATTGACAAAATTTGTGAGCTCTGAGAAGTTCTCTTGGTGTAGAAAGGCAATGGGCATTTCAGGGCTAGAAAAATCACTAAGCTCTCTTGTGGCCCCCTGTGGAAAGAAAACAACAAGTGGGAGAATGTTGGGTTATGTTATATTCTTTCCACGACTAGCCCACATAGTTAACCAGGGGGGTTAGAGGGGGGGGTGAACCCCCCCCCCCGTTGTGCCGATTGTGTAGTGGGGGGGTCATAAGGGGTTTAAGGTGTACCCGTAACCCCACTTTATGGGGTTGCCCCGGAAAATTTTGGTTTTGGACCCTATGTTAAGTTGGGCGGACCCACCTATGGTTTTGTGCATGATTTTGGCACATGTTTTTTGGACGGGATGGTTTTCGGTCCATGGTATTGGACGCGATGGTTTTCGATCCATGGTATTGGATGTTTTGGCATGTATAAATATGTATTATAATATTGAAAAGAACATAATGAAAAATCAAGTTGGTAGTCCCGGTTTTGGGATCCAGGAGAAATCTCTGTGTATATGTGTTTTATGTGTTATGCTCTCGCATTGTTTATTTTCTATGTTTTAGAATTCGTATGCAGGTAATTTCTATACGGGGTTAAAACCTATAGAAACCCTTGGAAGAGAGATGAATTTCATAGTGAGTAGTCCAGTTTGTGAAAATCCATTGGAAGAGCTTGACAGGTTTTGGCCAAAAACAGTTGAATCTACAGATAATAGCTTGTTTTTCAAAAATATTACAATGTTCGTCTATTTCTGGTATATCTATGTTTAATTCTGGGGTATAATTCAATTGCTCCACAATATATGGGCTGGGTTCAGTTCCAACTTGCTTTGGTGTTGTTGTAGGAGTATTTTTCCCTTGGAGGATGTTCTTGAAAGAAAGCCCTGCATTTTTGTGCTTCTGTTGTGTTTCTATATTTTTTGTTGAACTGCTCTCTATGCCGCCTCTTGTTTGTTTTGTTTTACTGTAGGCTACCATTGCGCCACCTCTCAGCCTCATATTGAGTGTTATTATAGATTCGGATATAATATGGTAGTCCATGAGAGGTCTAGTATCCTGGAGAGCTCTGCCCCATATATCAGATGTTGAGATCCGACAGGATATCCAATATGGTGGAAAATGTGATTCTTCAAATGTAAAACAGAGTCTGTTGCAAGAACCCAAACCAAGATAGATATCCCCAAAGGGGTTTTAATAAAAATTTGATATCACTGAGAGTTTACCAAGGGTTCTGCTTCCAACTGGAGGTTTCTAGGCCGTGCAGGGTCAGATGTGACGCCTTGTAATGGGTTCTCTGTGAACTCCTTCAAGTATGTATTGTCTAGTTTCTGGTAGCTAGGCTCATTTTTATGATCATTAGACCACATAAATGGGTATAGCCTAAACGACGCAGTAATCCCTAGAGAATGTAGGAGGGTGTAGATTTGTGTCTCCGCAGACAGTCCATAAAGCGGGACTCATTGATGCACGTCCATGCACTTGTTCATGAATCACTGGACTGTTGAGCAATGTTGGTAGCTGATGGTTGCAGAGGGTTCAGGGAAATAATCGTCAAATGGTCCATCCTCCACCATGGCGCCTCGTGCCAAGTGACCCATCTACCAAAATGCTCCCTCAGTTGCTCCGCACCCCATAGCATAGCCCTCAGTTAGCGGCAGGCCACAACAGGGGTTCGATTTGCCAATCCGGCTGCAATCAAATGTTTTGTGCCTAGATGGAAACACAGTCCCCACAGACCAAACAACCTTCCAGTACATCTGTAGTAGCCATTTCGTCCAGAAGGGTTTGCCATCTATGGGCTCAGTGAAATAACAGTAGTATATGCGACAAATCGACACTATGTGTTCCCACCAAGCCGGTTCCTCCATTAAGCCCCTTCCACAAAATAGTAGCCACCATCGGCCCGGAGGGTCCGCAGCACTACAACCCAAAAATCTGTCCAAGGAATAGTATATGGTTACCGCACCCAAAATCCCAATGTCACTCAGAGAAACCCTAGCTCTGTATTCCATTTTCGTCTTTCTTGGAGTCTCATTTTTGCGGGCTTTGTGTCGCAGTGAGGAGCCTGGGCAAGCAATCAAACTCAGTAGCCTCCACTTGAGGCAGCCATATCTCGGGATTCTTGTAGTAGAGAAAGATGTGCCTCGCATAGATCTGGATGGATCCCACAAGCGGCTTCGTGTACATTTCTGGTCGAGCGAAGCCGTGCTCGGCATCGCTGTTGTGGCCACTCGTGACACCAAGCAACAATCATCGTTCTGCAAGTTGCTTGAGGCATGCTCGATCTGCTGTGCGGCTTCCAGTAATGCTCCGTCCGGTTCAACCCCCCTGGGACTCAAACCGTTGATATTGTTGAAAGCACTCATTCCGCATGTCATTTTTCAAAGAAATGTCTGTATAAGTCTCAGTCAAGAGGAGGCTGACCTATACGAGTATATCTAAAGGATCGTAAATATGTTATTTACATGAGTATGAACTATTTTCAAGGATTTTATTTAAAGCATCACTATGCAAATATCTAAAAATCATGCATGAATATTGCAACCACATTTTTTTAAGAACAAGAATTGATCCATCTTAACTTGGATCTACCAAGCACCTATCTTAACTTGGATCTACCTAGCACCTAGAGGAATCAAATTTCTCTAGGTGTAAACCTTTCCTCAAGTTTTGCCCTCAAATAAAGTTTGCATCTTGAGAAATTTGATAGGTCCGGAGTTAATATGGATAAATGTTGGTTTATTATTGAAATCAAGTTAAAAGCTCAAATCATGGTAAGTAGATTCTACAGTCCTATAAACCTTAGGTAACTTAAAATTGTAACAGCTATCAAAATTGCAAACAAGAGTGTCAAATCTACAAACACAAAAAGTAAACAAGCAGCTAAGAATATACAACACATGGATAATTGGAAAATCTAAACTAAAAACTAAAATCTACAACATTCAATATAATATGTTTATTAACTCTAAAATAAAATTAAAAAAAATAATAGCATACTTACTAATCACTATCAAACTACAAAGTTGAAAGTCTCACATAGTACATACTCATCCTACCACTAAGAAGGATATATAAAGATAGAATTTCTACTTCTCATATTGTGCACCTAGAATTTTAAGACAAAACTTAACCCAAGTTACTTCCTATAATAGTGTGGCTAGATATATAATAATAATAATAACATGATTTCTTAAGTTTATGAGATGTACATACCTTAGTCATTTTAGATTTGAACTCGTGACCTTTTTGGAGGAAACACATGTTTTTAACCACTAGGGCCTCAGTGGGGGAGCAATATTATTCCACGTGGATTCATATTGGGGGATATATAGGGGGTAAAGGGTTTTTATATTTCGAAAATATAAAAAATGGAGCTCAAAGTTATTGAAAAAATATAAAGGGGTATAAAAAATGTTAATGAAAAATAGATACATACAATATCTAATGAAAGTAGGGTTTTTTTCAATTGGGAAGTTGTATTGGGTTCATATTGGTAGGGGGTTAAATAATGTGATTTTTAAAAGGATTTTCCAATATGTAGTCAAATTAAGGGTATTGTTGAATATGCCATGACCGCACGTGATATGTATTCTTGGAGGAAACACATGTTTTTAACCACTAGGGCAAACACATGTTTTTAACCACTAGGGCTTCACTACGGGAGCAATATTATTCCATGTGGATTCATATGGGGGGATATATAGGGGGTAAAGGTTTTTTATATTGGAAAATATAAAAAATGGAGCTCAAATTTAATGAAAAAATATAAAGGGGTATAAAAAATGTTAATGAAAAAAATCGATACCTACAATATCTAATGAAAGTAGGGTTTTTTTCAATTGGGAAGTTGTATTGGGTTCATATTGGTAGGAGGTTAACTAATGTGATTTTTAGAAGTATTTTCCAATATGTAGTCAAATTAAGGGTATTTTTTAATATGCCATGACCGCACGTGATATGTCAAAGGTTCACTGAGTGAATCCCCCATGAGATTCCCTAGCTAAAATTGGAGCACCTCTAAATCATGTGTTTTTGTCCAAAATTAGAAACTATGCTAACATTAAAAAAAAAATCCCTAAATATAAGAAAAGCAAGGCCTTTCTAAACTATAAATGCACCTAAACTTAGAGATGAACTACAATCTCTAATTCAAGAAAGGAAACCTAAATTAGAAAGGAAATTTTTAATTAAAGAAAATCTAAATTTGGAATTTGATAAGGTTGGGATATGCAAGTTAAAGGCATGATGGCATAGCATTCTTACACCCTCTATATCTACATAATTGTTGTGTGTCACCCAAGATACTATGATGTGTCATCATCCTAATTCCCCCTTTTTCGTTCTCAAGAATTGAGGCAAGGAAGAAGAAGACTACTGTATGGATTTAACATCAATGTTGTTGCACCATCACCCACTTTATCATATAGTTTTATGGATCTATTGAAGGGTTCATTCTAAAGATAACGTGGTTTAATGTGTTATTGCAAGGTGTGAAAATTGGGAGACGCAAATCCTCTACAGCAGTAAACTGATATTACTTCTCCTACTTGTCAATTCATGCAAGTTATTTACTATGTTACACTATGAATATCGAAGTAAATACGACTGCAACCTTCACTAATTAAATTATAATCGAAAACAAAAATTAAGAAAGAATAAATAACACACACACAAGTGACACTGTTGTTTTTGGACAAATGTCCTCGGAAAAACCCAACGTGGGAAAACCGGTGCAACGGCTAAGGGTTTCTATTATTATGCAGTAGTTTCTGAATACAATTTTTCGGATCCCCAAACTGGAAATCCTATACAGAGATCTAACTGGACAAAATATAGTGATATGATCTCACCCTGTCACTGGAAAATTCGACATTCATCTACACTAGAGATGAGCCTCTACGCAACACTGAATCACATCTACACAGTTACTGCGTCATTGCTAGTGGGACTGTTGTGCACCTCCGCTTGATCTCTTTCTAGCTAAAAACTTTGGCCCTCTAGCCTCTTGGTCTCGCACCCCGGCTCTGGCACTAGATCTTGATTGTTCCCCAACAAAAATATGGACTCCCTCTAAAGCTCTACGATGCCTCTCCAAACTACTCTTTGCCCTCTCTACCTTGCACTCTCTGGATCTGAAAAAACTTCCTTCGGAAAACTATCCCTGCCCCTCACTGCAAGAATCTCCTCGATGATCTCTCTAGATGCTCTGTGCTACTCTCTTGAGAAATCAATCTCTTGATCCCGCTCAATGTGTCTTCCAAATTCCCATCAAAGTCCTTCTTTTAATCTTCTCGTTGAGTAGTCAACAGCCTAGATTAAATTCTAATCAATGGCTTAGATCATATTGACTCAGCCTCTATCTTCTTCTAGAAGATTCACACCTAGTTTTATTAATACCCTTTAATTATATTAATTTCCTAAGTTTATACTTAGACATCCTTAAAAAATAATTAATTATTTTAATAAAACTATCTCCGAGTGGAATTTCCCAAAACGATTTCTAGGTATTTTGGAATACATGTGTCCTAGTCTCCTTGTAAATTTTGAGGCTTAGAGATGATCTGATGCTACCAGAAATAAACACCCCCTCTTAGCGAGGAATGTACTCTAGTAATGCAACCTGCTGAAGCATCACCCAGACTCTATAACATCTCCCTCTACGTTGTTGATGTCTGACATCACTTCCCACCAACTAATGCGTAAATGTTGCATTTTTGCTTCTGTTGACTCTTAATGTTGCTGCCAACTGCATCTCCACTGCAACTCTGTTGTTGTTGCAACAGAAAAACATCCAAAATACTGAACCAAAGGTGTTCAACATGATGCATATGTTTCTAGAGTTCTGGCTACTACTAGTCTCTGCACTGACCCTCTGAAATCTCTGCGTTGTTACTGACTCTGCATTGCTACCAACTCTACTTTGCATTGCTCAGTCTCTGGCACTCCTAGCCACTGCAACTGTCACTCCAGCATTCCTTTGCACCAACTAGCACTGGTCCATTGTGCTACTTCTGATATGGTCTCCCGTAACAAGGTATTGATCCATGTGGACTCCTCAATGGACCCTGCCCATCTGCGGTTTTTTCGAACTATAGTACTAGATCACCCCACTTCTCCCCTAGAGGTATTTGGACAATCATGGCAAACCCCTCCTCCTTGATCCTTGTGGTTGCAGCCTGCAGATCATGTTTCTCATCCTTGTCCTTCTTCTTGAGAGGACACTACGTAGCCTAGTGACCAAATTCACCACACTGGAAACATTTGATCTTAGAAACGTCCTTCTTCTTCCTCAACTTCTCCTGCTGCCCTTTTGATGCAAGGGCTACATTCTCCTCCTCCTCCTTGGGCTTCGTCCCACTACTGTTGCTGCCATCAAGTTTGCACTTGACTAAGTCTCATCTCATCTCTTCTTGTTAAAGAGCGTCCCACATCCCTTCCCAATCCGACAATTTCTCTCTTCCCAGGATATTCTGGACAAATACTTGCCATTATTCTAAGACTGAATTCGAGGCCAACCTCACCATCTTTGTAGGCTGAGGTGATGATCCTACAACTACCAACTTATCTCAAACTTCTTGAAGCTTCAACAGAAACAGATCAATGTGTTCCCCCTTCTGCATCCTCGTGGATCTCATTTTCTCCTCCAAATACATCTTCCGTTGCTCGGAAGATCCTTGACACAACGTAGCCAAGGCATCCTATGCCTATTTGGTCATCCCTTTGCCAGTAATGTGACATACAACATGATCCCTCACTCCGTCGAGGATCAATTGCTTGTCCTTCACCATCTCAGCCTTGTACATCTTGAGTGGGTCTGCATCGGTGGGTATAGCTACCACACTATCGACATAGGCTTTGAGATCATGCTCATATAGAAGGTAGGAGACCCTAGCCTTCCATATCACATAGTTGGATGCTTCGTCCAGTCGATCTTGATCCTCTCAGCCCATTAATTTCCATCTCTACATACAAAAAGTCGAACTGATCCCTCTCTCCTATGCACAGCTGTTAGGTTGGCATATGCACTCCCTGATGGAGTTAGTAGATCTGCTCCTTGCTACTGCTGCTTAGCAACTGAGAAATAGTATTCCTTGGCTTGGAATTCACTAAGGAAAAAATTCCCTCAAAAAGTGTCTTCTTCCTTCTTCTCTCGCTTTTCTTACACAGGAAATGCTGCAGAAAATTGCGTCCCACCTAAAGTCTGCTCTGTATTGAATCTGATGTTGCGCTGCTCTCTTTGCCACTGACAAATCACGAATTAGAAATCTTACCTCTCTGTCAACTCACTCAGACAGATATTTTCCTCTAGAATCTTGCCCTCCTGGCATGGACTGTGCAATCCCTCTAGGGATCTGACCTGCTACCTACGCAACACTTCGATCTCTCTCCTCCTCTTCAATGTTGGGCCCTTCCAGTCTACTCTCTTGATTCACCTGCACTCCAATACCATGTGAAATTTTGGAGACCCAAATCCCCTACTGTAGAAAGCTGATATTACTTCTCCTACTTGTTAATTCATGCAAGTTATTTACTTTGTTACACTGTAAATATCAAAGTAAATATGACTGCAGCCTTTACTAATTAAATTATATGTGCAAACAAGAACTAATCAAGAATAAATAACACACACATAAGTGACACCATTATTTTTGGACAGATGTCCCCAGAAAAAACCCAACTTGGGAATACTGGTGCCACAACTATGGGTTTGTATTATTATGCAGTAGTTTCTGAATACAATTCTTCGGATGCCTAAACTGACAATCTTATATAGAGATCTAACTGGAAAAAAGATAGTGAGATGATCTCACCCTGTCACTGGAAAATTCAGCATTGATCCACACTAGGTATGAGCTGTTGCGTTGTCTTTGCACAGCCTCTGTACAACACTCTGTCACACCTACACAGTTACTATGTCACTACTTCTAGGATTGCGCTACACCTCCTCTTGATCTCCTGCTAGCTGGAAACTTCAGCCCTCCAGCCTCCTAGTCTCAAACCCCGTCTCTGGAACTAGATCCCGATTATTCCCCAGCATAAATACTGACTCCCTCTGAAGCTCTACGCTGTGACATCATAGCTCTATGTTGCCTATGTGTGGCACTATGCTGCCTCTCTAGACTACTCTCTGCCTTCTTTGCCTTACACTTTCTGGATCTAAAAAAATTCCTCTAGAAATTTACTATCCCTGCCCCTCACTGCAAGAATCTCCTCGATGATCTCTTTGGATACTTTGCGCTGCTCTCTTGAGAAATATATCTCTTGATCCCACTCGATGTGTCTTCCAAATTCCCATTGAAGTCCTTATAATCTTCTCGTTGAGTAATCAGTGGCCCATATTAAATTCTAATCAATGGCTCGGATCATATTGACTCAATCTTCGTCTTCTTCTAGAAGATTCACACCCAGTTTTATTAATACCCTTTAATTATTTTAATTTCCTATGTTTATACTTAGGCATCCATTAAAAATTATTAATTATTTTAATAAAACTATCTTCGAGTGGAACTTCCCAAAACTATTTCTGGGTATTCTCGAATACATGTGTCCTAGCCTCCTTGTAAATTTTGAGGCTCAGAGCACATCCGACGCTACCAGAAATCAACACAGGTGAGCAACATATAACAATAGATAAAACTAACTTTTCTGTTTCATGAGGAAGGTATGCTCCACCAAACCAATATACTTTCTTATTGTATTTCACTTGCCCTCTATTTGGGGCTTCTTCAAAAAGTTGACCACCAGTGAATATTGAAAATAATAGCCCTCGATCACTATGTCCTTCAATATTCTATAATTTCTTTAGAATCTTAAATGTGTACATCCTTTGTAGAAGAAAAACTTCATCAACAACATGCCAACCTCTAACACCCTTCATTTCAACTCCATAATTCAAAATATTTTCACACAACACCACGAGTCAATCATGACTTCTCCAATGATAAACTCATTTGCATACATGACCAAGATAAGTGGACTAGAACTATAAAATAAAGAGTTAAAATATACATTAAACTTAGAAAATTCTGACTTGAATAAAAACTCATTGATCCTAAAATACCAAACTTGTGGTGTATGCATCAATGTATAGAAATTTGCCTTCAATTTTAATTCATGGGTATTTTTCCCATGCACCCCAAAACTCCCAACGATTATATAAGAAACCACAATAAGATCAACTCCCTTTATTTGAGAGAGTCCTCTAGTAACTAGAGAGAATGTCATTAAGGTCATCTCCCTCTTTTTGAGAGAATCCTTTGACAATGAAGTTGCATTGGTATTCTTCAATAATCTCATTTACTACGTGCATGAAATCAAATACTACTTCCATAGTATGTTTTGGGATTGTTCCCACAACATTGAAAGGAAACTCCTCTGTTATGCCTTCCTACCAAATCTATTTTACTAGATCACATGTCTTCACCTTGATGACCAATATTATTATGTTCATTCACAAATGGGGTTTTAAAATTGTGAAAAATATGGTTAATATATTACAAGCATTGGTTTTGGGTTGGGGGTGGGGGTGAGGGAAAGGGTGTGGAATGTGGGGTAAAAGGGGTTTTATATATATTTGGGGTGTAAAAATTTGTATCTAGTAAAAATAGGGGATATGTGGTAAAAATAAGGGTTTTTTTTAATTAGAAAGATGTATTAGAAGGGGGTTGAAAAAAAATATTTTGGGAGATATTTTCAATATTTAGGGAAATTAAGATAGTTTTCCATATTTGGTGAAATTAGAGTTACTCTTTAATATCCAACAAATGCATGTACTATGTCACAAGTTTACTAAGTGGATGCCCCGTGTACTAGTTCAACAAGTATCACATAAAGGCCAACATCTCAAACTCCTCTAGATAAAATGAGACCAAGTTTTGTGTTATGATTTTAATAATCATGTGTTGACAAATTTAAATTTAGCCATACATCTTATATCTATAATTCAAGAAACTAGAAGAAGACTCTTCATTTATTTATATACATACAAGACACCACCTAGATCATGAACATCCCTAATGATCCCTAAAAATAACATTTTCACTCATTATTTTATCATCCATTTCTCCTTCTATAACTATCAAACATTTCCTTTTAAGCACCTAAGACTTTCCCTAATCATTGATAAATCCACTTCAATATTATCTGGTAGTTGCTTCTTAATTTAAATATTTTGATTTTATTATGGGAAATGAGATGAATGCTTGGATTGATTAAGTTCCTAAAGTTGAATGAATTACCCTTGAGGTTACCTTTGTCACCATTGAAGGGGTAGTCTATATTCTAAAATTCGAAGTGTAAATTAAAGCCTTCCAGTATGTATAATTATTATAAGAGATTCACTAACCCTTAATTGCAATCCAAAATATAAATTTATGTGAGAATGTTACCTGATTTGAGATAATCATATTTGAATCCAAACAGAGGTGGAGTAGTCATTTTTCAATCCAAATTTAGAACTCCACAAGGCGGCCATGAGTTGGGAAGGCTCTAACTATATGATGCCTTTTTTTAATTGTAGAAAAAAACTTTGAATGATTAGTGCTTTCTTTACAATTCACCTTGGGGTGAAGCCAACATTGTTTTGTATTTAAGAAAAGTGTACGAGATCTAACACATTAGCTAGAAAAAAATACCAAAAAATTATTTTTCAATAAAAATTGTAATTTCAAATTTCATAGAATAGAAGCACAAATTCATGGTCATTTGCTTGTTTGTTGAGAATAACATTATTTTTAAGGGATTCAATCCATTGTTTTCATCAAAGTAAGGTCCCAATCCATATATACAATTCTTGGCATTGTAGTGTTGGCATTGATGTCAACAGGTTCATGGTGTTGCATATGCATGTGAGATGGATGTTTCACTCGATGGTATTGTTAGTTGGAATTGATGTCAACATACCTATGACTAGACCTATTGGAGGTGACTTGGAGATGGATTCCACATGTGTGGTTGGTTTGAGGTTGGCATGTTGTATTGGTTGGAGATGTTTCTATTGTAGGTGGTTGGAGTGCTGCTCTAGTTGTGACATATGTCTCTACATGTCGTGGAGACATTGGATATGTTGCTACATGTGTTGCATTGTGGTTGCTTGTGTTGGAGGTGCTTCCATCAATGTTGGAGGCATTTGTATGACTTAGAGATGTTGTTACAGGATATGGAGATGTTGCTACAGGATATGGATATGTTTCTATAGGTGTTGGATGTGTTTAGAGATGTTGAGGTTGTTGCTTGAGGATCTGGAATTGTTGGTCTTGGTACTGAGGTTGGAAGAATAGGTCTTGCATTTCATTGACTGGTTCTTATCCTAATTCATTATTTGCAGACTTATCGTAGTGGCTTGGAAGAGTGTTCATAAGCTGAAGAAGACTATCCATTAGGGGGCATAGGTTCTGGGCAGAAGGAGTAATGTTTTTCATTAGCTTTAGCCTCAGTCACATGGAGATAGGCTCATTAGAGTGGTTGAAAAGCTCCCGTCGCTTGAAGATAGCCCTATGGGAGTGATTGAGGGATTTCATGGGTTTTTCTCCGCATTCCTCGTGTTGATCAGTTAATTTTTGTGTTGTGGCAACATCCTTGATCAGAAATTTTCAGTTTATGGTCCAAAAAATTCGTGGGGCCTCCAGAAGTTAATCAAAGTTGAAAATATCAAAAAGGCAAATGGAGTTAGTGGTTGATTAAGTCAATGAGATGAATCCAGATCAAATCAAGCATATGAATAGGATTGTGATGCCCAGTAGTTGTTAGTAATTATTGATTTTAGCACTTAAGTTCATCTACATATTGGAGGAACCTCATTATGAGTATGGTTGATTGAGTTGTGTATGTGGAGTGAGTGTAAACTTAGAGAAAAGCCTCCAAGATGTGTGAGTTGTTTATGAAATTTTTTTGAATTAGTTTGCAGTAGTAGCAGCAGTGAGCTGAAGTATATTTCATCCATCACATTTATTCAGAGAGTGAGGTGATGAGTTGTATATTATAGACGTGATTGGTGAGATCGTGTGGCATCCAGTGGAGTATTTGGAAAAAAATTTCTCCTATGTTATTATTCATAGTCTTTGATTCAGAACAATGGTGTTGTTGTTGTGCTCATGTTGAGTTGTTCTCAGTTCCTACGTGAAAATGTATGAAATGAGAACTACAAAGATAATAAGAGTTGGGTGACTCTAGTGAAATCAATATTAGTGAGTAGATTTTCTCGAATCCAATGGTGGTTGGATAGTTCGGAAAAAACTGGGTGAGGCTCGTTGGTCATGGTGATGTCTAGGAGATCATAGTCTATAGAGTCGATTGATAGTTCAGGAGTAACTGGGCGAGGATCATTGAACATGGTGGCCTTCAGCGGATGGTATTCCATAGATCTGCATGAGAAACATTCCCTATTTGATAGTAGCCATATTTGTAATTCTGTGTAAAGAATTATTTGACATAATATAATTTAAGCAGGTCAGCAAGAACAGGGTGGTTTTTTGCCCGGGAAGGGTTTTCCACCAGAAACACTTGTGTCTATTGTGTTGATTGATTTTATGACTGCATGTTTATTTTGATGCTCTGATCTATGGTTTTGTGTTTCAGTTTATGCATGCTTGAAGATTAAATAATTGGAGAAAAGTTTTATAAGTGTCATCACTACTAATTCACACCCCTCCCCCCTCTCAGTAGTGATATAGATTCTAATAACAATAAATGGTTGAATCCCTTCTATTCATTCTGTTAGCGCTTGAAATTTCACCTCAGGCTGAGAAAGGTAAACCTCAAGGCAACATCAAACCATTTAGCCTCGTAGCTAGCCCTACGGGGCAGGAGAAGGCTCTCTCCGGTCTATCTCGGTAAAATCTTCAATAGATGAGATGACCAATAAGGTAACACTGATATTAGGCTAGTAAACTGATCAAAGAGTTTGATTTGGGGTTTTTTGAGTTTTTGGTGGCAAATTGAGGAGAGGGCAATTTTGGGTGCGGGGATTGGACACAGTTTCTGCAGGGGGTTCCTTGGGGCGAGGTAGGAGACAGCGTTGATGCCTTTAACTGAGGTGGATGGTCAGGAATGAAAGATGAAGAGCTAAAGAGAGCAAACAATAACTTTGAATTCTCTTTAGACAGAAGAAAACATTGAAATTAAACAAACTTAAAAGCAGAGCATGGCAGGCATGAATTCTTACTTTAACACTTCATTTGTTTAATGTGCAGAAGTAAAAGAAAGGAAATGAATCACATAACAAGCTTACAAGTACATTAAGAAACACACCATCAACACATGAGTCCACAAGAATCCCAAAGAGGACTGCAAAACCCTGGTCTTTCTTAGCCAAAAATTGTAGAGATACAGTGAATAATACAATGATAGCTTCTCCCTCAAGAGTCCAACCATGAAAATGAGCAAGAAAGTAAATAATATAGATGATCTAACCTCTTTCCCTGCCTCCATGGGTCGAGCTCACTATCCTAGGAGTTGTTTCAACCACTTCTAAACTAAGCACTACAAATTAGGCAGTCAAAACAACTTGCCTCTATAAACTTGGAAACCAATTCATTCACTTAATATTTACCCTTTTCATGAATGAATGTTGTAGAAGTGTTACATAAGAGTAAAAGTGTCTAAAAAGTACAATAATTACATCAAAGAGAATCACATTTCATCCCAAAAAGTCAAACTGAGTCAAATCTGCGTTTTCTGGGCTGTACAGTGCATTTCTGGACAAAACTGCCTGACAGGTCGCGCGCCCCTGCCTGACGGGTCGCGCGCCTTTGGAGCCATGTTTGGGGCACTTGCAGGTGGCCAAATTGAGCAAAAGTGGGCTTGTTGGAAAGTTCTGTGAGTCTACTTTCCAACCCAACTGGAATTTCTGAATTTGGAGTTCATTTGCCCTGTCAAAACTCAAATCTCCCAAGACTGCTTTCTGCAATTCAAAAATGTGGCAGAAAGTCAATTTTTGCTAGTTTTTTTACTTTCTGGAGGCCCAAAACTTCACCAAATCTCAAGTCCATCCATGAGCATATGTAACTTTGCATGAAAAATCTGGAAATGCTGAGTTTTGGTCAAAAGGAGTTGCCCTGATGAAGGGTCGCGCGGGGGTGAGACCCGTTAATGGGAAAAACCTGCAAATTGCCAAAAAATGCCAAAATTCACCCAAAATTCTCAAAATTTCTTGGGATTTGTGCTGTGGCTAGGCTATTTAGTGCCTTGATCCTTAAGTGAAACCTCAGCCAAGATACGGAGGGGATTTGGCCTCTTTCTCCGTTTTAATGCCTCGGTCAACCGCCTTTGAAACATTTTCATCTTTGCCTTGCACACATGCATCCTTGCCCAGTAGTGGTTCTTCATGTTCCTCAGTAGTTTCTTCTCTTGGTTGGCCTTAGCCAACAGCCTCTCCAAGTGTGTATTTGCCTGGATGAGCATGGACTCTCGGTCAGCGGGCAATGGGTCACCGGGTCTTCTTCGGTTCAAGATTCGGTCACTACGAATCCTCCACAGCTCATCAAGTGCTTTCTCCTCCTCTAACTGTTTGTTACACTGCTCCAGGTATGTGATGGTCCATTGTGCACCCTCTAATCTCCTCTGCAAGGCATCATTTTCAGCTCTGAGATGCTGAATGACCTCCTTTGCCTCTTGGCTCGGAGAAATGGCCTCAAGATCAACAAGCTCAATATCTGGAACTCCTGATGGTCCCTCATCAATCTTGGGCTGCTTGCCCCTTTGTGCTGCCTGTGCTGCTGAAGAGAGCGAGGCCCCTTCCACCTGATGTGGAGATAACACTCGCTGAGCTGATGATGAAGGCGAGACCCCTTCCACCTGCTGTGGAGATAGTACTCGCCTAGCTGCTGCAAATAAGGCCCTCGGGCCTTTCTGATAGGTAACCAGAGGTGAGGAGCTGACATGTCTAGTGACAGGGATGTCATGCTACTGTGATGGTCCTCCCTCCTCGTGAACAACCGCATGATGTGGTGAAGGTGGTGCTGTGAAAAACTCGCGAGAGATGAACTCCTCCCATGAGATGCCCTGCTGAGCCAACTGATGTAATACCACTAGCTGAATCAAACCATAATGGTAAAGGCTCCTGTACTGTTGTGCCGGGCTCTTCCTCTGTAACATGGGCACCATCCTCTAAATGTTTTGATTAAAGAAAACAGGGATGTTCATCATCCTCACTGGGGTGAAATGCATCAAGAGGCGAATATGATATGAATATACCTGTGAAAATCTGCCCTCACAGGTAAAATAGTGCATGATAAGCCTCATCATGGGAGCATACTCGCTCCTGAGAAACCTGAATGGAAACACACCTGCCAAATGTCTCGTGAATGGTGGCCAGAAAAAAGGCTCAAAGTGAACATTATCCAGCACCTTGCGTTTATTCCACACCTCCCCAACATTAGGTATCCCAGTGGCATGTGAGATCACCTCAGGTGTCAATGTAAAATCCACCCCTGCAAGGTTGACATGTCCGTCATGCAAGTGTAAAACAAAAAGGCGAGCCAACTCTCTGTGGTGCTGAATCCGAGAGATCCTCTCACAAAACTCATAGCAAGACATATACTGAAAACATGTGACTGCCATAGGACAGGCCTGTAACTCTGCTAAAGAGGTGGGCTCCTCTCGCTTATGATGTCCACCCTTTCCACCTTTATGAGGCCTCCTCTGTACCTCAATCTCTGAAGCTGATGACTGGTCATCACTTTGCTCATAGGTTTCGGTTTCTGACATTGTTTAAGGAGCAAAGTGGACAAAATGTACTGTTGTTTCTGCCTGTAAAAAGCTGATTTTATATGTTGTTTCAAGGGGACAAGGAACATGAGGGAAAAGTTAGGGGAGGGACATTTTTACAAGGAAAATGGGAAAACAATGTATACAGCAGGGAATTTAGGGACATACACTGTAAACATCATTGCATATACATTATCAAATTCATATGCTTACATGGGCATAAGGAAAAGTAGGGTTAGGATTTCACTTTTATTTTTAAAGGGAAAAGGGATAGGGTTCATTTGCTTTACAAATTTAAAAGGGAAATGGACATGGAAACATAGGGAAAATGAAATGGGAATAAGGAAAATAATTACAAGGGGAAAAAACCATGAAACAGCAATAAACCCTAGCACACTTTTTACAAATTTACATACAGCCATATGGAGAGATTTCTCTTGCACATTTTGATTATTAAAAACACATCCATCATATCCATCAACCATAACCAGCAATCATTCCAAGCTTAGAGAACCTACCTCAAGCGATTTGATGGCTTGGAGGGCTTTAGAGCAAATTTGTACTAAGTTTGTGGGGAGACAGCTTGACGGGTCGTGCACCACACCCAACGGGTCGCGCACGCCTGACGGGTCGCGCCCGTTGTAAATTTACACTGTGGGAAACCCTTTGACGGGTCGCGCCCCTGTCCAACGCCCGAACTTGCTCTGCTTTCACTCCTTTCACTCAATCACTCACTCAAACTTCTCTTGCAAGTGTCTTGGATGCACAATGAGAGTGAAAGGAGGGAGATTGGGTTTTTATAAGTTTCATTTGAAAAAATTTCATGTTCAAACCCACTTTCTAATGTTTCTCTTTGACACTTTATAAAACTGACTTTTTTGGTTTCCTTTGTCCTGAAATTGACTCATTTAGTGCTTTTGCTTGATTCTTTTTGCAGGTAGATCATCTGAGGGATCTTGGCAAGGGGACCAGGGTTGCATACTGTCCACTGAAGTCTTTTGAAATTTCATCACTTTTTACAAACATTTGAAAAATGACCTTGGCTTTAAAAACAGAGTTTTTAAATCCAAGGTGAAAATTAACTGTACAAGACTAAAAATCTCGAATAAACATCTTTACAATCATCCCTCTGGCTTGCTGAACATTTATTGACCTTCAGAAACATGACCTTGTAAACATTTTTAACCAAAACCCTAGACCTATGAGATTGACCTCAAGACAAGACAAGACAAGCTTAAAAGAGCTTAATGACTTAAATGAACTGAACCAGCAATGCCAAGAGGGGTATAAACACACCAGCTCCTCCATCAGGTTTTGGGCATGCCTAATGGGATGCAAAAATTGACACTGATGAGACACCTACATATGCAAATGCAAAGAGTTTTGATCGCTGATGGAGGGCTCAAGAACGACTCTAACATTGGCTCCAATGGGGATGGTAGCTCATTGGAGGTACCAAGAACCTTAGACCTCTGGGAGAGCAGACCAGTGCCTTATTAACATTGGGAAATGGAGTCAACGTTTACACATGTGACCAAATTTGAACAACTTTATTTGACTTGGACAATTGACTGAAATCCTAGACTAACTTTGACACTAACTAACTCACTTTATGCAGAAAATAAACTGACTGAAACAACTTCAGAAACTCACACCAACTAATCACCATTTTCAGAATTATAGCCTTCACCGCGGGCCCCAAACTGAAGATGGGTGATCAGCTCACACTTTCTGCAGAATGAAAGTAAAATGGTAATTACAATGAGAGTGATTAGTGCAGAAAATTCTCAAGCATGATACCTTTTGAGCAGCCGGCCATTCACCGACCCACCAAGACATTCATCACCGTTCATTTCTTTGAGAAGAAAAGCATTTGGACCACGGTATGCTGCAATTTTGTAGGGACCTTTCCACAAGTTGTCGAATTTTCCATGTTTCCCTTTGTCTTCATTTCGGGCATCCCATCTCAACACAACATCATCGATCTGAAAATCCTCTGATTTGGCCTTTTTGTCATAGATTTTCTTTATGCGCTCCTGCAACTTAAGGGAATTTTGATGAACCTCTTCTCGTGTCTGCTGTAAATGAATCATTTGACTGATCCGCCGTTGCATAGGATCCTCCTCGCCACCAGCTTCTTGAAACAACTTAGCTACTGGAACACTAAGTGAAGTAGGAAACACTGCATCAACTCCATAAACCAGCTCAAAAGGTGACATACCAATTGACTTCTTTTGACTTACCCGATCAGCCCATAATGCATTTACTAACTTTTTGTGCCAGCTCTTCTTATTTATTTCTAGCAATTTCTTTATGATGTTCACTAGAGATTTGTTCGAAGATTCAGCCAGCCCATTACCTTGCGGATGGTAGGCGGTTGAATGCCCCAAGCTGATGTTATATTTATAGCAAAAATAAACCATTTTCTTCGATTTGAATGCTGCAGCATTATCTGTAATCAACTTATGTGGACAGCTGAAACGTGACAATATATTACTTTCAAGAAAAGAGATAATTACCGAATCCGTGGCCTGCCGGGTGGGAATGGCTTCAATCCACTTCGTGAAGTAATCTGTGGCGGTCAAGATCCATCGATGCTGCCCGGAAGATGCTGGGTGGATTTCGCCAATAAAATCCAAGCCCCATTGCTGAAATGGTGCGCTGATTTTAATGGGCTTGAGAGGCAACAGCTGTAACTTTTGCTTTCTTTGAAAATTTTGACATTCATGACAGCTCTTTACCGCTTTATACACATCAGAAAATAAAGAAGGCCAATAGAAACCAGCTCTCAAGATCTTATTAGCCGTGGTCTTCCAAAACAAGTGACCCCCACAGTCACCTTTATGAAAATCTTCTACCGTTGTCTTAGCTTCTTCTTCGACCAAACAGTTCAGCAATATGCCACCGGGATCTTTCCAATAAAGTGCTGATTTGATAATGCAAAATTTGGCAGCCTTTAGCTTCAATGTTCTAGCTTTGTTTCTAGGCATCCCAGGGGGTGAAGACAAATTTTGAAGCACATAAACTATATCAGCATACCAAGGAGAAGACACAAAGATATCAGATACCTGTAGAACTGAATTTTCTTCATCTTCATCGGACAAGGCAGCAATCAAATTAATATCAAGGACGTGAAGATTTGTTTCAGCCATCAACTTGGCAAGACCTTGACCTTTAATCAACTTGGTAGGCTTAATTTCTACATCATACTCTAATAGTGCAGCGATCCACTTACCCCTTCTTCCTTCCGGTTCCGTTTGTACTAAAACATCCTTAACAGCTGCATTGGGAACATATGCTAAAATATGAGAATTCAATATGTATACCCGGAAATCTTTCAAGGCTTTGATCAGCGCCAATGCTTGCTTCTCAATAATATTATAATTCAGTGCTCCATCCCTTATGATACGGCTGAAAAAAGCGATGGGCCTCTCAACCCCATCTCTCTTTTGCATCAGCACAGCTGCCAACGTATGCTCAGAAGCAAATGAAAATAAAATAAAATCCTGTGTATAATCTGGGCTGATCAAAGTTGGGGCTGAAGATAAGATTACCTTTATCAAATTAAAAGACTTTACCGCCTCTTCGGTCCATTTGAGCTCGCTGTCCTTCTTGAGCATGTTGGTTATCTCTCTAAGATGTTCGGCAAGATTGGGGATGAAGCGACGCAGAAAATTCAATTTACCATTGAAGGACTGAATTTCTTTCTTGCTTCGGGGCTGCTCTAATTGTTGAATGGCTTCCACCCGTGCAGGATCGATACGAATGCCATCTTTAGAAATGATATGGCCAAGCAGCTTGCCTTCGCTCATAGCAAAAAGACTCTTCTTTGGATTCAATGAGATGCCATACTTTCTGCACTTTTGAAACACCTTAGTCAAATGAAACAAATGCTCTTCATCTGATTTAGAAAACACGGTCAGATCATCAAGATAAACAACTAAAAAGACATCCTTCTCATTTGCAAAGGCCATGTCCATTGCCCGCTGAAATGTGGCACCCGCGTTCTTCAATCCAAACGGCATCTTGGCATAATGAAATGTACCCCATGGAGTAGTAAATGTTGTCTTGTCATGGTCATCTTCATGTACCAAAATCTGATTATACCCGGAATAACCATCAAGCAATGACATCCTTGATGCCCCCACTACCCGCTGTAATATATGGTCCATTTTGGGCAGCGGATAATTGTCCTTTAATGACACCTTGTTCAGATTTCTGAAGTCTATACACAATCGAATCTCGCCGGTCTTTTTTCTCATGGGCACCAAGTTGGAAATCCAATCAGAAAACTGGATTGGCACTATGATTCCAGACTTATACAACCTGTTGACTTCCTTCTCAATCAATGGCAGCAATTTAGGATTAATTCTTCTCAACTTTTGTCGGAAAGGCTTTTGATTTGGCTTTATGGGAATGGTATGCTGAATGATACTTGTGTCATAAGTTTTCAAGTCTGAATAGTCCCATGCAAAAACATTAGAAAAAGAAGACAGTAATCTGATATACTCTTTCTTTACCTTTGGCGGCAATGCTTTCGAGAGCTTCACCATCTTTGGATTTTCGGCTGTCCCAAGATTCACATCTTCAACTCCTTCGTCCGTTGGTCTCAAAGTTGGCTTGCGGGCCACATCATCTTGATCGAACAATTCTTCCAAAGGAATTAATCCTTTAGGAATGTAATTGTCCTTGAGCTGTAACACATCCATATGATTAACTCCTTCAGCTTCTGTGTCTATTGAAATGTCTTCGAATTTACCCTCAATTTGCAGAAAATCTTTGATTTCTTCGTCATCTTGGAAAACTTGCCAACACCTTTGATTATCTGGAACTGTAGGACGATGTTTCACATATATCTCAAACTTATTGCTGGAATTCATGGGTATTTTCAGATTACTTGCTGCCTTTGCCAATGCCTCCACAACACCATTTTGAATCCGGGGCACACATGTCAAAGTATGTTCTGAAAACCGCTTTAAGATATCTAGGACAGCATTCCGATATGCTCGCATACGAGGATGTTTGGCCTGAAATTCACCTTTCACTTGCTTGATAACCAACTCGGAGTCGCCATATACCGCTATCTTCTTTGCCTTCAACTTCCGAAGGATTTTCAGACCAGCAATAAGAGCTTCATATTCCGCCTCATTATTTGAACAATCAAATGCCAATTTATAAGAACATACCCGTACCTTGCTTGGAACTTGGTTTTGGACTGAAAATGGGCTTCGAATCCATACACCTATACCAGCACCATCGCTGCCCACTGCGCCATCAAAATCCATGGTCCAAAGACCATCCTCATCATCTTCTAAAGGCTGAAAATCTGATGTTGATGCATGATCTGTTTGCTGCCCATTTGTTTCAGCAATTGGCCTTATGACAACAGACCTTTCTTCACTTTCCTTTGTCAAAACTTCTCTGAAATTTTCTGAAATGCCTGGTATATCTTCTACTTGAACTAACTGACTATCTACCTCATTAAAATTGTCCGCAAACAAAACAAAAGATTCTAAATCTGTTTGTAGATAATTTACAGGATGATTGACGGGCTTTTCCTTACTAGTGATCATGTATTTCATCTTTTATTCCCGATATAACTTCCTCATTTGACCGAAAACTGGAATTGTAGCATAAGAAAAATCAAGCTGAAGTGTACCTTTGAGCTTGGCTCCCCATGATCTCGACAGCAACATGCCAAACTGCGGAGGAATATTCGCCACCACCACATCCATCAAAACATTTTTCGCGGGAATTTGATCTAGACTCACCACCAAGTCTTTGATCAAACCAATACATCTTACCCGGCTGAAATCAAACGAATACAAATCATGATACTTCCTTGTGATGTCAAGTCCCAGCTTCTCCATGATCGTTTTTGGCATCAAACTATGCGAGGCTCCCGAGTCAAACATGGCATTGTGCAACACAAACTCATGCAATCGCAAACTGATATAAAAAGGAGGAACATCACTTTCAGGAGACTCACCATTTAAAGCTGGCCCAAAAATCAACTCCGGCTGATCATCTTGTACGTTCACTGTGTCTAGCATTGGATCAAAATTCAACATCTTGGAGAGCTGACCTCGATAGGTGCTATTCTTCATGATTTCTGTCAAAGGAATGGGCACTTTCAACTTTGCAATCTCATTCTCCAAACTGAAAACTGAAACCTTCTCACCTTCTTTAGCCGGATTATCTCTTTTTTCAGCTTTATCTTTTGGCGCATTTGATGGCTGATCTGTCTTAGCTGCTGGTGATGATTGACTTGTTGAAGGACTGACTATATCTTTTCCTTTTGCGTGTGAGGAAGCTGAATCATTCTTTGCTGATGTATCTTTCCTTTTCTGAATGGGATTTATGGGAATAGCTCGGTTTCTCAATTGCCTTTGCTGGCCTTGCTGGGCTGATAACGCATGCAAATACCCTCTTTGATACTCTTCGGATTCTTCTTCAAGTATTGCATCGTTTGACAAAATATAATGCTCATCTTGGGGAATGACAGAATTACTCACCAACTCATCTTCTTCTGTAATATAAGTGGGCATATCATCAGGAGTGAAGAAGTGATTTTCCTCTCCAACATTATCACCTTCATCATCAGATTCTTGACTAACAAAATTCTGCTGAAAAGGGGGTTTCATTTGCTGCTGAACTGTTGCCTCTTGTGCCTTTGTTTCACGCTGCTTGATCCTCTATTGTTGCTGTTGTTGACCTCTGAAATTGGGATTACGAATCTGAGGCTCTGGCTTGTCAATAGTAACCTTTTCAAGTGCCCTCTTTATCTGTTCAACATCACGAAGTAGCTGATTTGAAGTGGATGCTTCCTCTTTGATTGTGACTCGCTTTTCTGCCTTCATCCTTGCTCTTTTGTCATTCAAGTTTGCCTCAACGCTGACAGCAATCTTCTGCATATCCTCCAAGGTAGGTGGATCTCTGTCTCTCAATGAGTAGGCCATCTCCGGATCAAAACCATCCGGGAACTTAAGAAGTGCTGATTTTCTTGACGGTCTCAAATCATTGGGAATTGCATTGTAAATTGTATTGAATCTGATTATGTAATCTTGAACTGACTCACCCGGATTGCGCTTGAGGTTGTTGTATTCGGCATTAATCTGAAGCGGATCCTTTCTGATTTCCCATCGATCTAAGAATTGATTCTGAAGTGCTTCCAAGGTGGCAATGATGTTAGCTGTCAACCCTCTGAACCATTTTCTAACTTCTCCTGCAAATGTTTGCACGAACAACCGCATGGTAACATCTTCTTCATCTAACTCATATAGATCAAAGAAAGTGGTCATTTTGTCGATATGTTGCTGAGCAGTAATACTTTGCGGAGTACCATCAAACATGGGAATTTTGCTTTGATAATCAGCTGGCATATCATGAAGATTTGCAGGCAAAGCAAGTGGGGCAAACCGAGCAGCCATTGTTCTAGGAGGGGGAGTAGGATGAGTATGAAGAGGAGGAGCTGTGATAGCAGGGACTATAATAAGAGGAGGTTGTGGAGTTGGGGGAGTCGGAGGGGTAGGAGAAGTAGGAGGAGTATGGAGTGTAGAAGGAGAACCGACTGTGGATTCGAGATAGGTGATTATAGGCGAAACTGAAACATAAGGAGGATCAGATTCTTCGTGAGCCGTGATAGTGGATCCAATATGATCAGAGATATTCTCAACAAAATCAGCAAGGGTAGTAGCTTGAATATGCGTCTAGAGATGTCTCAAGATGAAATTTTCGACCAATTTGTTATGTTTCTCAAATTCAATAGCAGCTGCAAAATCAGGGTCAAGGACTAGAGAATCGAGCGCACTTTCAGATTTGGCTTTAAACAGAGACAACTCAAAGCTTTCGTCAAAATCTAAATCTTCAAGATAATCAAAAATAGCTGGGCATGAATGAGATCTGGAAATGGGTCTAGGATCTGTAGCCAGCTTGTTTCTCTCAAAAAGAGTAGAAAAGAAAAACCATTCAGCCTGTGAAAACTCTCAACCTATCATCCACGGCTCAGAGTTAACAATTATACTGGGATAAAGTGTCAATGAAGCGCTACGTTCACAAGCTCACGGAGATTGACTGAAGCAGCGTTTATCTACTAACGCTGATGTAAAACAAGAGCGTTTTCGAAGGCTACCTGGCGTAACTTCAGGCTCCGTCTAAGACTTATGAAATAACACGTCAATGAGCAAACGATTAGTTTGTTCTCCCCAGTATGGTCGCCAGTATGTTAGCGCTTGAAATTTCACCTCAGGCTGAGAAAGGTAAACCTCAAGGCAACATCAAACCATTTAGCCTCGTAGCTAGCCCTACAGGGCAGGAGAAGGCTCTCTCCGGTCTATCTCGGTAAAATCTTCAATAGATGAGATGACCAATAAGGTAACACTGATATTAGGCTAGTAAACTGATCAAAGAGTTTGATTTGGGGTTTTTTGAGTTTTTGGTGGCAAATTGAGGAGAGGGCAATTTTGGGTGCGGGGATTGGACACAGTTTCTGCAGGGGGTTCCTTGGGGCGAGGTAGGAGACAGCGTTGATGCCTTTAACTGAGGTGGATGGTCAGGAATGAAAGATGAAGAGCTAAAGAGAGCAAACAATAACTTTGAATTCTCTTTAGACAGAAGAAAACATTGAAATTAAACAAACTTAAAAGCAGAGCATGGCAGGCATGAATTCTTACTTTAACACTTCATTTGTTTAATGTGCAGAAGTAAAAGAAAGGAAATGAATCACATAACAAGCTTACAAGTACATTGAGAAACACACCATCAACACATGAGTCCACAAGAATCCCAAAGAGGACTACAAAACCCTGGTCTTCCTTAGCCAAAAATTGCAGAGATACAGTGAATAATACAATGATAGCTTCTCCCTCAAGAGTCCAACCATGAAAATGAGCAAGAAAGTAAATAATATAGATGATCTAACCTCTTTCCCTGCCTCCATGGGTCGAGCTCACTATCCTAGGAGCTATTTCAACCACTTCTAAACTAAGCACTACAAATTAGGCAGTCAAAACAACTTGCCTCTATAAACTTGGAAACCAATTCATTCACTTAATATTTACTCTTTTCATGAATGAATGTTCTAGAAGTGTTACATAAGAGTAAAAGTGTCTAAAAAGTACAATAATTACATCAAAGAGAATCACATTTCATCCCAAAAAGTCAAACTGAGTCAAATCTGCGTTTTTGGGCTGTACAGTGCATTTCTGGACAAAACTGCCTGACAGGTCGCGCGCCCCTGCCTGACGGGTCGCGCGCCTTTGGAGCCATGTTTGGGGCACTTGCAAGTGGCCAAATTGAGCAAAAGTGGGCTTCTTGGAAATTTCTGTGAGTCTACTTTCCAACCCAACTGGAATTTCTGAATTTGGAGTTCATTTGCCCTGTCAAAACTCAAATCTCCCAAGACTGCTTTCTGCAATTCAAAAATGTGGCAGAAAGTCAATTTTTGCTAGTTTTTTTACTTTCTGGAGGCCCAAAACTTCACCAAATCTCAAGTCCATCCATGAGCATATGTAACTTTGCATGAAAAATCTGGAAATGCTGAGTTTTGGTCAAAAGGAGTTGCCCTGATGAAGGGTCGCGCGGGGGGTGAGACCCGTTAATGGGAAAAACCTGCAAATTGCCAAAAAATGCCAAAATTCACCCAAAATTCTCAAAATTTCTTGGGATTTGTGTTGTGGCTAGGCTATTTAGTGCCTTGATCCTTAAGTGAAGCCTCAGCCAAGATACGGAGGGGATTTGGCCTCTTTCTCCGTTTTAATGCCTCGGTCAACCGCCTTTGAAACATTTTCATCTTTGCCTTGCACACATGCATCCTTGCCCAGTAGTGGTTCTTCATGTTCCTCAGCAGTTTCTTCTCTTGGTTGGCCTTAGCCAACAGCCTCTCCAAGTGTGTATTTGCCTGGATGAGCATGGACTCTCGGTCAGCGGGTAATGGGTCACCGGGTCTTCTTCGGTTCAAGATTCGGTCACTACGAATCCTCCACAGCTCATCAAGTGCTTTCTCCTCCTCTAACTGTTTGTTACGCTGCTCCAGGTATGTGATGGTCCATTGTGCACCCTCTAATCTCCTCTGCAAGGCATCATTTTCAGCTCTGAGATGCTGAATGACCTCCTTTGCCTCTTGGCTCGGAGAAATGGCCTCAAGATCAACAAGCTCAATATCTGGAACTCCTGATGGTCCCTCATCAATCTTGGGCTACTTGCCCCTCTGTGCTGCCTGTGCTGCTGAAGAGAGCGAGGCCCCTTCCACCTGATGTGGAGATAACACTCGCTGAGCTGAAGATGAAGGCGAGACCCCTTCCACCTGCTGTGGAGATAGTATTCGCCTAGCTGCTGCAAATAAGGCCCTCGGGCCTTTCTGATAGGTAACCAGAGGTGAGGAGCTGACATGTCTAGTGACAGGGATGTCATGCTGCTGTGATGGTCCTCCCTCCTCGTGAACAACCGCATGATGTGGTGAAGGTGGTGCTGTGAAAAACTCGCGAGAGATGAACTCCTCCCATGAGATGCCCTGCTGAGCCAACTGATGTAATACCACTAGCTGAATCAAACCATAATGGTAAAGGCTCCTGTACTGCTGTGCCGGGCTCTTCCTCTGTAACATGGGCACCATCCTCTAAATGTTTTGATTAAAGAAAACAGGGATGTTCATCATCCTCACTCGGGTGAAATGCATCAAGAGGCGAATATGATATGAATATACCTGTGAAAATCTGCCCTCACAGGTAAAATAGTGCATGATAAGCCTCATCATGGGAGCATACTCGCTCCTGAGAAACCTGAATGGAAACACACCTGCCAAATGTCTCATGAATGGTGGCCGGACAAAAAGCTCAAAGTGAACATTATCCAGCACCTTGCGTTTATTCCACACCTCCCCAACATTAGGTATCCCAGTGGCATGTGAGATCACCTCGGGTGTCAATGTAAAATCCACCCCTGCAAGGTTGACATGTCCGTCATGCAAGTGTAAAACAAAAAGGCGAGCCAACTCTCTGTGGTGCTGAATCCGAGAGATCCTCTCACAAAACTCATAGCAAGACATATACTGAAAACATGTGACTGCCATAGGACAGGCCTGTAACTCTGCTAAAGAGGTGGGCTCCTCTCGCTTATGATGTCCACCCTTTCCACCTTTATGAGGCCTCCTCTGTACCTCAATCTCTGAAGCTGATGACTGGTCATCACTTTGCTCATAGGTTTCGGTTTCTGACATTGTTTAAGGAGCAAAGTGGACAAAATGTACTGCTGTTTCTGCCTGTAAAAAGCTGATTTTATATGCTGTTTCAAGGGGACAAGGAACATGAGGGAAAAGTTAGGGGAGGGACATTTTTACAAGGAAAATGGGAAAACAATGTATACAGCAGGGAATTTAGGGACATACACTGTAAACATCATTGCATATACATTATCAAATTCATATGCTTACATGGGCATAAGGAGAAGTAGGGTTAGGATTTCACTTTTATTTTTAAAGGGAAAAGGGATAGGGTTCATTTGCTTTACAAATTTAAAAGGGAAATGGACATGGAAACATAGGGAAAATGAAATGGGAATAAGGAAAATAATTACAAGGGGAAAAAACCATGAAACAGCAATAAACCCTAGCACACTTTTTACAAATTTACATACAGCCATATGGAGAGATTTCTCTTGCACATTTTGATTATTAAAAACACATCCATCATATCCATCAACCATAACCAGCAATCATTCCAAGCTTAGAGAACCTACCTCAAGCGATTTGATGGCTTGGAGGGCTTTAGAGCAAATTTGTACTAAGTTTGTGGGGAGACAGCTTGACGGGTCGCGCACCATGCCCAACGGGTCGCGCACGCCTGACGGGTCGCGCCCGTTGTAAATTTACACTGTGGGAAACCCTCTGACGGGTCGCGTGCCTGGCCTGACGGGTCGCGCCCCTGTCCAACGCCCGAACTTGCTCTGCTTTTGCTCCTTTCACTCAATCACTGACTCAAACTTCTCTTGCAAGTGTCTTGGATGCACAATGAGAGTGAAAGGAGGGAGATTGGGTTTTTATAAGTTTCATTTGAAAAAATTTCATGTTCAAACCCACTTTCTAATGTTTCTCTTTGACACTTTATAAAACTGACTTTTTTGGTTTCCTTTGTCCTGAAATTGACTCATTTAGTGCTTTTGTTTGATTCTTTTTGCAGGTAGATCATCTGAGGGATCTTGGAAAGGGGACCAGGGTTGCATACTGTCCACTGAAGTCTTTTGAAATTTCATCACTTTTTACAAACATTTGAAAAATGACCTTGGCTTTAAAAACAGAGTTTTTAAATCCAAGGTGAAAATTAACTGTACAAGACTAAAAATCTCGAATAAACATCTTTACAATCATCCCTCTGGCTTGCTGAACATTTATTGACCTTCAGAAACATGACCTTGTAAACATTTTTAACCAAAACCCTAGACCTATGAGATTGACCTCAAGACAAGACAAGACAAGCTTAAAAGAGCTTAATGACTGAAATGAACTGAACCAGCAATGCCAAGAGGGGTATAAACACACCAGCTCCTCCATCAGGTTTTGGGCATGCCTAATGGGATGCAAAAATTGACACTGATGAGACACCTACATATGCAAATGCAAAGAGTTTTGATCGCTGCTGGAGGGCTCAAGACCGACTCTAACACATTCATTAATTTTTTGTTATTTCATTTTATTTCTATGATTGTATATTTCTTACCAGCATTTCATTTTGGCACATTTCATGTTGTTTTATTTCTTCTGGTTACAATGATCAACACCATGGGTGATGAGCTTTACAAATCCTTGTGAATTCCATGATTACTTATGTGCCTATCTTCAAATCTTAAAGTCTGGAAATTATTCATTTATCTTACTTACATCATTCTACTAGTTCCCAACCTTACTAGGACTAGTATCACTCCTCTTTGATTTCTAACAATTTGCAAGAAGGGACAGAGATATAGGTATTATAATTTTGAATGGGTTATTGTAGATTAGGTTTCCTTCACTAAGTGTGAAACAATTTATTGTGTTGATTTTCATTACGGTGAATTATTTAGTTACATATCATTCATAGGAGAATAGAGTACATCTTAGCAAGTTAAGACCTTGTGGTTGTACATACATTGCATAGCACATTAAAAGCATTACACATCTGAATTGATATCTATCCTTAGGATTTGTAACATTGGTTACTGTTGGAATACCTTGGCCCATCAAGGTCCCTAAAGGCTTGCATAAAGAAACAAAGCCCAATATAGTAACTACCAAATTGGGAATCATTTTCCAACTCCACCTATATGTCATACTCCTATTCTTAAATTCAACTACATCACTTCTTGTTGAAGGTCATGTGTCTAGATGCTCCATTGCCCAAATAACACCCCACACCAGAAATAATGATATTGGAAAGGCATAATACCATGGAGAAATATTTCTCAAATTTAGATGCTAAGTCATCATCTGCAATTGAAGCTTTTACATTCCTTGAAAACTCTAACTGTGATTTCTTGGTTTATTCTTCCAAGGACGCTAAGATGCATAGTGGCTTATCTTTTGATAGTTGAAACACTTCACATGACTTAAGTATTTCTTCCCTTGCTCTACATAAAATGTTTCATCTTCCTTTCTCTTTTGACCCCCCCCCCCTGCTCTGGGTCCTCCTTTCTTTACTTCTCTTCTCATATTCCCAATGAGGATCGTGTTATGTTTCACCTACAATTTTCCTAAAGAAGTCTTTATTCTAGTCTCCTCTTTAATGAAAAGAATCCTAAAGATTCTCAAAGTTAGGATGTCTCTCATGAACAAAGAAACAATGAACAAACATTTCCCAAGATGAAGAGAACTCATTTCGTGATACCAGAACCAAACATTCATTCTCAATGTTTTATCCTATCATATTAAGTTGATCTCCCAACTCAATGTTGTTCATTAGGTAGTTAGCCACTATCTCTATAAAACTTATGCATGTTGCAATGAACTTGTTCTTTAACAATGTGTTACAAGAGACAATCACACTCTATTATAGAGTTATTGAAGCATCATACATCTCCTTTGTTGTATTCTTCTCTAGAATGTGAAGGATCAAATGGTCTTTCACCAAATGAAGGATGAGTGCATCACTTTGTCACTTTCTTGGTATGCTTAGTGGATTTGTAGCGAGTGTAACCTTCTTCTCAACTAGGAAGCATAGATCAACCTCCTCTAATATCATTTGTAGTGTGCGCTTCCTAGATCTATAGTTTGAAGCACTTTCTAACCTTCCACAGTCTTGAATACCAAGATGGCCATTATTGCAAATCCTAAAATCACACTTCAACGAATAGAACAACCAAAAAAGTAATCATATTTACAACTTATCCTAGATGCAAGTCGCCTATCACGAACCAAAGATAACCTTCTAATCATTGACATAACCCGCACATCTCACCCAACCACCTAACTTAAACCCTAAGACTTTTGTAAGCATATATTGGCTTCAATCCCTAATGCTAAAGTATCACACCCATTAAAATCCACTAAAAACTCCCCATGAGGATCATCATTCTCCAAACATAAATACTTACATGATTTCAAATCTTTAATTTTAGTATAATGTTAAAATTCTTAAATCATGGTAAACAACTTCTAGAGTCCAACAACTTCAAATTGTTTAATTTGTCAAAACTACAACTAAAAATCCTATATCTACACATATATGTATAACTGAAAACACTAAACAACAAAATAAAAATATATAATATTTAGGCACATTATGTCTATTAACTCTAACTAAGAAAATTACATACAATACTTAATAATCACTAACAAATTACAAAATTAAATATCTAGCATATTTATGCATAGCTCCTCTACCTCTACTAAGAAAATTACATACAATACTTAATAATCACTAACAAAATTAAATATCTAGCATATGTATGGATCGCTCCTCTACCTCTACATCACTATGGCGTGCCTCCTTTGTGAAAATGATGGATTGAATTGAGTTAAAGGGGATCACATGGATCGTTGGGTTGGGAGTACAACGAAAATAAGTATAGAAACGTAAGAGATGAATATAAAACTGAATTAAATTTGGAAAAAGAAAAAAAAGGAATATGTAAAGAGAAAAGTTGGAATGAGAAATTAGTATGAATATAATAATTTTATTTATGCATACATTAATATAGGATTGAAATGAATATAATAGAGTAAGTGACAGATGTGAGGAATAATAAAAAAGTAATTAATGAAAAATGTATAAATATATATATATATAATAATAATAGAGTGAGTGATAGATGTGAGGTTATTTTTTATTTTTAAGAAAAGTATGAAAGAGCTTTTGTACCGTGATTAGTGGAGAATGTCTATATTCAAGTATTATGTAAGAGAAGAGATGACAATACAAGAGTAAGATGATTTATTTTTCGGGTAATAAATTATTATAAGTTTAGAGACATAAAGTATAAGTCATTATTAGTGAAGATTTATGTCTTTGAAGATGGGTGAAGTGTTCACCCGAAATGTTGGGCACCTCAACGAGGAAAACAAACAGCGTACTAGAAGTTTTCATCATCACAATTTTTCTTTTTACTCTTTCTCTTAAACTATTAGAAGATTTGGTCACAACCCTATAATATCAAAAGTACCATTTTTTGTTATCAATAAGTGAGTAGAATATAGTAGATGATATAGGGAGTGTAGTCACAGCTCCAAGGATTCCATGGGAGCAAAAGGACATAGGCTAAGATAAGAAAATTTGAACAAAGATAATATCCAATTCATCAAAATGGAAGGCATCAAGGAGATTCATGAAAAAAACAAAGGAATCATGGTACATTGGAGAAAAGCTCTTAACATTCATTGCCATGAAAAAGTGTTTGTGTGTGTGAGGTCAATGATATCCATAGATTTGTGACCCTTCATGGACCTACTAAATGAGGCAAGATCTTGGTCATGGAGTCTTTTCCTACTCAAGTTGTAAAAAGATTGGAAGAAGGAAGTAATTAACCTAGTGTAGGCCACTCTATATGACTTGTCTTTGGAAAATAATCGATGAAAATCAAAACACATTACAGACAACAAAAAAAAAGCACCTCCAGTCATCATAAGCCATGAAACACATTACAGAAAACAGAAACAAAATAAAAAAAAAAGAAGAAGCACCTCCAGTCATCATAAGCCATGAATGCTTAAAGGGCAAGAGGGCTTCACCTTGTTGACCAATATCTTATTACATTCATTTATAAAGGGGATTTTAAAATTGTGAAAAATATAGTCAATATATTGCAGGTATTAGAGAGTGGATATGGAATTGGAGAGTTACAAGTATGGAAAGTGGATGTGGAGCGAGGAGAGGGGTTATAGATATTAAAATATAAAAAAGAATATTTGATAAAAATAAAGAATATCACTATGATTTTGAACCTATCTCACAAAATATCTTTATAACGAAGAAAACATATCATGAAGAAAACATTACATTATAGTAAATTTATTAATTTAAGTTACTACTTATTGTAAAATGTGTCTTTTATCACTATATAAAACAAGTGTAATATGCAGTGTTGCTGCTTAGTCAATGCCATATATGACTCCTACACAAGTTGCCTATAAAATCAAGCTAGCTATTAAAGGTAGGTAAAAATGTTTGAAAGAAAAATATTTAATATCATAAAATCAAGCTAGTTATTAAAGGTAAGTAAAAATGTTTGAAAAAAAACATTATATAATATTTAAGGAACACATAACTAATTTTGAAAAGGCATGTTGACTTAGAGGCATATCAAAGAGCTATAAAAATTTATAATGGAGGGGACGTAAGGCTTAAAAGAGATTTTGTTAAAAATTTCACATTATAACTCAGGAATATTTTATTCGAGTAGTGACATAATAATTGTATATGTTTTTTATATTAAGTAGATTGTATATGTTAATATTATATATAAAAGTGAATCTATATATAAAGTAATTTTACATTTAAAATACCAAAAGTAAGTATATATATATATATATATAATAAAAATGTGATTGTAAAAAATTTCAAAAACTGAAGCAAACTTTGTAAATTATTTTATGTGATGTTTCTTGGTAATTGTAAATATTAATTACCACAGTCAAAACAAAACATGATACGATTGTTAGACCTAGGAAGATCAAGTGATGATTAAAATATATAAATCTATTTGATAATAATTATATTATTAAGCTCTGCAGAAATCGAGACACCTTGGAAAGAATGTCAGTTATATATCACATGTCAGGTTGGGTAGACAGTTATGGTCAAGCGATTACTTGCCCATAACTTCTCCTTAAGGATTAATTCTCAAAAGGAGAAAACCAAAAGGGTATGAGGTACCTAAGGTAGTGAGAAAAGAAGAAGGAGAAAATTGTAAAACAAATGGTTCATGTTGAAGAGTTGGACAGACTTATACATGCTAAACTAGATTAAGTCTAATTAGGTCCAGATAGTCACAGCGAAATTAGCTTAAAACTGTTACAGAATCCCCTGCATGTGATAATAGCACGGGGAGAGATTTAGTCTTAGACTTATCTCATGGTTGGGAGGAAACCAGCATTGTTTCTGCAATGTGGAGCCATATTTCTGTGTTGACTGGTGCATATAGCAGATAAGTATCTATATTTTTATAGAAATTCAGTATAAATATGAGTGTGTGAATTTTATAGAATATTTAACAGTTTTTTAAGGTGCTTTCTGGTTATGGATGTGTCTATTCAATTGCATTTATCAGTTGTAAACCTAGAAAAAGGCTAGGAAAAGAAAAAAGGGTAGAACATCTTGCTACAGGAAATACTGAGTTTGATATTGTAATACCTGGCTGGGTGTGAATAATAAAATGAAAACTGCAAATTAAGAAAATGACTTATATGGTAACTAGTATGAAAAGCAAATAATCAAATTGAGTAAACCATTAGAAATAACAACCTTGTTTAGTCCTTAAGTAATGAATTTGTTATGTAATAAGAATATTAAGTTACTATGAAAGGGTTTTGCGAAAGTGAGAAACCAAAATCTAGAAAGATAATGTAACCTAAAAATATTTAAATAACGATAACATTTCTCAGTATCTGATAGCAGGAGCAATAAGAGTTATATTAACGTTAAAGAAAAATACATTAAATTGCATGATCCATATTTTCATTTTAACAAAATTTATGAAAATAAGTAACAATAATTCAAAAACCCATGTAACTTCAAGTGTTAACCAGAATGAAATGATATCGTTAAAGCAATGGAAAGAAATACTAGATTGAAAACTATAATAGTGAGCAAACAATACCATTATCGAACCTTTTCACAGGGCTTACATTCATAAACAAAAGAGACACTTTAGCATATACATTATATATCAAAATAGCTAAAGAATATAGAGACATAGTTGTAACTTTAATTATCAAACCATAAATATTGTAAGTCTGCAGAAAAGGCGTCAAAACACAACACCCATTAAGGGTTTGATGGGCATAATAACCCAAAAATTATAAATTACAGAAAAACAACGACCTGTGAAGCAATTAGATCAAAATCATGTAGGGAGGTGGTCCATCCCTTTGTAGATAGTAAAGACAAACAACAAACTTGGGAATGATACAACTAAGTTCAATCTCTGCAGTAACCTAGGTTGAAATCCTAGATAAAGAGTCGAATCGTTATAAGCATATGAGAATATAAAACATTACCCAAAAAGGACCTAGACCAAAGTCAAAAGTTAACTTGGACAACACCTGGAAGCAACTTGAAGAAGGAATTATGTTAAGGAGTGCTTGAAATGGAAGAATGCTCAACTAATTTACTAGTTGAGAATGAGTTACAAATCTCACCTGTAGCCAAAGGAAGACAAAACGATTACTGTAAGGAGTATGAAAGATGTTCCCAAAAACAAACAATGCATACATGTGTGTAATAGAGCAGGGGTTAGGGTTTTATGTGAAAACCCTGTGTAATAATCATGGATACTTCCCAAACTATACCTATGCCTATGAATGGAGGAAAAACCACCGAGGCTTAGCGTAACATAAAAGAACAGAATTAAATTCTCATATTTCAGCAATAAAACTTCCACTCTTAATCAGCAATAATACGCATTATAAAATCTTTATGCAACAATGACAGTCGATGTAAATTTACCTGGGGTTCAAAGGAAAAACACTTTGCAACAGGATAGTCCTGAAACCCTCCAGACAATCGAAACCACTGAGCCACGACCACAGCAAGAATGGGGTAGTTGCTAAGAAAACCCTCATTGAGATCTCCACCGTAGATAGGCGAGCTAAACCCTCGACCATAGATGCAGACCCCATCCCGAGTCAAGGACGCGTCAAGTGGAGGGCATATGTAAGACTCTCAAAGTTTCCAAATCCTAACCACACCAGTAAATAGGGTGAGGTATGATCAGTTAGCGAGGTTGTGTTGGAACAAGACTCCAAAATCTTAAACTTTATAAAGTATGCCAAACAAGATTTAAAATCGGAAATATTTCATATATTTACAAAAAAAATATAATGGCATGGCGTAAACAAAGGTGAATTACCTGATTTTGTACCATATAAAACTTCTACATAGTAAGAAGTCAACATTTCTTTCCCTAGTGCCTAGTAATTCGCCTAATAATTCAATGTTATGGTTAGTGTGTATATGACAAGTGCTACCAGAGCCCAAGTTCCAAAAATGTGGCCTCTAGGTGACAAATGAATAACGACAATTGTGATGTTCACAAAGAGAGAGAGAAAAAGAGCAGAAGTCATTATGAGGAAAGATGGATTCACACCAATAAGGCATGTGACGGGATCAGGTTTAGCACCCTTTCTAGAAACTAATCTGAAAATGTGGGTACAATTGGGAGAAGAATCACGCACCACCAATGTTGCTATATTGGAAACAGTTGAAGATTTGAAGAATGAAATGGCCAGATTATGAGCTGACAATGAGAGGTTGATGCAGGAACAAGAAAATATTATGAAAATTTTGTCTGATAGGCAAAACCAACGACAACCCATCCCCAGTCTAGAGCATGAGAATATGATGGGTAATCAAGAGTTAAGGAACGAAAATCTGGAATCAGAGGGTCGCAAAGAAAATGAGGAAGAAGAATCAGATAATGTATCAGACCATAAAAAACATAAAATGACGGAAAAATTGAGTTGCAGGGAGAATTTAAGAAGATAAAACCTCCAACCTTTGACGGTGAGCAAGAGGAGGTTGCTAAAGCCTCGCTTATCAACATGAATAAGTAATTTCAATTATATGAATACGATCATAATCTTAAGGCTCACTTAGCAATCTATCAACTGCAAGGAAAGGCCACCTTATGGTGGGAGGAAGTGAAAATAGTACGTGGAATTAATGAATAGAATGTAACCTGGGAGAAATTTCAGAAGTACTTCAAGGACAAGTATTTAACTGAAAGATTTTATGATGAAAAAGCGAAGGAATTTCATGACCTTCAGCTAGGACAACTGACTATGGACGAGTTTATAACAAATAATACATCTTTTTTATGATACGTCCCTTATATACGCGAGGAAAAGGAAAAAGTTCAGTGACTTATTAGAAGTCTATCTATATTCATGAAAGATCATTTAGAGTTTGATAACCCAAAAACTATGGACGAAGTTATAAGGAAGGCACGTATATGTTATCAACAAATCAAGAAAAAGGGAGATGGAGGAAAGAGGTGGAATAAAAAAGAAAGGATATAAGTTTTCACAAGGTATTAAAGGAAATAAATCCACAAATGCTAAAGGGCCTTACAAAAATCAGCAAAATAGAAATGCCAATAAAACCCAGCAAAGGTCTAGATTGCCAAATGAATCCAAACCCAATGAGAAATCAAACAAAACTGAAGTGGAACTAGCAGCTAAACCTCTAGTACAATGTTGGGGATGTGGGGGGCCACATTATGTTAAGAACTATTAGTATCATAAGGGGACCGATCAAGTTGCACAGATCCAAGAAGCATCGACCGTCGGAGAAGTGGCAAGGAGTTTACCCAAATTTAATGTTGCTCTAGAAGACCATCAGGCTGAGTACCAACCAATGATGGTAGAATTTGAAGGTAAGATTTTTTACCGAACTGTATCTATTTTGATTGATCCAGAGCCTAATTTGAGTTATATAAGCCCCAAAGTGGTAGAACAATGTTGTTTGCAAACAGTTAAATTTAAAAATCCATGGTTGGTGCAACTGGACACGGAAGCAATAAGGGTGTTAGCTAAGGTTAACAGTTGCCCCATGGAACTAGCGGGTCAGCCAATTGTGGTAGACTTGAATATCTTACCCTTACGATCTTATGATGTCTTAATAGGCATGGATTGGATGGAGAGACATTGGTCCCTCATCAATTGTAAAGACAAAACCATTAATTATTTGAATGAAAAAGGAATCAGACAGGAAATTCAAGGAGTAAAAAGACCCCCGAAATTAAGACCAATAACCGCTTCTCAGCTGGAAAAATGTATTTGGAAGGGGTGTCAAATTTATGCCATGTAGGTAGGATACTCAAACTCGAAAGAAAAATATGCCACCTTGGAAAATCTACCTGTGGCACAAAATTTTCTTGATGTATTTCCTGAAGATATTTTTGGATTGCCTCCAAAACAAGATATATATTTTACCATCAAGCTAGTCCCTAGATTTGCGCCGGTATCTCAAGCACCTTACCCTATGAGTGTGCCAGAATTAACAGAACTTAAAATGCAATTACAAGAAATATTAGATAAAAAGTCCATTCGCTTAAGCATGTCACCTTGGGGAGCTCCTGTACTCTTCATGAAGAAGAAGGATGGAACCTTATGTTGTGTATTGATTACCGACAGTTAAATAAGTTGAGAGTTAAGAATAAGTGCCCCTTACCTTGTATTGATGAGTTGTTTGATCAAGTAAAGGGGCTACAGTATTCTCTAAGATTGATCTTCATTCAAGATACCATCAGATAAGAATAAAAGAAGAAGGCATAGCCAAAACAACCCTTAGGACTCGCTATGGACATTATGAATTCATTGTGTTACCCTTTGGGCTGACTAACGCCCCATCGAATTTTAATTGCCTTATGAACAATGTCTTTCATCAATATTTGGATAAGTTTGTATTGATCTTTATTGATGATATACCAATGTATTCCCAAAACATGGAAGAGCATAAGGAGAATTTACAAATTGTTTTACAAACCTTAAGGGAACATCAGTTGTACACAAAGTATAGTAAATGTGATTTCTTTAAAGAGAAAATCCAGTATGTAGGACATATCATTACTAAGGATGGAATCGTTGTAGATCTAGAGAAAATAAAAACCATGATGGAATGGTCAGTTCCAAAGAAAAAGGCTGACAAAAGATAATTTATGGGACTTGCGCGATATTACAAAAGGGTTGTTGAAGGATTCTCCGAAGCGGCATATCTTATTACCTCCTTATAGAAAATGGGGAGAACCTTCAAGTGGACAACTGAATGTCAAAATAGTTCTAACCGAGTAAAACATTTACTTACCACTGCTCCTATTTTAAGCATTGCAGACCCAGACAAGGAATTGTTATCCGCACTAATGCTTGTAAGGAAGGTGTAGGGGATGTATTAATGCAAGAAGGTAGATTTATAGCTTATGAGTCTCAAAATATGAAGGAGCATGAGAAAAAATATGCCACCTATGACTTGGAGTTAACTGCGGTGATACACGCATTAAAGATGTGGCGACATTATTTATTGGGTAAGATATTTTTGTTAATGAAAGATCATCATAGCTTAACTACCTATTTCAGGCAGCCTACTTTGAATGCTAGACAAGCACGTTGGGTTCCCTTCCTAACTGAGTTTTATTTTGAAATTAAACATTTAAAAGGAAAGGAAAACCATGTAGTGGATGCTTTAAGTCAGAAGTTAAACTGTGTCCATGAAATTTATTTCAATGAAGTCCAAACCGCTTTTAAGAAGCTGCCCAAAGGGATATTGAATACATATTTATATGGCAGCAAGCCCAAAATCCAAACAACAGTGAAAAACAATTAGGATATGAGGTAAATCAAGAAGAAATGTTGATTTATCGAGGTAAGATGTATGCTCCCAATCATAAAAATATCAAACAATTAATTTTAGACGAATACCATAAAAGTCCTTATGCAACTCACCCTGATTATCAAAAACTAATCACTGCATTAAGAAAATAATATATTTGGCCAGACATGAAAAATGAAGTGGCAGATTACCTAGCTCATTGTTTGGAATGTCAACAAGTGGAAGCAGAACACCAACATCCAGTTGGGCTGCTTCACCCACTGCCTATTCTAGAATGGAAGTGGGAGACCATTATAATGGATTTTATTATAGGCCTACCTAAGACTAAAAGGCAGAATGATTCAATAATGGTAGTAATAGATAAGTTGAGCAAATCTACTCATTTTATTCTAGTACAGTCTACTTTTAAAATTGTTCAAATTGCTCACATATTTATGAAAGATATTTTTAGACTGTAAGGAATACCAAAGGTAATAATCTCGGATAGGGACGTGAAATTTACATTTGCATTCTGGAAAGCATTGCCTGAAGGCTTAGGCACACAGATACATTTTAGCACGTCCTATCATCCTCAGACGGATGGACAGACTGAACAAGCGAATCAAGTACTTGGAGATATGCTAAGAATGTATGTGATGTGAAGCCATCTAAGTGGTAAGATTACATACACTTAATAGAATTTTCTTACAATAGCAGTTATCACACATCCTTGTGGATGAGCCCGTTCGAAGTTTTATAAGGTCGCAGGTGTAGAACACCCTTGAACTGGGGAGGCACCGAGGCTAAATTGATGTTGGGGCCTGATATGTTAAAGGAAATGGAAGACGCAGTGAGAAAAGTGAGAATGAATATGAAAATTGCTCAAGACAGGCAGAAAACCTATGATGACAGGAAGTGGAGTTTCCGAGAATTCCAAGTTGGAGACCACGTATATGTATGAGTGTGACCCAAGAAAATTACTTTGTAATGGGGAGGTTGTGCCAAGCTAGCACCCTGATTCTATGGTCCTTTTCAAGTTCTGGCTCGAATTGGACATGTAGTTTATCATCTAACCTTGCTTAGCCACATACGTGTGCATAATGTCTTTCATGTTTCTGTGTTAAAAAAATACATATATGATCCTAGCCATATAATCAATTGACAAGATATATAGGTAAATTATGCAACCATGAGAATATTATGTTTATATATTGCTATTGTTAAAAGGTTAAAGAGGAAACTGACATATTCTCAATGATTGTATATGTAGGTCAAGCCGGAAGGTGAATTCTTGGTCGAGCCACTGCGTATATTATTTTACATAAATAATGATATTTGATTTGTGTACTATTATGACACTTGGTGGCATATATAAATTTTTTTATTTTTTATTTTTAAAATAATTTTTATTTCAAAATATATATAACCCCATGAAATTAGTCATTTCATAGCCAATAAGAAAATAAAAATTCAAATTTTTAAACAAATTTAAAATTAGTTTTAATTTTCAAAATATTCAGTTTAATAGTTATTTTTTCAAAACTTTAGTAAACTTTATAAAATCTTTTTAAAATATTCAAAACTAATTGAAAGTCAAAGCATTTTAACTATAAATTATTACAATATAACATGGATATGAACATGTATAGTAAATGTACATTTCATAGAAAATAATGCAAAAATGTTATATTAAAAAATTTAACCAATTAATTTAAGTTAGTCATTGTAAAATGAGTAATTTATCAAGTACACAAAATAAATATACATAATTTAATGTTGCAAAAGAAAATTGTAACTATTAAAAAGGGAAAAAAAACACTATTTTATAATTATATAAAATAAATGTATATTTAATATAATGTTGTATGAAAAATAAAATAGAATTTAACCAATTAATTTAAGTTAGTCTCATTGTAAAGCAAATCTTTTATCAATTACAAAAATAAATATACATTTAGTATAAAATTATACAACTTAATTACATAAAATAAATATACATTTAATATAAAATAATACAACTTAATGTTATTTAGGAAAACTTCTAGGTGAAGGTTGCAAAATCTAAGAAATACATTAGCAAACCTATATTTAATTGAGCAGGGCCCAAAAAGATATAGTTTTGAAAAGATTCTTGTAAATGTATATTTCATAGAAAATAATACAAAAATGTTGTATTAAAAAATTTAACCAATTAATTTAAGTTAGTCTCATTGTAAAATGAGTCATTTATCAAGTACATAAAATAAATATACATTTAATATAAAATAATACACTTTAATGTTGCAAAGGAACACTCTAAATTATTGAAACTAACTTAAAATATGTAAAAAACAAAAAAAACAAAAAACAAAAAAACATAACACAAAATTAAAAACATATCAAGAAGGAAAAATTACATTATAATAATTTATTAATTTAAGTTAGTCAATGATTGTTAAATATGTATTTTATCATTATATAAAATAAATATATATTTAATATAATGTTGTATGGAAAATTTTAACTAATTAATTTAAGTTAGTCCATCGTTATAAAACGAATCTTTTATCAATTACATAAAATAAATATACATTTAGCATAAAATAATACAACTTAATGTTATATAGGAAAATTTCTAGGTGAAGGATGCAAAATCTAAGAAATACATTAGCAAACCTATATTTAATTCAACAACTCCCAAACAAACATAGTTTTGAAAAGTTTCTTGTAAATGTACATTTCGTAGAAAATAATACAAAAATTTTGTATTAAAAAAATTAACCAATTAATTTCAGTTAGTCTCATTGTAAAAAAATTCATTTATCAAGTACACAAAATAAATATACATGTAATATAATATAATACAATTTAATGTTGCAAAAGAAATCTGTCAACTATTAAAACTAACATAAAATATTAAAAAAACAAAAAACAAAACATAACACAGAATTAAAAACATATTAAGAAGGAAAAATTAATGAATTTATTAATTTAAATTAGTCAATAAGTATAAAATATATATTTTATCATTATATAAAATAAATGTATATTTAATATAATGTTGTATAGAAAATTTTAACTAATTAATTTAAGTTAGAAAGTCATAATTAATTTAAGCTACAAAATCATTATAAAACGAATCTTTTATCAATTACATAAAATAAATATACATTTAATATAAAATAATATATTATAATGTTACATAGTAAAACTTCTAGAAGAAAATTGCTAAGTCTAAAAAAATACATTAGCAAACCTATATTTAATTCAACAACTCCCAAAAAGGCGTTGTTTTGAAAAGTTTCTTCATCCTTAGGTTACTCCTCTCTAATTATTCGTCTTTGTTGCAGGATCCAATATCTTTTAGTTGCTCTCTAAAAAATTGGTCTCCCTCCCTTCTTATCGTGGATGTTAATTTGAGGCTCCCCGTGTCAAAGAAGAGTATATTTCATGACTAGATATATGTTCCACGACTGTGTTCGATTTTGTGTGCATTTTTTTTATATTGACTATGCTCTCATATGGCTCCGGTTATTTGGTTCTCACCTTTTATTTATGAGAAGCCTCGATAGCCTACTATGGTCACGTTAAAGTTGGTAGTTGGACTCATAGTTTGGTGTGGAGAACAGACAATTTGGGTATTTGCTCTTAGGCCTATTCTCAGTTGCAGTTTCTAGTTTTGTTTTTGGATTAAAATCCCTTCTCTCTATTTCAATGTTTTGAATATGGATCAGAAGGACATAGGGAAGGTAATTCAACAAGCATGACCAGAGGAAATAGGTCAATTGCAACAAGAACTTTTTCAATGTCAAATCCATCATGGCTAGATAATCTCCACCTTAACCATGGCAATGGAGTTTCTTGTGGAGCATAGGTTTAAATTGCACAATATTAAATATGAACTTGCTTCTATATGTCAACCACTGAATTACATCTAATTTTATGTCAACTAGCTTCAATTGGGTCAGTCCTCTCTAGGGGCTTGAGTGAAAATTTCTATTGTTTTCCTTCCAAACTTAAATGTCATTGTGTCTCCTATGGACGACACTAATTTGGGCAAATGTGAACACCTCTCCCACAAATAGTGTTTATGCGTTATAAATGTGTTGTCATTTTGTATGTCTTTTGGAGGATCTATGTAGCCAAACATGTTAGTTTTGCAATTGTTGTTGTAATAGAAAGTTCTCGTTCTTGTATGCAAATAGGCCCTACTACTTTGTAGTTCTCAGTAGCATTAGCTACCATTTTTATATTCTTTGTTATATGGCCATGTACTTGTGCATGAATTAGTAATACATTGGAGTAGTTTACAAGTAGAACATGTCCCTTGGAATTGAATTCCCTCCCAACCACTCTAGTTACCAATTAGAGACGAAAAAAGAAAGATTTTCAATAAAATATAATTTTAAAGTCGTCGCCAAGTTAGACATCAAATTGATATATGAGATTCTTTTGTTTATGAGGCAAGGGATCTCCTTCTCCTCAACAATTTGATTAGCCAAAGTGGTTGGATAAATGGTTTCAATTCCATAGAGGAACATGTTAGTCCATTGTGATAAGGCTCAAAGAATAGGAGTCCGTTAGGATAGAATCTACTCCAGTGAGATCAAGTCGGGACATCTCAACTCTTACTAAGTTATAAATTATTAATATATCAACACACAAGTTACTAAATATTCTCTCAATATTATAATGAAAACTAAAAAAGTATTTTAAATCTTATCCTAATTAGAATAAAAAAATAAAAATAAATAATTTATTATGATTTAATAAAATTATAAAAATATATAATTCTACTTCTATTAATTTAAACTTTTAATATATTAAGAAGAAATACGCGGTTATCTAAATTCAAACTCTCAATATTATAAGAAGAAAAACATATTAACCTATGTTAACTTTTAAATTCAAACTCTTAATATTCCCAGAAGAAAAACATGTTAAACTATGTTAACTTTTAATATTTTAGGAAGAAAGACAGTTATTTCAATTTAAACTTTGAATATTCTACGACGAAATACATGTGTTAAACTATGTTATAATTTTTACTTTTTATTGTAATTATTTAGCTTTATTAAAATAAATAAAAAATAGATATTTTATATTGTGGGTTGACCTGGTCGTACTTTTCAACAAGGAAAACAATGTAAACCCAACAGCAGTGTTCCAGGACTTTCGTGAACATATTCTGGCATATGGTTACTTCCCTTGGGTGACCCGTCATTGTTTATTTAGTAACAAAAAGACATTTATTTTTAATATATTTTATTTTATAATATTATGTTGAAAATGATTTTTTAAGTTAATGATGTTCAATAAGGAGGTATTTTGCTGTTTAGTTTAATAAAATATTTTAACGTTATAATATGTTGTATGTACTCCAAACAATAATAAAATTGTAAAATGAGTTATATGAATATTTGTTTAACTTATTTTTATTATTTTTTTAAATATAATTAAACATTTTTTTGGTAGATAAAAGATATAAGCGTAGTTTAACGAGGCCGACGAGTTGCCTGTAAAGTTATGGAAATTCTGGCTATATTTAGAGAATATCTGGCAAGGATTTTTGCAAATCCAAGTTATAGTTGTGAAACTTCAAAATTTTAGTTGTCCTAAACGTTTTTGATAGTGTTGAATCCATTTCCACTATCAAAAACACGATTCAAACACTGCCTTTACAAGATTTTTTGAATTTTTTTTGCCCAGATTTGGACCACTTTTGGCCGTCCGGAGCAATTCCTCCACCTCATTAGACGACTCCAAAGATATATATATATATATATAATTGACATTGAAGATAATGATAACAAGTTAATAATTATTTATTTAATATTGAATGATGACAATTTTTTTTATATAATGCTCATATTATAGTACACATGTCATGTCATTAGAGTATAGATCAATATAATGAGAGTTGTACAAATTGTAAACATGTTATTTTACATATTTTTTCAAATTTATATCTTTTAAATCATTTTTTTGAAAATTAAAAATTAAAACCCATAAAAATTGTCTATTCAATACTTTACACCAATGAGAAAATGGAATTTTTTTATTTAATTACAAACCATTTGTGTTTATAGTACATAGTAATTAATATATAATGTTATTTCTCAAATTATTTATATTTATTGTACATAGTAATTAGTGATATAGTACATAGTAATTAATAATAAAGTACACAAAAGACAATTCTTGCCATCATTACACAATAAGAGGGGATACATTTCAACCAATCATATTTGAGAGCAATAGAAATAAATTTTATTTAAAAATAATAGATTTAATTTCATAATGTTGAACTTTGGATAGATTTTAAATTTTTTTAATCAAAGAAAAACTAATAGCAAGTCAATGAAAAACGGAATAGGTATATCCTGTGATGGGGCCTGCCCACATGGTCCCACGCTGACTCAAATTACGTGGACTCACACTAAACCTTACTGTGTTATGTGATTGCAAATGATTTAAATTTGGTGGTTGATTGGTATTAATGTCGTGGTACCTCCCGGATCCTCCTTATGACACCTGCCCTCCTCGTGATTGACGAACCCTAATCTCTTTACTGCGCTTTACATTCACCATTTCGCGCCCGCTCGGTCATTTTACCCTTGGGAACTTGCTCTGTGGTTTGTTTGGTCTCGGCCGCTTCTGGTTATGCTGCTAGTGAGGTGAACCTGTTGAACACTTGCTGATACCTTATGGTGAAACTATGTCTTTCGACACTGTCAATACATTGCCATGGGCACTGTTGTGTTTGCTTCGGGCTTTCCTGGTAAGTTTCGGTTCCTCTCTGTACATTCGACTGAGTTTTACGACTGTATGAGCATTGTTTGTTCTGTGCTTGGGTTAAGTTGTTCGTATGGTCTTTCCGTTAATCTTATTGGTGATTTCTGGTAACGAAATGGTTATTGTTTCGCTCGTGGGTCGAATTCACAGTTCGAATGCTCCCCTGTTCGGCTTTCCTCCGGCGTTCAGCTCTGTATATCAGGTAAGGTTTCACTCTATGCTTTATGTCTTCGTCCTCTATTTATTCCGGAACTAACGTTCCACAGCTCCTTCGTGCTCAGGGATAATTTTGGGTTCTGTTGGCCTGGGTCTCGGCTCACCACAGGTATGAATCCTCTGTATCCTCATACGCTGTTTCGTTGGTTTGTTTGCAACTTCATGCCTTAATTTCCTGTACAGTCTTTATAAATGGTTTTCAAACCCTAACTCTGCCTTACTCTGGGTTTGCAGGTGTGGCCGTTCCCGTGGATGCGCAAGGGTTACAATCTTTCTTGTCCGGGTAGCTCTGTCTTCACTTTTACTTCCTCTCAACGGTTCTTGGTTGAGTCTGCTTGCTTGCTGTTTGCAACTGTGTCTTTATCGAGTCTGTTTGTGTGTTGGGTTCTCCCAACCCGTGGCCGTGACTGGGGTTTTGCTGTGAGCTTTGGATAGCTCGGGTCCACGAACCCTCCGTGCACAGTTTCTATATTTGTGAATTTGTACAGGCATACAATGTAACACTTTATGGTATATAAACTTGTTGTAAATGGTTTTTGGTTGCTTACCGGTTTGGCCGTAGTTTGTTTGTCGTTCCACTGTGTTGGTTTTGCGCCTTAATGTCTGGTGCTCGGTCTCGGTCTTGACTGGCTGACAGACTCTTTAGACTTGTAAAAACTCTGCTATTCGGCTTATCTGAAATGAATTTAATACACAGTAATATGCAAATACATTTGATTACAAAGGACGTAATTCATAGAAATAAATGTTTAATTGTGCACTGTATTTGATGAAGGAAGAATAATGTCTGTATTTCTGGTAGTCTCTTTTACATATGCTGCTCCTGAACTGAACCCTTCTGGGTTGTTTCATTTGCCCTTTTGTACAATGGTTTTGGGCAGTTGGTTAACTGCCTGGTAGTTATGCTCTTGCAGTTTATACGGTTGCTCAGGCACATGTTTCTTTTACTATTCGTTTGTTTACATACTTTTGACACTATTCTGTATCTAACATTTTTAACTAAATCCTATTACAATAATTAAGACAAACTAAACATGAATTAAAACAACATTGTTTGGTGCTGTAATTGACCCTGAAAGAAAATTAAAAAAAAAACAACAATAACTCTGACAGGCTTGCTGTCCAGTTTAACGAAATATTCATCAACCCCAATCTTCTTCAGAAACTTTCTCTGTCCCTTCTCGGTCTTCGCCCTGTCGACCAGATGCCCCTGCATCATCCTGTCAGCAGCAAGTATAATAAGTAGCTACCCACTATCTTTATATCATAATGTAGGTTGCAATGAGCTTGTTTTTTTAGTAGTGTGTTACTAGAGAGAATCACACTCTATTCTAGAGTGATTGAAGCATAATACATTTCTTTTGTTCTATTCTTCTCCAAAATGTGAAGAATCAAATGGTTCTTCACAAAATCAAGGATAAGGTTCATCACTTTGTTACTTTTTTTATGCTTGAGTGGATTAGTAGAAATTATAACTTGTTTTAAACTAGGCGCTATATATCAACTTCCTCAAATAACATAGCATTTGTAGTCTCTACTTTCTAGATTTAAAGTTGGAAACATTTTCTAACCTCTCACACTCTTAATGATCAAGATTGGCCATCATTACAAATCCTAAAATCACACTTCAACAAATAGATCAACCAAAAAACAAATCAGATTTATAACCTATCCTAAGTGCAAATCACCTATCACAGGCCAAAAACAACCTTCTAATCATTTACATATCCCGCCAATCTCACCCAACAACTTAAGGCAAGCCCTAAGACTTTCATAAGCATATACTAGCTTCAATCCCTAAAGCTAGGGTATCACACTCATTGAAATCCACTAAAAACTTTCCCATACGGAACATTTTCCAAACATAAATACTTTGGATGATTTCAAATATTTTACTCAAATATGATGTTAGAATTCTTTGATAATGATAAACAAATGCTATAATCCAAAAACTTAAAATTGTTTAATCTATCAAAACTACAATTACAAATCTTAGATTTACAAATTTATGGATAATTGAAAACACTAAATAACAAGTTAAAAATATGCAACAATTAATCACATTATGTCTATTAACTCCACATAAAAAATTGCATACAATATGTGATTATCACTAACAAATTACAAAATTGAATATCTAATATATTAATACTATAAAAATGATTAAAATATTAAAAACAGTTTAAATACCATCCCTACAATATACTTATTATACTTATTAAGTAAAACTATAACTCATGCACTTCCATCCAAAATTAACTATCCTAATACTGAAAAAACACGATTTTAAATACAACAAAATCACTAAATTGACACTCCAATGTTACTAAATTAATACTACAACTTAAAATTAAAAATAAACTATATAATAAAAAAAAAGTTTCTTTTTTAATCTAATTAACTAGAAGATAAATCTAGTTTTTTTAAAGATTGGAGCAGGTATGTTAAAGGTATGCATGCTTCCTCTACCGCTTCATCACTATGGCGTGCCTCCTTGAAACACTAGTGTTGTGTCATCATCCCAACAACGTCCATATAACCGATGAATCTTTTGTGAAAATGATGGATTGAATTGAATTAAAGGAATCACATGTATTGCCGGCGGATTGGGAGTACATTAAAAAATTATAGAATACGTAAGCGATGACTATAAAATTACGTAAGCGATGACTATAAAATTGAGCAAATGTTGGAAAAAGAAAAAGGGAACTAAGATTGTGCAAAGAATTTAATGTTGGAATGAGAAATTAGTGTGAATATAATTATTTTATTTACGTAGACATTAATATAAAATTGAAATGAGTAATATAGTGAGTGATAGATGTGGGGTTATTTGTGATCTTTTAAGAAAATTAGGAAGGGGCCTTTTTATAGGGAATAGGTGAAAATTAGGAAGGAGCCTTTGACATCATGGTAAGGGATGATAATGTATTAATGATTTTATTTTGGGTAATAATTTATTATATGGGTAATTGATGAATTTTTTAAGAAATTTAGTTAAGTAATATAATTTCTAAAATATAAAGGTTAGTTAAAAGTTTTGAATTTGTAATTTTTTTCATGGTATGTGATAATTCCATGATGTAAGGCATAAGATGGAAAACAAGGCATGTTATTTGCAATCTAGCTTAATGAGAAGAGAAGGGGAACACTACATTGTTATCTTTCATGAATTACATTAAATTATAAGTATCATTTGACATAAATATTTTTTTATGTATAAGTGGAAAATCATGTTAGCAATGGTTAATGCCATATTAATAGCCTCAAGCCTCGATGTACTTGCATGCTTATTGTCATTAGTTTCTATTCATTTCTACCCTATCAAGATGGGATGACACAAAGCATGTCGTATAACACCTAGATTAAGTCGAAGATCTTTCCCTACAATGTACCTTGTCATCTCCTTTCGTCAAATGTAGAGGATTAGTAAGGGTAGAAAATCCTATGTCTTTAAGAATGTTTAGAAGTGGTTCAAAGAGTTAGGGATTGGACGCTCACTCGAGGATTAGGTTGTGAAGATGGAAAACAACCATGACCATCCAAGATGTATAATATTTGAAAATTGTGATCTTCATAGAGGAATTCGCATGGTACAAAAGAGGAAGCTCAAGAGTGTCTTTCTTTGTATGTGAGGAAATGGGAGGGTTGTAGAAAGGTTAGGAGAAAAAAAAAAACTCAAGAGTCATGCAGGTGACCTCAAGACAGTTGATTAGTGTCAAGGCTTAGATAGAGAAACTTAAGAGAAAGCACATGTAGTTAGAAAAATTTAGTGCAACAAAGATTAATAGAGGGTTTGGCCACAGCCCTAATTTTAATATAAAAAGTACTATTTTTTGTTTAAAAAAAGTGAGTGAAATAAGATGATACAAGGAGTGTAGGCACAACTCCAAGGATTTCATGGGGGCAAAAAGACTTAGACTAAGATAAGAAAATTTGAGCAAAAGGAACACCCAATTCATTAAAATGGAATACATCAAGGAGATTAATGGAAAAAAAAAAAAAAAAAAAACAAAAACAAAGGAATCGTGGTACATGGGAGAAACACTCTTAACATTCAATACCATGAAAAAGTGTGTTAGAGTGTGAAGTTAATGATATCCATAGATTTATGATCCTTCATGTACCTACTAGTTGAGGCATGATCTTTGTCATGGAGTCTCTTTCTATTCAAGTTCTGAGAAGATTGGAAGAAGGAAGTAATCAACCTGGTGTAGGCCACTCTATATGACTTGTCTTTAGAAAATAATCAATGCAAATCAAACACCTTGTAGAAAAAAGTGCTAAGCACCTCCAATCATCATAAGCCATGAATGTCTGAAGGGCACAAGTGCTTCCTCCAATCATCATAAACCATAAATGTCTGAAGGGCACAGGGGCTTCATCTTCTTGACTAATATCTTACTACATTCATTCATAAAGGGGGTTTTAAAATTGTGAAAAGTAAAGTCAATATATTGCAAATATTGAAAGGTGGATGTGGGATTGCGAGGTTATAAGTATTGAGATGTGAATGTGGGGTGGGAAGAGGGATTATGAATACTAAGCATATAAAAAAGTATTTGGTAAAAATATAGAATATCTCTATGATTTTAAAATTCTATCTATGATTTTAAAATTATCTCATGATATATCTCTATAGTTTTAAATACATATCACAAAATACAATTTTAATATTATTTTATTTGTTAAAAGAAAAAAATTATCATAATCATTAAAACTAACTTAAACTATTTCACAAAGAAAATAACATAACACATGAAACTAAAAACATATCATGAAATAAAAAATTACATGTATATGTTTTAATTATGAAGATAAAATTATATTATAGTAAATTTATTAATTTAAATTACTACTCATTGTAAAATGAGCATTTTATCACTATATAAAATAGATACAAAAATGTTGTATAGAAAAGCTTAGCTAATTAATTTAAGTTAATTAGTCATTGTGAAATGAGCTTTTTATTAAATACATAAAATAAATATATATTTAATATAAAATAATACAATTTCATGTTGCAAAAGAGAACTTCCAACTATTACAATAATGTTGTATAGAAAAACTTAGACAATTAATTAAGATAATCAGTGATTATAAAATGAGTCTTTTATCAAGTACATAAAATAAATATATATCTAATATAAAATAATCTAATTTAATGTTACAAAAGAAAACTTCCAACTATTACTTTTTAAATGAACTAGCAATCCTGATGATTCTCTACGGTTGTGAATTGTGGGCTAGCACTACATCCGACATGCAATGGAGACAAATTGAGAAAATTCAAAAGTGTTTGATTGCAAACAAATTTAAGATTAAAAGTGCAGTTCCTTATGATATCTTGTTAAGTGAAACAGGGATTGCTCCTATTGAAGCAATTGCTATGGTGTGAGTCATAAGGTATTTAAAAAAAATTGAACAAATGGAAGAGGGTAGATGGCCTAAGGTTGTCTTTAATGATAGAGTGTGCAAGAGTAGAAAAACTTGGATGCATAAAAATAACAAATGGTTTAGTAAATGGGGTATTTGCTTGAACACATGTCCCATAAACAGCAAAAAGATAAAAGCTTTTGTTATGGAAAAGTTCCATAAATGTACTTGGGATAAGGAGCTAAGAAGAAAGAAAAATTACTATATTGAAGTGTTTAATCCCACTCATAGTCATCAACCAAAAGCATACATAGAGACCAATATCTCTTGGAGAGCCAAAATTCTTATTGCTCAGTTAAGGACTAATTCTCATCAACTCCGTTGTGAAACAGGGCACTGGAAAAGGCCAAAGGAAGTGTGGGAGGAAAGGGTATGCATTTTTTGTTCTTATGGAAAAGTGGAAACAGAAAAACATTTCATTTTAGAATGTGAGGCCTTCAAAGACAACAAGGAAAGTTATGCAGATATGCTGGCAGCTAACTCTTGGGATAATCTATTTAGCGAGGGGTTTGTCGAGACGCTAGGAGCATTTATTTTGAAGCTTCACAGAAAAAGGGTCGAATACATCAAGTAGATGAAGAAGCAATCCGTCCCATAAGTTATCTTTAACCTCGTGGATGTTAAAATAATTTCTTTCTTTCTATAATATATTTATATAAATTTTAAAATTATCATAATCATTAAAATCAATTTAATCTATGTAAAAGGTCAAACCAAACTTCTATAATTTAATGTTGGAAAAAAAATTCTAATTCCAAATGAAAAACAATTTTAATATTATATTATTTATTATAAATTTAGTTTTGTAACTCATTATAAATATGCATTTTATTTTTATATAAAACAAATCTATATTTAATATAAAATAATACAATATAATATTGCATAGAAAAATTTTGCCATTTAAATTAATCATTCATTATAAACAATTATTTTATCAACTAAATAAAACAAATATATATTTAATATAAAATAATACAATTTAATATTACATAGTAAAACTTCTAGATGAAGGTTGAAAATCTAAAAAAATACATTTGCAAACCTATGTCTAATTGAACACATTGTCCAAAAAATAGTTCTGAAAAGTTTGATGCAAGCCTATCTTTTTTAATTGAAGAATTAAATGTCATTGTTCCACGTTCTCAAGGAATTACTAAACCTGAATGACATTGTTTGTACCATAACGACTTTAAGTGGAGACGGGTTTTTTTTTTATTAAGATTTACAAGGATTTTAAGTGAAGAAGGTTAATATTTATAATTTTAAAATATAATAATATTGAATATTGTTATTTCTGTGTATAATACATTTTTATATATACAGATTTCGAAATTAGGAGTGGCAGGTGTGGGGTTATTTTTAATTTTGGAAAATAAATAGATTTTTGTTTTGTTTGGAGATTGGGGCAGGTTTTTAATAATCAAGTGTAAGCATGAGGTTTTTTTGCAAGATTTTTCTTTTATTCGGGTTCAAGGATAATAATTGTTGTTGATTTAAAAATGATTATAACAGATCTTTAGAAAGGTACTAGCCCTAAGGACTTACAACTCTATTCATTTCTTCTTCGAATCAGGTTTTTTCTTACAAATTTACATAATTTAATTGTTTTCATATTCTCCAACATAATAATCATATGGCAAATCAAATGGAAAAAGAGGTTATTAGAATGGAGGGGGGGTCGTTTCTTATCAATGATTAGATAAGCTATCACCCTATCCCATGAATAGGACCATGACCAAAAGAGGGTATTTTGCAAGGTTGTTAGTGAGGAACGAGGACAATTTGGATGTCATATGTGGTTTTGGGAGGTCACTACCTCCAATGTCCACGTGCTACCTTATGCGGCGAGGCAAGGGATATCTAGTCATTCCATCCATTATATTGATGTGGTTGCTCAAGTATGTGAGCACTGTCGAGATACTGAAGCTGCAATGAATGCACGCAAGTGGGAACGTTGGGCTCCTCTATGTGACTTGATCAAGATGAATTCAATTCACTTAAATTGGCACAAGCTAGTTGATCTAGATCAGTGGGGAGAAAAGCTCTAGGCACTTGAGGTGACGTTCAATTTTAATGAGAGGTGGTGGGAACAAGATTACTTAGGAGTGCAAGGGAGAAATGGGAAATTGTGTTCCTCGTGGAAATGTACAAGTTTGATTATTATTGTACTTTTATCCCCGATATGATTATGTCAATTAATAGTTTTAGCTTGGTCCTTGGTGGCATGCAAAATAGTAAAAATGACCATCCACCCAATTGGAAGATGACGATAGATGTGTTGGGGTTGTCAGGTTGGTTTGTTTGGTTCCCTATTTAGCAATAGAGTTCTAGGTGTCTCTTTATTCTCCCTTTATTATCATTATTTCCCAGTCATGGTGTTTCAATTCTAAGTTGTTCCTCTCAAGTTACTTGTATGTGTTTCAATTCTAGGTTACACTCTAATTATTTGTCTTTGTTACAAAAACCAAAAGAAATCAATAGCCCTCTAAAGCATCGGTCTCCCTCCCCTCTTGTCATGAATGCTAATTTGGGCCTCTTTTCCCATCTCAAATAAGAGTATCTTTCGTGGCTAGGTATCTATTCCACGACTGTGTTTGATTATATGTCCACTACTTGGATCAGTCATTCTCTCATAGTGCCTTTGGGTATTTAATTCTCATATTTTTTTTCTAAGAAGCCTCGACATCTTGTTATAGTCACACTAGAGATAGTAGTTGGACTCGTAATTTGGTGTGGAGGACAGATAATTTGGGTATTTTCTCTTAGGCTTGTTCTTAATGGAAATTTCCAGTATTGTTCTTGGATTGAAATCCCTTCTATCTATTTCAATGTTTTGGATATGGATCAGAAGGACACAAGGAAGGTAATTCAAAAAGTGTGGTTGGAGGAAATAGGTCAATTGCAACAAGAACTTTTTCAATGTCAAATCCATCATGGCTAGATGGTCTCCACCTCAACTGTGCCAATGGAGATTCTTCTGGAGCATAGTGTTAAATTGCACAGTACTTGAGATCATGAACTTTCTTCTCTCTATTAGCAACTCAATTAATTTTGTTTTTTTGTTAACCAACTTTAACTAGATCAGTCCTCTTTGCAACCTTCGATAAATTCTACTATAGTTACCCTTCCATACTTAAATGCCATTGTGTCTCCTATGGGGGACACTAATTTGGGAAAATATGAACACCTTCTCTCACACAAATAATGTTATACATTATAAAAGTATTGTGATTTTGGATGTCTTTTTGGAGGATCTATGTAGCCAAACATGTTAGTTTTGCAATAGTTGTTGTTAGAAAGCTTTGATTTTTGTACACAAACATGCCCTACTACTTTGTAGTTCTTACCTAGCATTACCTACCATTTTTGTACTCTTTGTTGTATAGTCATGTGTTCTTAAAAAAAAAAAAAAAAATCTTATTATTATATATATATATATATATATATATAATCTATGGTGAATCGATAATACATTGGAGTAGTCTACTAGCAAAACATGTACCTTGGAATTGAACTTGCTCCCAACCACTCAAGTTATCAACCAAGACAAAATTAATTTTATTTTTAATAAAATATAATTTTAGAGTCATTGTGAAGCTAGACATCAAATTGATATATGAGACTCTTTTGTTTATGAGACAAGGGATCCTCTTATACCCAATAGTTGGGAAAATGGTTTCAATTCCATAAAGGGACATGTTCATTCATTTTGATAAAGCTCAAAGAGTATGTGTCTCTAGGATAGAGTTAGCTCCAGTGAGATTCCATTACGAAATTATGGCTTTTACAAAATTATAAGTTATTAGTATATGTGGTTGGGTGACTCTTAGATTAATACTCTTAATATTATAGTGAAAACTTGAAAATTATTTTAAATTTTAACTTAATTACTAGAAGAAAAAAATTATTAATTCATCTTAATTTTAAAAAATTATAAAAAAATATACATTATACTTCTCTAAATTTAAACTTTTTAATATTTTAAGAAAAAACACATAATTATCTGAATTCGAATTCTTAATGTTCTAAAAAAAACATGTTAACTTTTAATATTTTAATAAAATATACATATTTATCTAAATTTAAACTCTTAATATTCCATGAAGAAATACATGTTTTTAACCAATGTTATATTTTTTTAATTTTTATTGTAAATTATCTCACTTCATTAAAATAAAAATAAAAAATAAACATTTTATGTTGAGTGTTGACCTGTTCCTTACTTTTCAATAAGGAAAACAACATACAACCCAACAGCAGCCTTTCATGACTTTCGTGAACCTAATCTGGCCTGGTTACTTCCCTGGGGTGACCCGTCATTGTTTTAGTAACAAAAAAGAACAAGCATTTGCATTTGCGGTGCAGAGGAAACAAAATTTGACTTCGTTTAGAGAAAGTCTGGTGCTGCTGCCTTGTGTTAAGGTTTCGCATTTGGGAGCAGGGAGTGGACAGAGGAGGTGGATGTATTTCGGATCTTTCATTTGCAAGTAAAAAATTCGTATTCTGAATTTAGGTTATGAATTCTCTGAAATCATTATATGTATCCCTTGATGGAAGGCACAAGAACACCCAGAAAATATGTTGGCAGTTAAAGTTATCTTTTGCGTGTATTTGGATTTGAAGCCTGAGGAATCGCTGAGAAGGTGAGGCAGTTGCTGCAGTTTCTTTTGCTCTTTTCGGTTTCAACTGTTAGCAAAATGAATGCAGTTGTGAAGTCACAGGTCTGGCAGCCCTGTAATCGCAAGCGTTAGAATAGTGAGAGGCAGGGACAAAGATCCACAGGCGAGGTTACCCTGTCCTCTGAGTGTGTAGAACCTGAGACCATTATTCCAGTCGCAAGCGAGCTTGTTTTTCCTTCTTTGCATTGTGTGTCTGTGTTTTGAGAGGAGGGAATGAGCTTGCGGAGCGCAAAAACTCGTCTAGGCAAGTATGAGTTGGGACACACCCTTGGTGAGGGTAACTTTTCCAAGGTCAAGTTTGCTAAAAATGTGGATACTGGCGAGGTTGTGGCCATCAAGATCCTTCTCAGAGCTCAACTCCTCAAAAACAAGATGGTGGAACAGGTACAATCTTTTTTTTCTGTTTATGTTAATTTGTCTGTTAGGTCATTTATGGAAAAAAAAATGTTTATGTTAATTTTCTGTTTATGTTAATTTGTCTGTTAGGTCATTTATGGAAAAAAAAAATATGTTTATGTTAATTTTTCTGTTATTTATAGAAAATTGTTATTGGACAGACATTTTGAAATCTGATAAACAAGAGTGAAGTTATAATATTCCAAAACATATTTTTCTTTCATTACTATTTTTTACATTTTACACAAAAGTGTGTGACTACCCAATATCTCTATTATTCACAAAAAAAAAAAAAAACTGAATTTTCATTTATTGTTATTTTTTACGTTTTATATAAAAGTGTAATTAGGCAATATTTCCATTATTCAAAAAAAAAAAACTAAACAAAATTGATTAAGCAATGAGAACAATAAATTATGTTATTTATAAAAAACTGCCATTAAGTAGAAATTTTGAAATCTGATTAACAAAAATAAAATCATAATTATTATTTAACTTGTCACACACCAATATACAAATTCCATCTTAAAACAATTTTTTTTCATTACCATTTTTTACACTTTACACAAGTGTAACTAGGCAATACCTCCATTATTCACAATAAAAACTAACTATTTTTTACACTTTACACAAAAGTGTAACTAGGCAATATCTCCATTATTCACAAAAAACTGACTATTTTTTACACTTTACACAAAAGTGTAACAAAGAACTGACTAGGCAATGAGACCCATAGATTTAGATTTAGATTTATAGCTAAGCAATGAGAATTCATAGATTTGGATTTATGTAATTTTTTGAAATTTTATTGTTATTTTTGTAATTGTAAGCAAGTAGGAAGTTAATTAATGAAATTTTATAATGTTTATTTATAATTTATTATTTTTATTAAAGAAAAGAGATTATAGTGTAAAAAATAAGTTGTTAATATCAAAATTGTATAGGCATTGTTATTTCAATTAAAGTACTTCAAATCCTAAATTTACAAGCTGTTAAAAATTATTGAACTTTTTTATATTTAGTTATATCAATTGTAAATTGAGAATTTAAAATGTTATAAATTGAAAATGTACAAACTAAATAATTAACACATGAAATAAGCACATAAGACAAGTATATGGAAAAGTCTTATCTCAATAACCAAAGTATTCTTAAGGTCATCACAAGCCTATTACACAATATATTTAACTTTCAAAAAAGCTCATTCCCAAAAGTCATGAGGTCCCTCTTTTAGTTTGTCTCTTTTAACATATACTCAATATGACGTCTTTTTTCTTTTTAGTTTGTTTCTTCCAATAAGTTAAACACATAATTAGGGTTATGGTGTGGAATGTGAATAGTCATTGGGTGAGTAGAAGAGACCTTGAAGTGTGAACTTAATAGTTGTAAACATTATATTTATGTATATTTGATTTATAATATATAATCCACGCTTATCTTTGATTTTGGTGCACAATCCAAAAGTGGTATCATAGCCAAATCTATGAACCTAGACCTTTGTAACCCACCTACATCATGGAAAAGGGGGGGTTCATGAAAAATATTAATCAAGCACATAGCGTATCTCCAGAAATATTAAACACATTATGAATAAATATGGAAATTTATGGCCCTAGAACTAAAATGTGACTAATCTTGTGTTGCAAATTTTAATGATCACCTGTGACCTTCATTAACTTAACCATACATTGTAGATTTGTGATGCAAGAAAAAGAAAAAATACTCTTATTAAACCATATACATACAAGATATTATCTAACTTAAGCACACCCCTAACGAGTGGTACATAAACCACTTTCAATTATTCCATTTGGATACCATTTGACCTTCTATAATTTCCTAAGAATTCCTTTTTGAGTACCTAAAACATTCCCTAGTTAGTAATATACTCATTTTAATAATATCTAAAAGTATATTCCTACTTGAAATGTTTTGACATGGATATGGGAAATGAGATGAATGCTTGGGTTGATTAAGTTCCTATATCTAAATGTGTGATTTGTTTGTTACCTTTGTGTAAGTTATGATTATTGTCAAGTTATCCTCGTCACTCATGAAGGGGTACTTTATGTTCTAAGAATGTCAAAACTAGATTAAATCGTTCTAATAGGTATGATTATTATCATAAATTCCATAACCCTTCATTGTAGTCCAAAAGAGAAATTTATGGGGGAATGTTTACCCAATTTGAGATATCATAATTGAACCTAGTATGAGGTGGAATGGTCATTATTTCATGCCAAATTTAGAACTCCACAAGAATACTATGAGTTGGGAAGACCCTCACATGATTTGGAAAGACTCTCACTACATGAGACCAATTTCTAAACCTCGTATGAGGTGGAATGGTCATTATTTCATGCCAAATTTAAAACTCCACAAGAATACTATGAGTTGGGAAGGCCCTCACATGATTTGGAAAGACTCTCACTACATGAGACCAATTTCTAAATTGTACAAAATCATTTAATTGGTCAATGGGTTTTCTAAAATTTACCTTGGGAAAGATCTAAAATTTTTATTTTTATTTTTTTGTATTTAAGAAAAGTATGGGAGCTCTAATGAGTTAGGTATAAAAATCCAAAATCCATTTTATTTCAATAAAACAAATGTAATTTCAAATTTCATAGAATAGAAACACAAATTCTTCGGTGGCATTTGCTTGCTAGCTAAGATTAATGTTTTCTTTCAAGGATTTAACCCTTTCTTTCTTCAAGTAAAAGACCACGCCAAAGCTACAATCATTGGTTGAATCCCTTCTATTTATATATTAATTTATTTACTTTTATTCCCATGATTCTATGTTTCTTACCATCATTTGTGTTTTATTAACATTTCATGTTGTTTTATCACTTTGAATTGTTTCTTTGTTTTCTCGCAATTTGCTAGAAATCAAAGAGGAGTGATACTAGTCCTACTGAGATGAACAATTACTAGAATGATGTAAGTAAGATCAATGACTATTATATATACATCAAGATTTGAGGATCAAAACAAAAGTAATATATATATATATATATATATATATATATATATAGATATCCTGATAGTATAGGGTGAAGTTGATCGTGAGACCACTGCGTCTCCCTTCAGGGACCTACTTTCTCGCCACTGCATGGTGATTGATTGTGAGACCACATGTTTGTTTCTCTATCTGGTGGAGAGAGGGATTTCTCGCTCGACCATAAGGATGCGTAAGCAGGCCTCTCCCTCTGGATTAGGGTTGAGCTTTACATTAAAGTGCTGGTCGAATTGCTCTTGAAAGAAACGTTTGTCGGCTACCCAACTAGGTTTTTTCATTTATGTGATCAAGCTAGCCTACTATAATTAGGGGGTAGCAGCATGATGAAGCTTTGGTTGGTGCGGCTAGAATTTATTGCCTTGAGACAGAGAACATCATTCCAATAAGAAGAGACAGGAGACCTTGACCCTCAACTATATATATATATATATATATATATATATATATATATATATATATATATATATAACTTTTGTTTTGATCCTCAAATCTTGATGTATATATAATAGTCATTGATCTTGTTTACATCATTCTAGTAATTGTTCATCTCAGTAGGACTAGTATCACTCCTCTTTGATTTCTAGCAAATTGCCACAAGAGATGGAGATAAAAATTATTATCCTAGATTATATGGAATCAAACCAAGATGGTATGTTCATGGTTGATTTTTTGTTTTGTTGTTTATGTATTATAATTTTGAATGGATTATTAAAGATTCGATTTCCTTCACAAGTGTGCAATAACTAGTTGTGTTTGTGTTGGTTTTGTTAAGGATGAATTAATTAGTTACATATTAATTAATGGGATGTGAATGTGAGGTGGAGAAAGAGGTCATGAATATTAAGCATATAAAAAAAGTATTTGGTAAATATATGGAATATCTCTATGATTTTAAACCTATTTCACAAAATATCTGTATAATTTTAAATACATATCAAAAAATATTATTTTATTTGTTAAAAGAAGAGAAGTATCATAATCATTAAAACTAACTTAAACTATTTAAAAGAGGGAAAAAAATAAGTAGTTGAATATCATAGTAAATTTATATGCTTTAATTAAGAAAAAAATATATTATAGTAAATTTATTAATTTAAATTACTACTCATTGTAACATGTGTCTTTCATCACTATATAAAATAAATGTAAAGTTAATATAAAATAATACAAAAATCTTGTCTAGAAAAGCTTAGCTAATTAATTTAAGTTAATTAGTCATTGTGAAATGAGCGTACATAAAATAAATATACATTTAATATAAAATAATACAATTTCATGTTGCAAAGCAGAACTTCCAACTATTACAAAGATGGTGTATAGAAAAACTTAGCCAATTAATTTAAGGTAATTAGTGATTATAAAATGAGTCTTTTATCAAGAAGATAAAATAAACATACATTTAATATGAAATAATATAATTTAATGTTACAAAGGAAAACTTCCAACTATTACTTTCTAGATGAAAACCAATTTTAATATCATATATTTATATAGATTTAAAGCATTATCATAATTATTAAAATTAACTTAATCTATTTAAAAAGTCAAACCAAACTTCTATAGTTTAATGTTGGAGAAGAAAATTTCTGGTTATTATTTTCTAGAAGAAAATTAATTTTAAGAATGAGAACTTCTCATTATTATTTTAAGAATGAAAAATTACAATATAATAAATTTATTAATTTAATTAATTTAAGTTAATTAATCACGGTGAAATGAGCCTTTTATTAAGTACTTAAAATAAGTATACATGTAATATAAAACAATACAATTTCATGTTGTAGAGAAGAACTTTCAACCAATTAATTTAAGGTAATCAATGATTATAAAATGTGTCTTTTATCAAGTACATAAAATAAACTTACATTTAATATAAAATAATATAATTTAATGTTACAAAAAAACTTCCAATTATTACTTTCTAGATAAAAAACAATTTTAATATTATATATTTATATGAAATTAAAAAATTATCATAATTATTAAAATCAATTTAATCAATTTAAAAAGCCAAACTAAATCTCTATAATTTAATATTGCAAAAGAAAATTTCTCTTCATTATTTTGTAAAAGAGAAAATAATTTTAATATTATATTATTTAAAAAAAAAAAAAAAATGATAGTTATTAAAATCACTAAAAATATTAAAAAAAAAAATTACAATGTAATAAATTTAATAATATCACTAAAAACATTAATATCACCAAAAACATTAAAAAAATTACAATATAATAAATTTATTAATTTAAGTTAGTTACTTTGTGCATTTTATTTTTATATAAAATAAATATATATTTAATATAAAATAATACAATATAGTATTACATAAAAAAAATTGCTATTTAAATTATTCATTCATTGTAAACGAATCTTTTATCCAAGTAAATGAATTAAATATACATTTAATATAAAATAATACAATTTAACATCACGTAGAATCTTTTATCAAAAACATAAAATAAATATAATAATACAATTTAATATTACATAGGTAAAACTTCTAAGCGGAAGTTGCAAAATCTAAAAATATACGTTTGCAAACCTATATTTAATTGAACACAGTGTCCCAAAAAAAAACATAGTTCTGAAAAGTTTTGTGCAATCTTATCTTTTTCGATTGAAGAATTAAATGTCATTGTTCCACGTTGTCAAGGAATTATTAAACATGAATGACAGTTGTTTGTACTATAACGACTTTAAGTGGAGACTGAGTGTTCTTTTTATTAAAATTTACAAGGATTTGTGAAGAAGGTTAATATTTATAATTTTAAAATAAAATAATTAAAAGATGGTTATTTATTTGTATAATATATTTTTATATGTTATGATTTTGAAATTAAGAGTCGTAGGTGTGGGGTTTTTTTAGTTCTAGAAGATAAATAGAATTTTGTTTTGTTTGGAGTTTGGGTAGGCTTTTAATAATCAAGCGTAAGAATAATGTTTTTTTTTTAAGTTTTTTTTTACTTGGGTGTAAGGATAACGATTATCGTCGATTATAAGAGATCTTCATAAATGTACTAGTTCCATGGACTTGTAGTTTTATTATTTTTTTTTAATCAAGTTTTTTCTGCGAGTTTACATAATTTAATTGTTTTTACATCTTCTTAACACAATAATCATATGGCAGATCAAATGGAAAAAAAAAGATTATTAGAATGGAGGGGATCGTTTCTTATCAACGATTAGATAAACTGTCACCCTATCCCATGAATAGGACCATGACCAAAAAAGGGTATTTTGCAATATTGTTAGTGATGAACAAAGACAATTTGGATGTCATATGCAAATTTGGGAGGTCATTACCTCCAATGTCCACGTGCTACCTTATGCAGCGAGGCAAGGGGTAACTAGTCGGTTTATCCATTATATTGATGTGGTTGCTCAAGTATGTGAGCACCAAGTTTCACAAATTGTGGGATGTTTGGGATACTAAACCTGCAATAAATGCGTGCAGGTGGGAACGTCGGGCTCCTCTGTTTGACCTGATCAAGATGAATTCAATTCACTTAAATTGGCACAAGCTAATGGATCTAGATCAGTGGGGAGCCAAGATTTGGGCACTTGACGTGACGTTCAATTATAATGAGAGGTAGTGGGAACAAGATTACTTAGGAGTGCAAGGAAGAAATGAGAAATTGTGTGCCCTGTGTTCCTCATGGAAATATACAAGTTTGATTATTCTTGTCCTTCTATCCCCAGTATGATTGTTTCAATTAATGGTTTTAGCTTGGTCCTTGGTGGCATACAAAACAGTATAAATGACCATCCACCCAATTGGAAGATGTTGATAGATGTCTTGGGGTTATCGAATTGGTTTTTTTGGTCCCCTATTTAGCAATAAAGTTTTAGGGGTCTCTTTATTCTCCCTTTATTATCATTATTTCCCAGTCATGGTGTTTCAATTCTAAGTTGTTCCTCTCAAGTTACTCGTATGTATTTCAATTCTAGGTTAAACTCTAATTATTTGTCTTTGTTATAGAAACCAAAAAAATTCATTAGCCCTCTAAAGCATTGGTCTCCCTCCCTTCTTGTCGTGAATGCTAATTTGGGTCTCTTTTCCCATCTTGAATAAGAGTATCTTTCATGGCTAGGTATCTATTCCATGTCTGTGTTCGATTATGTGTGCATTTCTTGGATGGACCATGCTCTTATAAGGCCTTTGGGTATTTGGTTCTCACATTTTATTTCTCAGAAGCCTCGACGTCTTGCTATGTCATGCTAGAGCTAGTAGTTGGACTCATAATTTGGTTTGGAGGACAAACAATTTGGGTATTTTCTCTTAGGCTTATTTTTAATGGAAATTGCCAGTATTGTTCTTCAATTGAAATCCCTTCTATCTATTTCAGTGTTTTCGATATGGATCATAAGGACACAAGGAAGGTCATTCAACCAACGTGGTCTAAGGAAATAAGTCGATTGCACCAAGAACTTTTTCAATGTCAAATCCATCATGGTTAGATGCTCTCCACCTTAACAGTGTCAATGGAGATTCTTGTGGAGCATAGGGTTAAATTGTACAGTACTAGAGATCATGAATTTGCTTCTTTAGGTTAGCAGCTCAATTATCTCCATTTTTTGTCAACCAACTTTAACTAGATCGGTCCTCTTTGGGACCTTCGATAAATTCTACTATAGTTTCGCTTCCATACTTAAATGCCATTGTGTCTCCTACAGGGGACACTAATTTGGGCAAATATGAACACCTTCTCTCACACAAATGGAACATCATAATTTGATGAACAGGAGTGAAGTCATAATTATTATTTAACCCCTTTCACACAAACATATTCTATTTCAAAACATATTTTTCTTCTATTACCATTTTTTACGTGTAATTGGGCATTACCTCCATTATTCACAAAAAACTAATTAGACAATGAGAATGATAGATTCTATTATTTATAGAAAACTAATTAGACAAATAATTATGACTTTCACACAAATGGAGTGAACTCATAATTATTATTTAACCTCTTTCACACAAACAGATTCTATCTCAAAACATGTTTTTCTTCTATTACCACTAGGCAATACCTCCATTATTCACAAAAAAATGATTAGACAATGAGAACGATAGATTCTGTTATTTATAGAAAACTGCCACTGAGCAAAAAATTTGAAATTTGATGAACAAAAGTGAAATCATAATTATTATTTAAACTATCACACACAAACATATAGATTCCATTCCAAAACATATTATTCTTCTATTACCATTTTTTACACTTTACACAAAAATGTAACTAGTCAATATCTCCATTATTCACAAAGAATTGACTAGGGAATGAGAACCATAGATTTAGATTTATAACTAGGCCATGAGAATCCATAGATTTAGATTTATGTAATTTTGTGAAACTTTATTGTTACTTTTTGAAGTTATAATTAAGTAGGGAAGTAAATTAATGAAAATTTATCATTTTTTTTTCTTTTTTTTTTTTGTTAAAGAAAATAGATTTTAGTGTAAAAACAAGCTATTAATAACAAAATTATATAGGCATTGTTATTTCAATGAAAGTATTTGGCATCCGAAATTTAGTTATAGCTTAAGTTAATAAGTTGATAATAAATACTGAACTTTTTTAGATTTTGTTATATCAATTATAAATTAAGAATTTAAAATGTTATAAATTGAAAATATACAAATTAAATAATTGACGCATGAGATAAGCACATAAGACACATGTATATGGAAAAATATTATCTCAAGAACCAAAGTATTCTCAATGTCATCACAAGCCTATTACACAACATATTTAACTCTCAACAATCTCATTCCCAAAAGTCATGAGGTCCCTCTTTTAGTTTGTCTCTTTTAACATATACTCAATATGAGGTCTCTTTTTCTTTTTAGTTTGTTTCTTCCTTGAATATGTTAAACACCTGATTAGGGTTATGGTGTGGAATGTGAATAGTCATTGCGGAGTACAAGAGACCTTGGAGTGTGAACCTAACAGTTGTAAACATTATATTTATATGTATATTTGATTTACAATATGCAATCCACATTTATCCTTGATTTTGGTGCACAATCCAAAAGTGGTATCATAGCCAAATCTATGAACCTAGACCTTTGTAACCCACCTACATCATGGAAAAGGAGGGATTCATGAAAAATATTAATCAAGCACAAAGTTTATCTCCATAAATATTAAACACATAATGAATAAATGTGGAAATTTTTGGCCCTAGAACTAAAATGTGACCAAGTTTGTGCTGCAAATTTTAATGATCACTTGTGACCTTCATTAACTTAACCATACATTGTAGATTTGTGATGCAAGAAAAAGAAAAAATACTCTCATTAAACCATATACATACAAGATATTTTCTATCTTAAGCACAACCCTAATGAGTCGTAGATAAACCAATTTCACTCATGCCATTTGGATACCATTTTACCTTCTATACTTTCCTAATTCCATTTTGAGTATCTAAAACATTCCCAAGTTCTCATTTTAAGAATATCTAATAGTTTATTCCTACTTGAAATGTTTTGACATGGATATGGGTAATGAGATGAATGCTTAGGTTGATTAAGTTCCTAGATCTAAATGTGTGATTTATGTGTTACCTTTGATGTAAGTCATGATCTTTTTTGGGTTACCCTTCTTAGAAATGAAGGGGTACTTTATGTTCTAGGAATTTCAAAGCTAGATAAAGTCCATCAAATAGGTATGATTATTATCATAGATTCCCTTACCCTTCTTTGTAGTCCAAAAGAGAAATTTATGGGAGAATGTTCACCCAATTTGAGATACTCATATTTGAATCTAGTATGAGGTGGAGTGGTCATTATTTCATGTCAAATCTAGAACTCCATAAGGAAATCATGTGTTGGGAAGGCTTTAACTATATGGGACCACTTTCTAAATTGTACAAAAAAAAACATTTGATTGATGAATGGGTTTTATAAAATTCATCTCAATGAAGATACAAAGTTGTTTTATATTTAAGAAAAGCATGGGAGCTCTAATGAGTTGTCTAGAAAAAGGCCAAAATCCATTTTCTTTCAATAAAGCAATGAATTTCCAATTTCATTGAATAAAAGCACAAGTTCTTCAATTTGATTTGCTTGCTTGCTAATATTATTGTTTTCCTTTTAGAGATTCAACCCCTTTCTTTATTCAAGTAAGGGACCACTCCAAAGTTAAAATAATTGGTTGAATCCCTTCTATTTATACTTTAATTTGTTAATTATTTCATTTTATTTCCATGATTGTATGTTTCATACCATCCTTTGTGTTTTATTAACATTTCAATTTGGCACATTTGATGTTGTTTTATCACTTTAAATTACAACAATTAACATCATGGGTGATGATATTTATATATTTTTAATGAATTTCATGACTAATTTTGTTTTTCTCTTTAAATCCTCATGTATAGATAATAGTCATTGATTTTACTTGCATCTTTCCACTAGTTGCTCACTTCACTAGGACTAGTATCACTCCTCTTTCATTTCTAGCAAATTGCAAGAAGAGATGGAGATAAAAATCATTATCCTAGATTATGTGGAATGAAATCAAGATGGTATGTTCATAGTTTATTATTTGCTTTGTTGTTTTAGGTATTCTAATTTTGAAAAGGTTATTGGTGATTAGATTTCCTTCACCAAGTATGTGGCAATTAGTTGTGTTGATTTTTGTTAAGGATCAATTAATTAGTTACATATCATTCATAAGATAATAGAGTGCATCTTAGCAAATTGAGACCTCGTGGTTGCACATACGATGCATAACACTTCTAAAGTGTTATATATCCAAATTAATAATTTATATTTGGGATTCTACAATATTGATTATTGTTGGAATAACTTGTCCCATCAATCCCTTGAAGGGTTGTAGAAAAAAATAAAGCTTAATCTAGTAACTAGATAGATGTGCATCATTTCCCCACTCCACCTATGTGACATCCTCCTATTCTTGAATCAATTAAATGATTTATTGTTAAAGGTCATGTGTCTAGATTTTGTATTGCCTACATACCACCTTATACCAAAAAAAATTCTAGTGGAAAAGAATAATACCATGGAGAAAGTTTCCTTGAATTTATATGTTAACTCATCCACTCTAACTAAAATTTTGACACTCTTTGCAAATTCCTATTGTGGCTTCTTGGTTTTATTTTTCTTGGGACACTATGATGCACAGTGTCCCATCTTGTGGTACTTGAAACACTTCACATGACTTAAGTATTTCTTCCCTCGGTCTAAATAATGTGTTCCATACTCCTTTCCCTCTCAACCCCTCTTGGTCCTCCTTTCTTTCCTACTTTCATCATCATCCCAATGAGGGCCAAATTTTATTTATCCTCTAATTTGGTTAATTATCTCTAGTTTGGTGTCCTCTTTGATGAAATCATGCCAAAGTTTCTCAAATTTCAGAAGTATCTCATGAGCATATACACCGTGAATAAAAATTGCCCAAGATGAAGAGGACCCATTTAGTCCCATGGGCACCAACTCTTAACTCTATATTTTCTCCTATATTAGCAATTTTATCTCTCAACTTGGTTATGTTCATTAGGTAACCAACATTATCTTAATATCATTGATGCATGTTACAGTCAATGTGTTCTTTAACAATTCCTTATGAGAGATATTCACACTGTATTATAGAGTAATCAAAGCTTTGTACATCTCCTTTGTTATATTCTTCTCCATAATGTAAAGGATCAAATGGTCCTTCACCAAATCAAGGATGAGTTTCATCACTTTGTCACTTTCTCGGTATGCTTAGTGGATCAATATGGAGTGTAACCTTCTTCTGAACTATGCACCATTATAGGTCAACGTCATCTAGTAGCATTCGGAGTTACACTTCCAAGATGTAAAGTTGGTAGCAATATCTTACCTATCACACTCATCGAGAAATATTGGCCATCATTACAAATCCTAAAACCACACTTCAAAAAATAGATCAACTATAAAATAAATCAAATCCATAACCTATCTCGTGTGTAGATCACCTATTACAAGGGAAAAACCAACCTATCGTAGGTCCTAATGCCTCTTGTAGGTACATACTAGCTTGAATCCTTAAATCTAGGGCATCACACACATTGAAATCCTCTAAAAACTCCCCTCATAGGGAGTAGCATTCACCATACATAGCTACTTGGATGATTTTGGATCTGAATTATGCACTCCAAAAATCCTTGAGTAGCTTAAAATTGTTCAACCTACAAAAAATACAAGTAAGAATGTTATATCTATAAACACATGGACAATTGAAGACACTAAAAAATAAGACAAGAATCTACAACACTTTATCAAACTTTCTCTATTAACTCCAAATAAGAAAATACATACCACACTTGATAATCACTAGAAAACTACCAAATTGAATCTCTCACACATTGATCTTCAATTCCATTCTTTTATAGATTAAGAACATATAGGGTATAAAAAAATATAATGGATACCATACCTATGTTGTGACTATTAGCTAAAGCTAGAACACCAATAGCTCATGCTCTTTTGTCCAAAATTAGAAATTATGCTAAACATTGAAGACCACTTTCTAGGTACAACAAAAGAAAACACTTTCTCAATTGGTATTGCATCAAAATTTAAAGATAAAATGTACTCTTTAATTCTAGAAAAATAACCTAAATATGAAAGGAAAATTTTAATTAAAGAAAATATAAATATAGAGTCGATCAAGGTTGGCACATGCACGTGTCCTTTACCTCTACATCATTGTTGTGTGCCTCCCTAGACACACAAGTGTTGTGCCATCATCTCAATTACCTCTCTATTTTCCATAGGAATCAAGGCAAGGATGAAAAAAATTGTTGTAGGGATTTGAAATCAACATTGTTATACCCTCATCCACAATATCATCAATTCCTTACATATTGTTGAAGGGCATCATATCAAAGATACCACAACTAAATATGCTACTATATGAGAACAACATAAAGAAATACAAATTCTAGTAAAATGTGCATGTTTTCCCTTATATCTTGCAACTTTTAATTGTGCATAAATGTCTTATTCATGTAGGATCATGTATATAGGATATTGGTACTAATTACTAATAATTGCTTATGTGTGAAATTATTTTTCAGTTGAGTGATCATCGAGCTCTAAAGTTCAACCTTATAGCAATAAAGGCATATAAAGTAAGATAGTCAAATTGAATTATTGGATTTCTAGATTATTTTTTAAGATCTTCTTTATGGTATCTTAGAATATGCATTGCTTCCATCTTTTAGAAGAAATTCCATTATCATGCTTAACAGTGAAGAATTAAGTTTGAATGACTACTTTGTTGTTTTATACTCTATGCATAAGTTTAGGGTGATTTATAGGCTAGATGGTAACCTTATGATGTTCTAACATCTTTAAACATGGTAACATGGAACATGCATCAATTAACTAAATGGACAGGCAAAAAGAAAGTAATATAGTAATATAACCACAAGGAAAGGATGTTATGCCTAGTGCATGAAAATTCAAGCACATCAAAAAGGTGTAGAGTTCAAATATGGAACAAAAAAAAAATGAGAGCTGGATTGTTGTGTGTTGATTGAGCATGAAAGAAGATCAAAGCTCAAAAGAATATGGCTCATTGTGACCATGGAATATAAAAAAGGAACAACAAAGGAAGATGGATTGGCTTCTAAGTATTAAAAGGTTAGCTTTAAGACATTGGCAATAAACAATTGTTGTATGGAATTTGAGTGATATGTTGAATATGGCTCATGAGATATTGGATTGAGGGGAAGAAGAAAACACTAGAGATTAAGGGTGAGATCAAGGTGTGATCATATAGTTGCATGCAAGCCTAGAGAGTTGACCATAGGGTTGTGGTAAACCTTTGTGATGTAAATACTCTGAAACATGTAATGAGATTGAGTATACCTACTTTTATGAATCTCAAAATTAGTTTATGTTTCGTATTTAAGAATATTTACATCCAAATTCTTTCTTTCCCCTCACATTTTACATTTTTACACATATTTGTGGGTAAATTACACGTAAATATCTTGAGTTCATTGCATGATCTTGTTGTACAATTTTTGGTATTAGAGTCATATAAGAAACATTACAAGAAGATAGAGTAAGTGGAGCATGGAGTGGAGAACATATATTAACTACTTAACATTGTAAATTTCAAATATGGTGATAAAAGGAGATAGAACATAGTAAGCCAAGGAATGCATGTGTTGATAATAAGAATTGAGAAACTGGAAACAAGATAACATAATGGGGAATTCAAAGCCAATTGTTTAAGAATTGAAAATGAAGAAGATGAAGAAGGATATTGTGCTACACATTATCAGATTCTTGAAGAGTGACATAGGATCCAAGATTAGCCCCTAAGGGGCAGCTCAATTGGCTATCATCGTGACAATGAAGTGTTATGTACCATGATATTTGAGGTTTAAATCCTCCTGATTTAACCCTCGGCTACATGCTGGGGGTAGCATGGTTCACATAGGGGTTTTAGTTGTGGCAATAATAAACCTTGTGCCATGAGAGCACAAGACTAGCCCAATTGCCGGTTCCTCTAGTAAAAAAAAGAGATAGGATCCAAGATTGAATTTTCTAGCTATGATGGAACCTTGAGTGACAAGGTGTTGATAGATTGGATCAACAAAATGGAAATATATGTAATTATGAGAAATTTGAAGGCCCAAATATTGGGAAGTTCACAAGTGTCAAGTTTAAATGCCATGCTACTATTTTGTGGGATTATGTGTAGTGAGAGTGAGTTCATTAGGGGAAGGAGAAAACCAAGATTTGCAATCAGATGGGATCCAAACTCAAGGAAAAATTTATAATAGTTTTTTATAAACAAGAGTTTTTCAAGAAAATGTGGGATTTGAGATAAACAAAGCGAAGTGTGCAAGAGTTTATTGAGGAATTTTAAAAAATTTCAATATGTGTAAGCCATAACATGGATGAGAATCAAAGTGTTTCACGACATGTGAATGGATTTAATTTTGCAATGCAAGATGAAATGAGTCTTCATAAGATATGTTATGTGTATGAAGCCTATTATTAGTGCTCAATACAAAGGGTAAGTTAAAGCACTGATGAGATTTATTCCATGTGATTAAACGTGCCTATTGTATTTTATTGCACATTCTTATGTAGTGTGCATGTATCTATGTACTTTATTAGAAGATTCCTTGTATATTTCTCTTCTCTTAGAAGCTTATTTTCTCTAGAAGTTGCTTTCATTATGTCTTGTTGGAGACTTGGGTAATTTTGATCTCTCCCCCATGTTTGTAATCTAGATATATTTAGTAATACTAATTATTTTGCATTAGGAATGTCTCTTCCCTTCTCATACCAATGTACTTGATCTTTTGTGTTCTCTTGTATATGAGTATTAACATTACATTTGTTTACATATCAATTCTATAAGAGTGTGATAAGATCCAAATGGTTGTGGCCTATAGATCTCACATAATTTGGCTTCATAAAGATCTCCATCCTTTACCCTTACTAGGTCTCACGCCATTAGGCTTCATAAGAGTTTCCACAACATATTTGGATTTGTAAATGCTTTTGTCTTACCTTTACTAGATCTCACACCCGTGATCAAGCCTCTTTGGATTTTCATGCTAGTTCTTTTGTTGGATCCATAGCCATATAGGATCAAGTCATTATTTTCATTCACTTATAGATTTTCGTTCACACATATATTTGCAGACATATTCCCATCACCTAATCACCTTGAGGGTTTCCATTTTTTAACCTTACTAGATCTCACACCATTGGAGTCAAGGCATAATATATAGTCTCCTTAAACATTTCTACCTCTTACTAGATCTACTCTCTTCAAAGGGATTTGACTTTGTGCATTTATGCATTTAGAGTTATCGATGCCATATCTAAATGATTCCATTGATTTATTAGTAGGTTATAAAGGCCCACGACACTGAAATCATTTTGTAAAATATGAACCAATGGAATTTTCAAAAAAAAATTACATATTTCAAATTTATGTGAAAAATAAACAATTTCAATAACAAATGTTCAATCAAAGCTTGGCCAACCAAGATATTTTTAGTGCATTTCTAGTACTACCACAAGTATGATTTTTGGAATATCTTTTAACTAGTATGAGTCATCACAGTGAATGCATTGCTATTAGATGTAGCATTTTAGAGGTAGTCATTAATTTTTTTTTGAATAATTTTGCAAAAGTTAAAACCATTTTAGAGTTACATTCTTGTTTAACATAAAATCCCTAGTGGAAAAGGGAGATCTATTCACTATAAGTTACTCTTATTTATGTTTATCTATATCTTATTTATTTTCTTCATGGTTCTACAACATTATTTTGAGATATTTTTAAAATCTCCTAGTTATCAAAGTTACTCAAATCCTCTTGAATTGAAACAAAAAAATCATGCTCTCCACATCTACAAACATTTTCATATCAAAATCATGGAAAACATGAGGACTAAGTTCCAAATCATGCTCTAACATATAACAAGATATAATCAACTTTTTGTACAAGCTTTCATGTGGCAACAAAATTCATTTTGAATTTACTTAACAACATCAAAATGACCATGTTCAGGACCATGCTACTAATTCTTAAACAATTATTTGTCTTTAATCAATATTTTTCCCCCATATGATATTTTTTTCATTGTCCATACCTCTTGACTCCATTCATGATTATCATTGTGCTCCAGTATCTTCTCTCTATTAATTACTCTCTTGCAAACATTGACACATCACATGAGTCACAATAATGCAACTTTAAATTATTCCTTCACCCTCTCTTTCCCATGAACATACTTCCATACTAATTCTTCACATTTCCAACACCTCTGAAATGCATCATACTTTACCACTCAACTATCTGGCAAACCTATGGTGAGGAAGACACATTTAGGATTCATCTCCCTAGGTCTTCCTACCATTAGTGAACTACTTTCTTTTGTCCATTCTAATGGTGTAAATGGTTAACTTTTATTAAATTGTGTCTTAATGAATACATAATAGTATTGTACCTAATCATATATTGTCCTCTTAGTAAGGAAATTAGTATGTTAGAGGTAATCACTAATGAGGTGGTTAGTGGAAATCAAATAGTTAGCCCAATCCTAATAGAATGGGATCATGTAGCAATTCATTATGTGGCACACACCAAGGAATATATATTAGCTTTACAATGGATATTTTTGTTTCAATGTTTTCTCCACTCTACATTGTAGTGCCACCTCCCTTTTAGGTGATCTTGCCTCTTATTTGTGTTTTCTATGATCTTCATGTTCTTGTTTAGTTTTTTGACCATGAATTACTTATAATTATCATTACCTATTTTGAAAAATATTGCATGTGAAGTCTTGGTTCAATGGAGTTAGCACTAACACATTTTTGGCAAGAGCCAATTAGTTTAGTATTGTCCGACGATTTTGATGGAGTAATACTTTGGTGATGACGTACAATGTTTAGAATGATTCATCATGCCCCAGACAATTGACCCCACTATCAATTGAAGAGAGAAGGAAGATCATGGAGTGACCACCCATTTCTTAAAGGAAACTAAGAATTGAAAGAGGAAAATGATGGAAAAGGGTAAGACATTGAATTACTTATTAAGACATAATTTAATGTTCTCCTACAATTGGTTGTTTTAAGGTTGTTTTGATTAAGCCTCAAGTGTTTCTATAACAACTGGAAAAGGGTTAGAAATTATAAAGCAAAGAAATGGTTTACCTCCTAGTTCTATTATGTGATTTAGCTAGAAACACAAAGAAATGAAATTGAATCAAAGAGAGGGGAATGGTGGACAGATACCTACAAACGGTGGGGCTTGCTATATCCATAAAAAATTCAACAAAATATGAGCCTCCCACCCTACTCCAAAGCACCATGGTCCTCGTGAAATAACTTGGAAAACATTTCTCTAAGACAATTCAATAAGTATACAAGAAAATTAATCTACCATGCAAATAATGAAAATGTATTATCAAACATTGGAATATTCAATGTACCCTTATCTATGATGTCCTCTCACAATAGGTCAAATCTCACTAGCTCAAAATGTTTCACTCTCACAACATCTGGATCACGAGGTACAATCATGTAACTACCTCCTCCCACATTTACACACTTTCACCGGCTTGCCTGGGGTAAACATGAGCTGAGGGTCACTATGATAAGACTCAATGCCCTATATGACGTTAAGGAAATGGATTCCACAACTTAAGGCCTTACTGACTTCCCTTAGGTGCCACAGGACCTCCAGAAGCAACCCAACTCCTTAAGGTGTCCAACCCCTGAGATAACTCTCTTTTTCCATGACTTAGAGCCCCAGTCGCTCCCTTTCCAAGGCATCCAAGCGACTATGATCCTCCAATTTCTCCCATAGGCCTTATTCCCAATGACTATGGACTTTTCTACTCAGTTCTATGCTAGTGACCTCGAATTCTGAACCACTTTTTCAGGGCCAGGTCTTAGGCCTCTGCCCAGAACTCTGTGAAACTTCCAGAGATGATAGATGACATAGAAATAATACTTATAAACCAAAACATAAACTGAGACTTGACCCGACCTTCCCCAACCGGGACTTACATTCCGTCAAACACTTGGTAAACATGCGACCTACAAGTCATGAATGCAAGTATGAACAAAAGGAGCTGAAAACTTATGTGAGGTTTAACTGTTGGCATTATGACACAGGATTGGTGCTATGACACAATTGTTGTCCTTGATGGCAACTCACTCAAATGACAAATTACAGTTCAGGATCTCAGAATGAAGGAAAAAGAGATATATGCAGGCTCCTCTTAACAAAGACGCGTATACACGCGAGTTAAATGATAGAAAGGCATGTATACGTATGCATGCACTTTCATGCAAAGAAAAGCGAGTACGTGTGGGAAAATTTATTTTTGGTCCATGGTATTTAGTCCTTGGTATTTGGACATATGGTTTTGGACCATGGTATCTCGTCTGAAGTGTTGAACCCAGGTATTTGGTCCAAGGTATTGATTCTTTATGGTTTTGGACCATGGTATTGTGGAAGGCCTAAGACTATAAAAGGGGAAGGAGATCTTTAGGCAAAGGCATTGGCTCAAGCATTGAATATCTTATGAAGAACTAGATCTGGGACACTGATCATTGGGTTATGGTGCATAGCTGGATCTGAATCAAGGAGGAACCTGAGCGCAAGAAGAAGGATAAGTACTATTGATGGATCAAGATCTTAAGGCTTGAATGGCAGTATCTTTGTGTGATTTTGATCTGTTATTTTTGGCGCATGACTTGATCTATAAATCTGATAATCTGGGTATAACTGATGTCTAAATAAGTGAAAAGGATAAATTATCTTTTATAGATCTGTACGCAGGTTCAGCGAAGAAAAGGTGCATATACACACTGGTTTTGTAATTCAAAATAGCATATACGCAAGTTGGCCTTAATTCAGCAGTGTATGCACGCATGTTGTACACATTGAAGTAGCGTACGTCTCTTGAAATATGTTTTAGCTACTTCTGTTTATTGCTGCAGTGTTCTAGGTTCAGAATTGGTGTCTAGTTACTGTTACTATTTTCTGGGTACAACATTCAGAGAAGTGACTATTTGATTCAGTTTTTGTTTGGTGCAAAGGAGATTGGTTGATGCAGATATACTTGATGGTTGATTGATGTTATGCATGGATCTAGTTTGAAAATTTATGAAACGTGGTCCCTAGAAGAAAAGAGAAGGTTGTAGCCTTCTATAGGTCAGCACCTATGTACTAGTACCTCAGCTAGTACAAGAGCTAAGGGGGTTGTAGCCTTCTGCAAGTAGCAGCCTGCGTACTGGTATAAGACTGCACCAGTACAGAATCATTGTAAAAAGAAGTTTCTAATTAAAAGAAGATAGAGACGAATTGCAGCAGGTGGTTTTCACCCACATTGGGTTTCCACCTTATATCTTTGTATCCATGTGTGTGGTGATCTGTTCTATTTTACTGCTCCTGTTTACTGTTCTTATGATTAATGAAGTCCTGATGCACTGATTAAAGATCAACAATTAATGAATCTTAAGTTTTCTGATATACGCTGGTTTCTTTAAACACAGTAGCGTATATACGCAGTTTCTGATAGTTGAAGTAGCGTATACAAATCTGAGTGTGAAATGAAAAATAATTGATTTAATAATACTGATTCACCCCCCCCCTCTCAGTATTATTTCCAACAATTGGTATTGGAGCGAGGTCCTTCAGAAGAAGCTTGATCGCTTGAAGGAATATCTATCATCATGAGCAACTACGAAAAAGAGGCATCGATCAGGCCACCAATTTTTTATGGGAGCAACTTCGTCTATTGGAAGGTAAGAATCACAGCCTATATTCAATCTCTTGGTACAAAAGTTTGGGATATCGTGGAAACAGGATATACATTTCCATCAGCAACTCCTACAGATACGGCTGGTAAGAAGCAATATGAAACAAATGCAAAGGTTGTCAATACTCTATTAGGGAGTCTATCTCAATCAAAATTCATCAAGGTTATGCAGCTCAAAACCGCAAAAGAAATATGGGACAAGATCGTTCTGAGCTATGAAGGAGATGATCAGGTAAAACGGGCAAAAATACAAACTCTCAGAATTCAGTATGAAAATATCAGAATGCATAATGATGAAAGTGTGGCTAACTATTTCTTACGTATAGATAAGATTGTTAATTGTATGAAAAACTTGGGTGAAGAAATAAAAGAAGTTACTTTGGTTGAAAAGGTTCTAAGATCTTTGTCTTCTAAGTTTGAATCAAAAATTTCTGCCATAGAAGAAAAGCAGAATCTACAGAGCATTACCATGTCACAGCTGCACAGAATCCTAACTGCTTTCGAAATGAGAAAAGGGGGACCATCAGACAAGAGAGAAGCCGCATTAAAAGCCTCAGGAAAAGGAGATTACAATGAGTCAGGACATATGTTAGAAGGAGAGGAAGAATCAAACTTTGTCAAGAACCTTCAATGGGGTTCTGGAAGATTCAAAGGTAAGCTACCTTTCAAATGTTTTGCTTGTGGAAGAGTCGGTCACTATGCTGCCAAGTGTCCTCATAAAGATAAGCTTGAAAAAGGTAAGGAACCAATTAGATGGAACAAAAAACAGAATGTAAGTAAGAAGAGCTATTGTACACATGAAGACAGTGATGGTTTTTCAAATAGTGATGAAGATGAACAATGTAATGATTATAGACTTTTGATGGCTTTTGAAGATGATGATTTCTTGGATGTTGTAGATGAAGAAGGTCTTTATGAAGAAATTTATAAACTTAAAATTTGTTTAGAAGAAAAGAATATGATTATAGATACTCTGACATTCCAACTTGCTGAAAGGGAAAAACACAATGAAAAGTTAGAATGTGAAATTGTGGGACTTAGAAAAGATATTGAGAAATCAAAAGCTCTTAATCTCAGATTTGCTAAAGGATATGAAACGTTAGATGAGATTATCAAAGTGCAGCGTTCTCCTCTAATCAAAACAAGTCTTGGATATACTGAAGAAGCGTCTCAAGCACAGAAGCCATCCACCTCCAAAAGTTATCTTGATGCAGCAAGGAGAAGTGAACAGGTTGACAATCGATAGCAAAGGCATAATGCAGATCACCAGGTAAATCAGGGGCAATCTACTTCAAGGATGAAAAAAAGCTACAACCAACCACAGGTAAATCATTCTCAATTTGCCTCAAGAACAAATGGCTATGGAAATTACAATCACCTGGACAGAAGGTTTGATAATCGTAGGAATTTCTTCAATGGCCAATGTTTCTCTTATCATAACTTTGGACACAAAGCAGCTCAATGTGTTTCCTACAAGACCATCATGACCAGAGAAGAACGAAATCAAAGGAGTGTGACTCGAATCATGAAAAGAACCTACAATAAATTTTCTGCTCTTGAAAATGAAATAGAATGTTCTATTTGTAACAACTTCGGTCATGAAGATTCTGAATGCAGGAGTAGGTTTCGGCAAACAACTTAGAAGGAGCAAGCTTCATTGAGTCCCAAAACATGGAGGAAGAAAGAACCGCAACCAGAAAGATGTGGTATAGCCTTATATGCGGAAGGACAGGAAAATCAATGGTACATCGACAGTGGCTACTCAAAACATATGACAGGTGATAAAGAAAAACTTCAGTCATATAGTGCCTTTGAAAAGGAAAAGAAGGTCTCATTTGGAAATGACACCCTACATTCATAAAAGGTTTCTGTTATTTTGAAAGAAAAAGTCAAAGATGGAAATGTTATGTATGTTGATGGCTTAAAACATAATCTATTGAGTGTCAGTCAAATGTGTGATCAAGGAAATGAGGTAATATTTCGATCAAATGGATGTATTGATCGTGAGCTTGATATAGGAGAAACAGTGATCAAAGACATAAGAACACCAAATAATTTATACATACTCAAGGGAGGACAACAACAATGTTATCTAAGCAAGAATGATGAACACTGGCTATGGCACAAAAGATTGGGGCATCTAAGCTTCTCTCAGATAAGGAAAGCATGCAAATATCAGGCGGTTTGTGATCTCCCTGACATCAGAATTCCAGACAATACAATATGCAAATCATGTCAGTTTGGTAAGCAAACCAGAACTAATTTCCCTGAGAAGGAAGGATCAGCTAGTAGGCCACTTGAACTTGTCCATACTGATGTATGTGGTCCATCTAGGAAGAGCTCACCTCGAGGAGAAGAATACTTCATATTATTCCTTGACGACTTTTTAAGGATGTGTTGGATAGGACTTCTGAAGCATAAAGACGAAGCTTTCGAAAAGTTCAAAGCATTCAAATCCTTGGTTGAAAACGAATCAGATCGCAGAATCAAATGCCTCAGGTCTGATCAAGGAGGGGAATTTACCTCGGATGAATTTTTCGATTTTTGTGAAGAACATGGAATAAGAAGGGAATTCTCTACTGCAAGGACTCCTCAGCAAAATGGAGTAGTGGAAAGGATGAACATAACAGTTCAAAAAATGGCTCGTGCTATGCTTGATGAGTCTGGAACTCCTGCAACCTTCTGGGGTGAAGATGCATTTGCTGTGGTTACTATTCTCAACAAGACAAACGTCTGGGTGAACAACACTCAAACTCCTCATGAACTTTGGTATGGTAAGACTCCCACGGTTAAATACTTCAAAAATTTTGGAAGCAAATGTTACATCAAAAGGACTAATGAAAACCTTGGCAAGTTTGAACCTAGAGCAGATGAAGGCATTCTCCTTGGTTACTCTCCCCACAGCAAAGGATATAAGTGTTACAATAAAAGGCTTGGAAAAATTATTGAAAGTATTGATGTAGTGGTTGATGAAGAAGGAAACATTCCTAGGCAGGTAAAATCCAAAGATTTCGAAGATGATGAGAAATATCCTTCAACATCAAATCAGAATTATGATGAAGAAGAAACCCATGAGGCACCAAAAGAACAGATAAGGATAGAAGAAAAGACTCCATCCAGGTACGTTCAGAAGAATCATCCAGAAACTCAAATTTTGGGGCAGAAAGAGGCGGGTGTACAAACACGAAGAACTATTTCAGAAGCTTCAAGCTATCTAGCATTGCTCTTCTCCACTGAACCACAAAATGTAAGAGAAGCATGCAAAGATGAATGTTGGGTCAAGTCCATGAATGAAGTACTTGAGCAGATTGAAAAGAATAACACTTGGGAGTTGGTTCCTAGACCAAACGATAAGAATGTCATAGGGACAAAATGGATATTCAAAAACAAGCTGAATGAAAATGGAGATGTTATTAGAAATAAGGCCAGACTTGTTTGTAAAGGGTATGCTCAACAAGAAGGTATAGACTTTGAAGAAACTTTTGCACCAGTTGCTAGACTTGAATCCATAAGAATGTTCCTTGCTCTTTCTAGCTTTCAGAAGTTCAAAGTTTTTCAAATGGATGTGAAATCTGCCTTTTTAAATGGAGACTTGGAAGAAGAAGTGTATATTGAGCAACCAGATGGATTCATCCTTGGAAATGATCCAAAACTTGTATGCAGACTTAAGAAGGCACTCTATGGTCTTAAACAGGCTCCAAGGGCTTGGTATTATCGTCTGGACAAATACCTCCATCAACAAGGTTTTTCAAAAGGATCAGCAGATAACAATCTATATGTAAAAATTGATAATGATAAATTGCTAATACTTGTCGTGTATGTTGATGATATCATCTTTGGTAGCAATGAAGAAGCCATGAGTCAAAATTTTGCTTTGGTGATGCAGAAAGAATTTGAAATGTCCTTGCTTGGTAAGCTGACATATTTTCTTGGTTTACAAGTCCAACAAAATAAAGACAGTATCTTTTTGTCACAAACCAAGTACCTCAAGGAGATCTTGAAGAAATATGGCATGGAAGATTCAAAACTGGTATGTACCCCTATGGTAACAGGATGCAGCCTCAGCGCCAATGATGATTTAGCAGCAGTACATCAAGCAACCTATAGATCCATGATTGGTAGTCTACTCTATCTGACAGGTACCCGACCAGACATCATGCATGCAGTGGGAATAGTTGGAAGATTCTAGGAAAATCCAAAAGAAGCACACCTTCAGGTGGTTAAAAGAATTTTCAAATATCTTCAAGGGACACAAAACTATGGCTTATGGTATCCTAGAGATACAGATCTCACACTTCATGCATATACAAATGCAGATTGGGCAGGAAGTGTGGATGACAAAAAAAGCACTAGTGGTGGTGCATTCTTTATGGGTTCCAGATTAGTATCTTGGTTCAGCAAGAAACAAAGTTCAATTGCTTTATCTACAGCTGAAGCAGAATATGTGGCAGCTGCATCTTGCTGCACACAACTCCTTTGGATGATGCAAATTTTGCAAGATTTTCAAATCACTTGTACTCCACCTATCTCTATTTTATGTGATAATACAAGTGCAATCAACATTTCAAAAAATCTAGTCATGCATTCAAAAACCAACCACATACCTATCAAATATCATTTTCTCCGGGAATAAGTGCTTGAACAAAAGGTCAAATTGGAGTATGTTCCCTCTAAGGAACAGGTTGTTGATATACTCACCAAACCACTACCCAGGGAGACATTTGAATACCTCAGACAGAAGCTGGGAGTAGTTGATGCATCATCTTGCTGTTGAAACTTTTCTGTTTCAAAGAAAAGTGGTTGTACGCGAGTTTCATGAGGAGGATCCGCGTACATACGCCGGTTTCAGTGGATACAGTCACGTATATGTTGGTTTGAAGACAAACAGTGGGCCAGGATCAGGATGAAAAGAGTCTGATATGGGTCTGACAGAGACCATCTGGCACAGGTTCAGGGGGAGCATATGTTCTTCTAATAATGCATTGTTGGCATTATCTTAGAAGATCTTGGTTCAATTTCACAGTTGTTTTGGTTTCAGATGGAACAGGTGCAGAGGAAGAACATGGTTGCTGGTCTGAATGATGATTGACAGATGCTGCTGATGATAGTTGTTGATAACTATGATATTCTTGCTATAGATATTTCGTCTCTATGTCATATATTTATTTTCTTATCAAGGTCATGTAACGACCTATTTTGGTTTCCCCACTATGCTTGGGATGAATGATGTAATGTTCTTGTTTTATCTTGTGTAAACTTTTAGTGTATCCCCACTTTGTTGGGTGGATGAGTCAATCCCCACTTGGTTGGGAGATGGATGGATGTATGGGTCTTTGGTGGTGGGAAGGTCATTTATGATGTATAAAATTATGTATCTTCTTGTAGAATATCTTCTTGCAGACCTAGCCTACAGTCAGGGGGAGCATGGACAGCACAGCACAGCAGAGATTTCAGCATGAACTCAGGGGGAGAATGAATTTGAGTGACTTGGGGTTGCCATCAAGTCCAAAGGGGGAGATTGTTGGCATTATAACACAGGATTGGTGCTATGACACAGGTGTTGTCCTTGATGGCAACTCACTCAAATGACAGATCACAGTTCAGGCTCTCAGAATGAAGGAAAAAGAGATATACATGGGCTCCTCTTAACAAAGACGCGTATACACACGATTTAAACGATAGAAAGGCACATATACGTATGCACGCATTTTCATGCAAAGAAAAGCACACACATGTGGGAAAACTTATTTTTGGTCCATGGTATTTAGTCCTTAGTATTTGGACCTATGGTTTTGGACCATGGTATCTCGTCTGAAGTGTTGAACCCAGGTATTTGGTCCAAGGTATTGATTCTTTATGGTTTTGGACCATGGTATTGTGTAAGGCCTAAGACTATAAAAGGGGAAGGAGATCATTAGGCAAAGGCATTGACTCAAGCATTGAATATCTTATGAAGAACTAGATCTGGAATACTGGTCATTGGGTTATGGTGCATAGCTGGATCTAAATCAAGGAGGAACCTGAGCGCAAGAAGAAGGATAAGTACTATTGATGGATCAAGATCTTAAGGCTTGAATAGTAGTATCTTTGTGTGATTTTGATCTGTTATTTTTGGCGCATGACTTGATCTATAAATCTGATAATCTGGGTATAACTGATGTCTAAATAAGTGAAAAGGATAAATTATCTTTTATAGATCTGTACACAGGTTTAGCGAAGAAAAGGCGCGTATACATGCTGGTTCTGTAATTCAAAATAGCGTATACGCAGGTTGGCCTTAATTCAGCAGCGTATGCACGCATGTTGTACACATTGAAGTAGCGTACGTCTCTTGAAATATGTTTTAGCTACTTCTGTTTATTTCTGCAGTGTTCTGGATTCATAATTGGTGTCTGGTTACTGTTACTGTTTTTTGGGTACAACATTCAGAGAAGTGACTATTTGATTCAGTTTTTGTTTGGTGCAAAGGAGATTGGTTGATGCAGATATACTTGATGGTTGATTGATGTTATTCATGGATCCAGTCTGAAAATTTATGAAACGTGGTCCCTAGAAGAAAAGAGAAGGTTGTAGCCTTCTGTAGGTCAGCACCTACGTACTAGTACCTCAGCTAGTACAAGAGCTAAGGGGGTTGTAGCCTTCTGCAGGTAGCAACCTGCGTACTGGTATAAGACTGCACCAGTACAGAATCATTGTAAAAAGAAGTTTCTAATTAAAAGAAGATAGAGATGAATTACAGCAGGTGGTTTTCACCCACATTGGGTTTCCACCTTATATCTTTGTGTGCATGTGTGTGATGATCTGTTCCGTTTTACTGCTCCTGTTTACTGTTCTTATGATTAATGAAGTCCTGATGCACTGATTAAAGATCAACAATTAATGAATCTTAAGTTTTCTGATATACACTGGTTTATTTAAACACAGTAGCGTATATACGCAGTTTTCCATAGCTGAAGTAGCGTATACAAATCTGAGTGTGAAATGAAAAATAATTGATTTAATAATACTGATTCACCCCCCCTCTCAGTATTATTTCCAACATTAACAAGAAGGGTTACTGCCTTCTCACATTAGTTTTCATAAAATTAATTAGGTCTTACACTCATTATTCATTTAGTTACAAGTGAAAACATGAAAAGAGCCATGACGAAGATCTATCATAAAACCATGCTTATAACCAGTATATAACTAGATACATAACAATAAGAGAACAACCATTAAAGCCACATAATAACAAGTACATTTCATCATCAAAGAAAGAGAAACTTAGCTCTTATTAAACATAGGCAAAAGCCAACTAGGTTTGGGACTTCCACGTACCACGCAACCATAGATTGGCTTAACCAAATCTTTCTTTCAGCCAATCACCCCCGTGCCGTATTCCAAGCATGAATGTGGGATCTCATGGGATAAAAAAATCCATAAACAACCAAGGGAATCTAGAGGTTAAACCTCCTCCACCCTCAGCATAATGTGATCTCACCTAAATCACTGTCGAGATCACAAAACCAAACCGAGCTTGGATGCCTCGAAATTTCTTCTCCAATACCTTAAAGAATTATCCCGTCTCCACCCTCAAGATTTACTATGTATCTTGCCATTACCAATCAAGGGATTCCTAGGCCTTTGGGAATTTTCTTGAGACCAACTCACCCGGATCCAAAGTCTTCCAGAAATCCAAAGCTCAAATCGAGAAAAGTCTCATGACACCATGGCTATCTGGAATGGCAAGGTAAGGTTAAAATCCATTGTCGATACCAAGCAAAATCCATGCCAATGATAGCAAAAGAACCAAATACCAACATGCACATATTGTGCATGTCAAAACTAGCTCAGAAATCATACATGCAACCTATTACCTAAAAGTATTCTTGTTGAAGCTACTTGATCCAACTTTTCCTTGCTTGAACCTTGCTTTCCTTTGCTTTCCTTGTCCTTCCTTTGCTTGCTTGTTTTCTTTCTCCTTCTCCCTCTTGATTCTCTTCTCCTCTCTGAGACTAATTCCAAAACAAAACTGACAAAAAGCGATGAACTAATCCTTAGAATCCTTTTTATCATTGAGGCCTCTATTTTCTTCAATTTCCATTATTTTTCCTTCATTTTCATTCTCATGCAGACATGTGACCTTTCACCTTCCTTTTCTCCTATTTTCCTTTATTTTCATTAAAAAAGTGTCAATTAATGCCTCTTTTCCTTTTCCATTTCCTTTGCAAATTCCCTTAGCCATAATGAACCAAATGAACCCCCACACTAGGATGTTTTTCCCAACATTCAACTTGGAATACGTGTCCCTTCTCCTTGGCCTTATTTTGCCTTTATTAACTTTATTACATGAACTTTTAACCTCGGGTTGTTACAAATCATTTCCTTAATATATTTTTCTTCCATATATAAATATAATTGGATCTATAAACCTCATGTATTATCCCATCATCACTAAAGTATTTAACTTAGATAATAGTGAAGGCTCATTCCCATAAATACACACACATAGGTAGGTAGGTACTTTGGAAATCATGTTTGACTAAGTTGTTGTCCATCCTTCATAACCATTCTTTAATTGTTGGTTTTTGTAATAGTTCCTTGAAGTTATATGTTCAACTCTAAATCATATAATAAACCTTAAGTTTAATGCAATAACTTCTCCAATGGTTTAATTGATGTCAACATAATATGCTCCACTTCCATTGTCATGCCATGTCAACATATGTTCTTTAATTCCCTAGGATATTACTTGTACATGAAAGGTTTACATTTAATTGACTCACACATGCACCACACAAAATTATGTGCATGCACATATCTACACATTCTTGTGTGTTCTACTTGTTTCTATTCACATATATATTCATTAATATTTCCAACATGTTGAACATCGACGTCTACTTGAGTGCAACTTAGATAATGAACATTTCTTGTTGTTGCACCACATGTAAATGGGTTGTGATGTGACCATGTTTTCATAGATTAGACTTCAAGGGAATTGTGGAATAAGGAGGAGAAAGGGCCAACCATAAAAATGATCGTTCATTCACTAACCTTGATACAAATAAAATATACAAGTGATTAAAATTTAATTGTCAATTGATCAATAAATATAATTAGGATTTTCTCTATTCTCCAATATTTTAGATAGCCCAACAAATTAGTAGTGAAGGCTATTTGTTTTATACTAAAAAACATTATGATAGAGAGAAGATGGTTGAACTTATGCAATGGGTTGGTTTTGGCTTGTCTTTTGATAACAAAGAACCCCATCAACCCTCGATGAGACATCATATATTATGTTTAACATTTTCCACACTCTTCATTGGAGTTGAAATAAAAACTTTATTCTTTTCTCTACCACATGGATCTTGGTTGGGTTTTTGGAATTTAATAGACTTCATTCTCAAAGTATTGATGCTTTACAGGCCTTACAAAACCTTACTATAATTCCCACGCCACTCTAACCCATAGAGAAGCCCTCTCAAGGTTGTCATGACTTTTTTGTTGAGAATGCAACAAGATGATGGAGCATAGTGGAAAGAAGTCGCCTTCACTAAGTGGGCCCGCAGGGTATTTTTGGCGCAAAGTCTATTTTTAGACTATGTCTATTTTTAGACATATGGATCATGGTCTATGAGTTGCAATATGCTGTTTATGGATGATTGATCATGTTGGGAAAAATAGATGGACTTCTATTTCTGGTTCACACCGGAGTGATCAGAGTCTATTTTTAGACTGCCAGGCTAAAAATAGAAAAGTCAAATATTATTGTCTCATAATAATATTTGGACTATAAACATTATCTTATCCTCTTGGAGCACTTCAGTTTGAGCTACAGATGTGGCACATGTAGCTGTCAGAAGGAAATACACTTTTTTTGTGGGTCAGTTGAGCTATTGCATGCAGGACTTCAGTTAAAACTCAAGCAGTTGAGTTTGGTGGAGTTGGATGTGGAGTTGATGGAGTTGTGTTCAGTTTGACTTCGTTGAACTAGTTGTAATTAGTCTAACTGCAAATAGACTAGTGATGAGTTGTGTGAATTAATTATTAACTCATAAAGCAACTAAAGAATACATCAGTTAACTCAGTTGCATGTACAGTTCAGTGGAGACAGGTGTTAGAGGTTGAGATTGCTATCAGTTGTGACTATAGTTGTGCATGAGATCTTGCACAATCAATGGATTGAGTATGCCCATGAGGATTGCGCAGTATATGCCTAGTGAAATAGCCTATGCTCACGTGATTTTCACTTGGCAATTGTGCAATAGAGGCAGGCAAAGCAGCGGAGGAGATTTGAACATGTGACTTGTTCGGATCTGAGCTAGTTTTGTGTGTAACAAGTGGAGATAGTGCTGGATAGTTGTGAGGAGTATTGTACTATGTATTGTTACATGTTCTCAATCATTAATATACAGATAGTGTGGGGTTTTCAGCTGTAAGCTTTCCCCGGGTTACATACTGTGTTAATGTGTGCATGCGATTGATGTTTCATTGTTTTTAATGCTGCTAAATTGATGATCAACGTAGAGGAGGTTATGTATTATGCATGTATTCCGCAATAGTGTATAATCGGGATAATCTCTATGAATAAGTGTTCATTATTCAAAATTTCTACATGGTATCGGAGTTGTTGATCATCAGATCTACTATTCAGAAAGTGTTTACATTCTATTTCTTCAGGCAGAGTCTGTAATCCGGCCAGGTAGCCTCTGGATTCATCCTTCCTTTGGAAGGTGAGATATCCGATAGAAGCCCATACAGTCAATCTCTGTACGAGAAATACTTTGTTCTCACGAATTCTAGATCAGAGGCGGTTGAGTTTGGAGCTGGTGGAATTCGAATTTGCAGCAGTGTTTTCTTGGTATCAACGTGGCAATGTCTTTCAACAGATTGTGATTGGAGTATGCTCTTGAGGGCAGCTCGAACTATATTGCATGGAAGGATAGGATGGAGGCAGTGTTGGATGATAATGGGCTGAAGGAGTTCATAGAGACTAAGGTCCCAAAGCCTACTGATACTGCGCAGGTTGATGCTTGGCAAAAGAAGACAGCAAAGTGTCGAAGGATTCTGTTGGAGGGCGTGAAGGATCACATTGTGTCCAGCCTGCATGGTAAGACTTCTCCATACTTGATGTGGAAAGCGTTGACAGATCTATTCCAAAGCAAGAGCAATCAGAGGAAGTTGGCGCTCAAGGATAAACTTAGAAACATCAAATGTGAGAAGGGAGACAGTATGCCCAAGTATCTCACGAAGTTCACTCAGTGTTGGGATGAGCTAGGAAGTGTGGGGGTAACTGTCGATGATGAGGACTCGGTGAGCTTGGCTCTCCTTGGTCTTCCAAAGAGTTGGCATTCCTATCAGGACTCTGTCAATGGTCGGGAGAAATTGCCAGGATGGGAAAGACTTTGGTCAGATCTTGTGCAGGAGGAGATTAGGCGGAATACCAGGGACGGATCTTCATCAAAGGGAACTGATGAAGAAAATTGTGCTTTGGCTGCCAAAGCAAAAAAGGGGAAGAGCAAGAAAGCTTCTCAGTCTGGTGCGAAAGGCAAGAAGCAGGACATGTCCAAGGTGAAGTGCTTTCACTGTCACCAGCACGGACACTATGCCACTAATTATCCGCAGAAGAAGAAGAACAAGCAAGCTGCTGGATCTGCAGCAGGAGAGGCTCTAGCCTCACAGTTTGAGCTTGATTTTTCATTGATCGCATGCTTGGTTTTAAGTGTGATGGGATCGATATGGTTCTTGGACAGTGGTGCGTCTTTTCACATGACAGGAGATCGAGATTTGTTTTCTGATCTGGAGGAGAAAGATCTTGGAGTGCACATCGAGATGGGCGATGATGGTAGATACAGTGCAACCGGTATCGGTACCATTTCCTTTGAGAGGGAGTCTAGTAAACCCTTTGTATCAAAGGAAGTGATGCATGTTCCAAGATTGAAGAAGAATCTTATCTCTGTGGCGATGTTAGAAGACAAGGGATATGATGTTGTTTTCAGCGAGGGAAAGGCTTTCCTGCGCAGCAAGACCACTGGAGAAACCTGGAAGATAGGGGTTCGAGTGAGGAACCTTTATCAGTTGCATGTAGATTGTTGCGCAGCAATGGCATGCAAGGTAGAAGGATTGGTGAGCCGGAATGATGGCAAGCTGTGGCACAGGAGATTGGGTCACCTTCACCATGGAGCCTTGAAGATACTGCAGCAGATCACTACAGGGCTTCCTAAAGGCACTCTTGCGCAGTCAGATCAGTGCAAGGGGTGTACTTTGGGAAAGTTTGTGAAAGCCACCTTTCACGAGAAGGATAGTCGTGCCACGACGATCCTTGAGAGAATTCGCACAGATGTGTGTGGACCTTTCTCAGTAGCTTCGACAGCAAAGCACAGGTATTATGTGATTTTTGTTGATGATTTCTCTCGTAAGTGTTGGATCTTCTTCATGCAGAAGAAGAGCGAGACATACACATAGTTTTGTGAGTTCAAAGCACTGGTCGAGAAGGATTCGAGGAAGAAGGTGAAGGCTCTTAGGAGCGATAATGGTGTGAATACATCTCTGGCGAGTTCAAGGATTTCTGCAGTGTAGAAGGGATTCGAAGAAAGCTCATAGCTCCCCATAAACCACAGCAGAACGGGGTTGCTGAGCGAAAGAACAGAACAATCGTGGGTGTTGCACGAGCGATGTTGCATGATCAGGGCCTACCCCTTCACTTGTAGGCAGAAGCATGCAATACTGCAGTATATGTGCAAAACCGTTGTCCTCACAAGATACTTGGCATGAGTACACCCGAGGAGGCTTATTCTGGTAAGAAGCCTGATCTATCTCATTTGAGGATTTTTGGTGCTAATGTTTACATGCATGTGACAAAGGATGCCATGAAGAAGTTGGAGCCGACCGCAGAGGTTGGGATATTTGTGGGGTACAATGTTATGCCCCACAACTATCGTGTGTATTTGCCAGACAGTGGTAAGACTGTTGTGCGATGGGATATAAAATTTCAGGAGGAGAAAGCCATGAAGTGTTCGCTTGAGAGGGAGCCACACTTGCATGTTGATGAGGAGCTATTAGTTCCTAAAGATGAGCTTCAAGACATGGATCAGCCACAGGACGAAATTCATGGAGTGGTAGAGACCACTCATGCAGCGCCAACCATCAGAGGGCAAACGCGCTTGACAGAAGCTGAGCGACTGGCTCAAGATGCAGAGAAAGTTGTAGGACCACCTACAGCCCAACGCAGGCAGAGATAGTCACCTGATCGGTACACTGGATACATGGCTATTGTGAGCAAATGTGTTGTGACTGAGCCATCCTCTTTCGAGGAAGCTTTGGAGGATCCCGCATGGGTAGACCCCATGGTGGAAGAGTATGATTCGATTGTCAGAAACAGTGCATGGGAGATTGTTCCTAGACCGGAAGGGAAATCAGTGGTGGGTTCGAGATGGATCTACAAAGTTAAGCAGGCAGCTGACGGGAGTGTGGAGAAGTACAAGGCAAGATTTGTTGCCTGAGGCTTTTCACAGATAGAGGGGATCGATTATGAGGAGACCTTTGCACCTGTCGCAAGGTATTCTTCCATACGGATGATTCTTGCTCTCTCAGCGCAGATGGGGTGGCACATTCATCAGATGGATGTGAAGACTACGTTCCTCAACGGAGTCATTGAGGAGGAGGTGTACATAGAACAGCCCGAAGGTTTCGAGATCTTCAGCAGCGAGTCGCATGTGTGCAGGCTCAAGAGAGCGCTGTATGGGTTGAAACAAGCACCACGTGCTTGGTACACACGGATAGACAGTTATTTCACCGGACTTGGATTCTCCAAGAGTGAGGCGGATCCTAACCTATACCAGATTGTGGTGGAGGGTAAGTTGCTTATCATTGTACTTTATGTAGATGATTTGATTCTAACGGGTGATGAGCTGTTGATACTTTCATGCAAGGATGATCTTGCTAAGGAGTTTGAGATGAAGGACTTGGGCCTCCTTCATTATTTCCTGGGATTGGAAATCTGCCAGCGCAGTGATGGACTATTTGTTTCTCAAGATAAGTATGCTCGGGAGATACTGGAGAAGTTCAACATGCATGGCTGCAAACCTGTTGATACTCCTCTTCCTGGAGGTTGGAAGAAGGAGGATGCCACTTGGGCAGAAGAAGTGGATGCCACTATTTATCGACAGTTGGTGGGGTCGCTTATGTATCTGGTCAATACACGACCCGATATATGCTATGCTGTTAACCAGCTTTCACAAGCTATGGTTAAGCCAACCAAGCTCTTATGGAAGGCAGGCAAGCATGTATTGCGTTATCTTAGAGGCACATCGGGATATGGATTGTGGTACAGACAGCAGGATGAGGTGAAGCTATGTGGCTTCACGGATGCAGATTGGGCAGGGAGCCCAACGGACAGAAAGAGCACATCAGGAGGGGTCTTCAATATCGGGTCGACAGCAGTTTATTGGTACAGCAGGAAGCAAAGATCTGTGGCACTCAGTTCAACAGAGGCCGAGTATATGGCAGCAAGTTCCGCTGCATGCGAGGCTATATGGATGAGGAAGATTCTGGTCAGTTTGTTCGGTTCTCACTTGGATCCTACTGTGATTTACTGTGATAACCAGAGTTGCATTAAACTCTCGGCTAATCCTATATTTCATGATAGATCTAAGCACATTGACATCAGGTACCATCATATCAGAGATTGTGTGCAGCGGAGAATCATGTTACTTTCATACATTCCAACGGAGGATCAGGATGCTGATATCTTGACGAAGGCGCTCACCAGGAGAAAATTCGAATACCACCGAGGCAGGATAGGGGTTGCTGATAATTCATATCTTGTTGAGAGGGAGTGTTGAGAATGCAACAAGATGATGGAGCTTAGTGGAAAGAAGTCACCTTCACTAAGTGGGCCCGCAGGGTATTTTTGGCGCAAAGTCTATTTTTAGACTATGTCTATTTTTAGACATATGGATCATGGTCTATGAGTTGCAGTATGCTGTTTATGGATGATTGGTCATGTTGGGAAAAATAGATGGACTTCTATTTCTGGTTCACAACGGAGTGATCAGAGTCTATTTTTAGACTGCCAGGCTAAAAATAGAAAAGTCAAATATTATTGTCTCATAATAATATTTGGACTATAAACATTATCTTATCCTCTTGGAGCACTTCAGTTTGAGCTACAGATGTGGCACATGCAGCTGTCAGAAGGAAATACGCTTTCTTTGTGGGTCAGTTGAGCTATTGCATGCAGGACTTCAGTTAGAACTCAAGCAGTTGAGTTTGGTGGAGTTGGATGTGGAGTTGATGGAGTTGTGTTCAGTTTGACTTGGTTGCAATAGTTGTAATTAGTCTAACTGCAAATAGACTAGTGATGAGTTGTGTGAATTAATTATTAACTCATAAAGCAACTAAAGAATACATCAGTTAACTCAATTGCATGTCAGTGCATGTTCAGTTCAGTGTAGACAGGTGTTAGAGGTTGAGATTGCTATCAGTTGTGACTATAGTTGTGCATGAGATCTTGCACAATCAATGGATTGAGTATGCCCATGAGGATTGCGCAGTATATGCCCAGTGAAATAGCCTGTGCTCACGTGATTTTCACTTGGCAATTGTGCAATAGAGGCAGGCAAAGCAGCGGAGGAGATTTGAACCTATGACTTGTTTGGATCTGAGCTAGTTTTGTGTGTAACAGGTGGAGATAGTGTTGGATACTTGTGAGGAGTATTGTACTATGTATTGTTACATGTTCTCAATCATTAATATACAGATAGTGTGGGGTTTTCAGTTGTAATCTTTCCCCGGGTTACATACTGTGTTAATGTGTGCATGCGATTGATGTTTCATTGTTTTTAATGCTGCTAAATTGATGATCAACGTAGAGGAGGTTATGTATTATGCATGTATTCCACAATAGTGTATAATCGAGATAATCTCTTTGAATAAGTGTTTATTATTCAAAATTTCTACATTTTTTAGATTGTTCAACTTAGCATTGTACTTCATTACTAGAAAGATTCAAAAATCTCCCTTATTGTAGCTAGTAATTTTATGCAAAGAGATACAACACAAGAAGATAGTGAAAAAGGCTTAAGCATTCTCAAAAATATTTTCATTCCAAAGATATCAATAGATAGTACATGGATGTAACCACCTCTAGATATACATATGCTCTCACACTATAATACCTCATCAGTGGATAATAATAAGACCTCATCAAATATAAAGAGGTGATTTAGCACTTTGTGATTATCTAAGGACTCATAAGCTAACAACCCCCACCTCAACCATTAATTCAAACAATTATACCAACAATGCAACAAAAACTAGTGCATAAACTCATATCATCTCCAATTATTCAAATCTAAAACTCTTGAGCTAATCTTAGATGAATATTTGCATAAAAAATAGTCAAATTTAGATGCTAGAAAATCATATAATCTAGAAAAATACCTCTATTTGAATATGTGAGTTCCATATATGCAATTATCCACTTATGTGAACTTCAATATCTAATAAGAGGAAATTATGAAAAATGAATCAGCCTAAGTTAGACTCTTCCCTAAAAATTCTTGACAATCCAAGCAAATGTCAAGAAACAATGATGCATATGGGCCCAGTTGTCCTCTATTATGGTCTAATGGAAACTTAGGTGAAACAAATGTCCATAATGTGCTCTCGGAAAGTGATACACCAATAGTTTTTATTAACATCCCAATCATAAATTTTAAATAGGGTGGAAGATTCAATTCAAACCACAAGTGATAAATTATTAAAACTTTGTGGTTGTTGTTTTTGTTGTTAAAAAATTAAGTTTGACAATCATCATTAATATTCCCTCTTTTTTCAATTGAAACGAGAGATGAGTCATGCTGAAGTGATCCAAACTGGAGCTTTGGAGACTTCTCTTCTTCAATAGTTCTTTCATCAAAATATCCAGTGGTAATGGTTGATCAATAACCATCTTTATTTGATACCATGTATCTAGTGGTTTTGGTTGACCACTAACTATTTTCACTTAATCAATATACTCCCTCCCTTAAGGTGTAATAGAGTTTCATTTTTTTTTCATCATTTGTACACCCCCCCTCAAGGTGCAATACAACACCCTTCTCACTTCATTTGTGTGCTTCTCCACCTTAAGGTGCAAGAGATTTACATTTTCACTTAATTTTTGTACTTCACCACCCACCCCCACCGCCCAATAGAGATGGTCTCTCAATGTTGTCGTGATTTTTTCAAATTGTTCACCTTAATGGTGTTGCTTGCTAATTCATTACTAGAAAGATTCAAAAATGTCACTTATTGTAGCTAGTAATATAACACAAAGAGATGCAACATAAGAAGAAGGTGAAAAAGGCTTAAGCATTCTCAACAATATATTCATTCCAAAGATATCAATATATAGTACATGGATGTAGCCACCTATAGATCTATATATGCTCTCACACTAACACCTCCTCAATGGATAAGAATAACACCTCATTAATAGATAAAGATGACAACTCATAAAGAGATTATCTAGAAATTTGTGATTGTATAGGGACTCATAGCCTAATAATCCTCGCCTCAATAATAAGTCTGAATAATTATACCAACAAGGAAAAAAGAACTAGTACATAAACTCATATCATCTCCAATTCTTCAATCTGAAAATTTTAAGCTAAGCTTAGATGAATATTTTCTTCCAAAACCACTAAATTTGGATGCTATAAAATCATATAATATATAATATCTCATTGTTTGAACATGTGAGTACAATATATGCATTGTCCACTTGTATGAAATTCAATATCTAATGAGAGTGGACTATGAGAAATGAATTAGCTTGAGTCATCATCTTCCCTAAAAATTCCTGACAACGCAATCAATACTAAACAAAAATGATGCACATGGGCCTTCCTCTACTATGATCTAATAGCCACTTAGGTAAAACAAATGGCCATGGGCTTGCTCTAAGAAAGTGACACACAAATAGTGTCAATCAACATCTCAATCTTCAATTAAAATTATGTGTATGATTCAATTGAACCATAAGTTATTAATCATTACAGTTTTATAGTTCTTGTTATTATCAAAACTTTGAGTTTGACAGTCATCATTAATATTCCCCCTTTGGTCAATTGAAAGGAGAAATGTCATGTTGAAGGGATCCAAGCTTGAACTTTGGAGTCTTCTATTCTTCAATAGCTCTTTCATCCATATATGTAATGGTTTTGGTTAGTCATTAAGAATTTTTATTCGATGCCATATATCTAGTGGTTTTGGTTGTCCACTAACTATTTTCACTTAATTAATATACTCCCTCCCTTTACTTGCAAGGGAGTAACATTTTGGAGTCATGCACTCAACTTTGAGTTTTTAAAGTTAGACCCTAGTCATACCCAAATTATTAAATCCATTTGCTTGTGTAACTTCTCCATTCAAATATGTATTTACCTATATTTAAACTCAATGGTAAGAGTTATGAAATTTTTTGGCTTGGCTTCAGATACCACTGTCAAAAGTTGATATAGCCATAATGCATTTTTTTCTTTTTAACCTTCTTCTTTCAATATTTTTGAAAGATTATTTGTCTTTCCATACTGAAGACAAAGATGGAGATCAAAACAATGTCTCCATAAACACTTTCTGAAAGATTATGTGTCTTCCCATACTAAAGACAAAGATGGAGATCAAAAAAGTGTCTTCATATGGCCAATTCAACGACAATTCTAGCATTTTTAAAAAATTTCCTCAATGTGTTTATTATTAAATGTATCATTAACTCCTACATCAACATGTTAAACATTTGAATCTTGCTCCTTAAAACTTTTAGCAAAAATCCAACAGTCACAAACTAAACTAGTTTGAAGTAGTGTAGAATATGAAAGTTTATGTCTTTTTCATATATTAAGCCATCGTGATTCTTGTTAATTTACAATTATTTGGAAAAATCGTTTTGTACTTGTTGATCTTAATGAATGTTTCTTTTGTAGTTTCAAAACAGAAATTAAGTTCACATTCACTTATATTGCTTTTGGTGTCACTATGTGTTTTGACATCTTCTGATTGCAATTCATTCTCAACAAAACTTTTGTTCGTCAATTTATTGTTAATGAATGATTCCATTTCATAAATATTTAAGGAACCATTAATTATATATTTTATTGTATCCATATCAATCACTTGCATTAGGTCATTTGTGTCAGAAGTTGCATCAACATTGACTTATCTTACTTCATGTTCTCAATTTGCATTGTTGACATCTCCTACTCCTTTTCACTTACTTTGTTTTTAAGCAATTCAGTCAATTTATCTTTCATATACATTTGCTTGTAAAGAGCAACAATACAATCATCTAAATCATGTAAGAAATCATAGTCCTTTAATTTCTTGTTTGACATTTTGCAAATGCTTTCCTCATTTACCCATTTTACATTTATAAATGTGTCATGCTTGTTTTCTCTTGTTGCCAGCGTTGGGATGTCAATTGTCGTTGATAATGTATGACCCTAAAATATTCCTTTTGTAATGATTACACTTTGATGAAAAATGATCTCTTTGTTCAATTTCACTTATGTATTTCTTTTTTACAATTTTGACTATTGATTTTTTACTTCGAAAAGGTTTGCAATTTCACCCTTTGTACAATTCAATGATTTATCCATCAATTTGTAAATTTAATGATTTTTTCAATTCAGTAATTCAAAAGATTTTTGACTTTGACATGAATGAATTGAATATTTGACAATATTGCATATATGTTGTATTGAAGGATAAGGTATAATTTTAAATGCAAAAAATAGACACATAGTATCCACCATCAAACATTGAAAAAAATTCATACATGATGGCAAGAACAATGTGTACCTTAAACCCTTTATTCCAATTTCGACATATCTACTTCCAAAAAAATAATTTTTATTAAAAGATGTAGTACACTAAAAATCTCAAATAAACTTAATGAAAGATCAATGATGAATATAAATACTTTTTATTAATATCAAGCCTTTAATTAGTTTTCTTCTAGTAATTTTATTTCAAACTTTGAAAAAAATAATGAAGCTAAAAAATTATCATAGATTAAGAGATTTTATATTTTCAATTAAATTTTATAAATTTTAACTAAATTATAATACATTTAATATTTTAAAATAATTAAAAAATATATTAAACTTGAAAAATAGTATATATATTTATATTTGAAAAAATTATATATATATATAAAACAGATAAATATAATATGTGGCATGCAAAAAATTTATGGAAAATCTAATTAAAATGTAAAACATGGAATTAAGTTAAAGGAGATTTAATATATTAATAATATGCCAGGTAATTTTTTTCCTATATTTAGCGAAAATAATATATATATATATATATATATATATATATATAGAGTTATGGGTTATAATAATTTGATAACTATTATTGTATTGGTTTAGGGAATTTGAGTGTAAGTTGGGATTAGTTTTAATGTTAAATGGAATAACTATTCGCTTATTTATTGATTTAGGGATATTATCATTAAAATTGTGTGAGGTTTGACTACTTATAAATATTTTATGGGACAATTTTTATTTCCATTAGTTAGTGTCATTCTCAACTTCTCATCATAAAATTTAAATCCTCAACCAAATAAAAACTAAATCCCACACAAATCAACTAATCTATATAAGAAATTTTACTACTATTCACCATAAAATTTATATGCTTTAATGAGATAGTTTTTTTTGTGCCTTGATCTCCTTAAAGAACCAAAGAACCCTCATAGAACTCTCCATAATCAATCTTTGGCATTGATTATCATTAAAATTTTGTGAGGCTTGATTACTCATAAATATTTTATGAGACATTTTTTTATTTCCATTAGTTAGTGTCACTCTCAACTTCTCATCATAAAATTTAAATCCTCAACCAAATAAAAACTAAATCCTACACAAATAAACTAATCTACATAAGAAATTTTACTACTATTCACCATAAAATTTATATGCTTTCATGAGATAGTTTTTTTTGTGCCTTGATCTCCTTAAAGAACCAAAGAACCCTCATAAAACTCTCCATAATCAATCTTTGACATTGTAACGCAACTCTATTTCAATGCACATAAAACTTTTAGAATTTTTAGTCTCTATAGTTAGTCTTTAGCATTGTAACATTGTTCTATTTCTATTTCTATTCTTGTTTCATTCTTCTCAATGGTTTCACCCAGCTTGACTTACCGTCAAACCACATATCACCTAATTTATTTTCACTCTTACTCTTATGTGGCACTACAAATTCTTATCAGTCTTATTGTAATTAAAATCTATGGAGGAGGACAAAATTTTCATCAATTCAAAATTTAGTTTCTAGAACCAACTTGCACACAATGCGAATAAGGCCAAACTTTTCATGGATGGTTCAGTTCCTGGTGAATCTGTCGGTTCTGGACGAGCTGTAACGTGCCATTACATGGACAATTATACCGTGAAGGAGATTGTTGAAGAATTTCAGCCTGTCGTAGTGTCAAGGCTAACAGATCTCCCACTATGCACAGTTACATAGATGTCAGCTCTTCCATCCGTTGGAGAAGAGAAACCTTCCTCACAAAAACCCTACGATTATACGACGTAATTGTAGGCATTGTTCTTACTATTATCCAGTGCTTGTAAAAGTATCATCGACCACCAAACGTCTATGCAGATGGCTTCCAAAAAAATGGAAAAGATTGTAGCTTCAGAACCTAAATATGCAAAGAATGTAACTCCAGAACCTAAATGTCTGGTTATGATACATAGTTCTGCTCCAAATTTTACCAATTCAATGTGATAGTTAGTCTTGAAGATGTGATTTTAGATATGGTCTTCACAAGTTTATTGGTGTAATCCCAAATAAAACTATATAAACTTGGGTTACAATTATTAAGATTGTTGAATTAGTGTTTATGATCTTCATCCAAAACCAAGAAGAGTGAATTATAACTCACTTAAAGGATCCATGCCCATAGCCGCACCACGTGGAACACATGGCATGCCCATAATTTGGAATATTTGTGCCTAAACTTAGAGCAAGATATGTAGGGACTAAGGATGATTATTATCTTCATGGTTTTTTTTTTAACATCTGGTTTGGTGAGATTTACATTTAATTCTAAATTTTAAAATATTTCGAAAATTCCTAATTAACATAAAGATAACCACTAGTTACTAGACGTATAATGTGAAATGCACTTAAAATTGTGTTTTGAATAATGAGACGTGCTAAAAGATGATATGTGTAATGGTTATATTTATGGGTGTAATAATTGTAATTTTAAAGTTAGTTTAGACTTTGGTTCATTTTAGTTAGAAAAAAGGGAAAAAAAATAATATGTTTTAGTTAATCAATTTTCTAATTTTATGTGAAAATTTTGCAAAGTAATATTATCAAATCATTTCTAAAATTTAGAAAATAATAAATTGAAGGCATTTTGAGGCTAGTTTGTTTTGAATGTGCTTTTTATTTTACCAATTTGCATTAGTATTATGATGGATATGATGGGTTTGCAACAAGTTGTCTCAATGTTATCTCAATGAACCAATAACCCCCACTCCTCCTCAAAACTGGCCCTTGCAAGACATAGGCTTGGCCTAAAATAGAGTTGCACGTATTCTAGACCTAACAAAAAGAAAGGGCATTTAGCAAAAAGTTGCTCTATGGATTCACTATTCGACTTGCAAAAGGAGCACCAGTTGGGGCTAATCTTATGATGCTTCTGCAATAAATCCTAGGTAGGTACTTTCTTGGCTAGTAGGCACCACATGAAAGGTGAGATTTTGCCGAGCATTTTACATTCCAAACTCCTTTCCACAATCACTCTCCTTCCGCTTCAGCGACATCCACATTCAGGTGAAGATAACCCAACTTACGAGCATATATGCCCATCGAAGAGTGAGTCCATATCAACTCATCATCATTCTAGGAAAGTCTAATATGTGCAACAATAATAGCATCTAAATAATTGTTCCAAATATCACATAATTCCTTATCAATATGCAAGGCTTCAGCTGATAACCATCCTCGACGCCAAATAAAAATATGAGCTAGGTTATCGATATGTGAAAGTCGTGAAATACTTTTGTCTCTCAGCTGATCTATGAGCTCTTGATGTAGTCGATGGTTTAGCTCGCTACTTGGCCAAGGGTCCTAACCCAATCTCACCTTCAAACCATTGCCAACCTTCCAAGCAAGACCCAAGGCAATAAGATCAAAATAATTAACACCTTGCCAAATGACTGAAATATTGATGTGTGGCTTATCCCTCAGCCTTATCTAATCTTCCAGGGAGAAAGGATGAATGTACTTCTGATATACCACCAAAGTCCACAAGTTGTGAGTGGACAAAAGTATTCATCCACATTTTGTTGCTAAGGCTTTTGAGAACATAAAAATACATTTGAGACCCTATCCACTAAGCATTTTAGGCAAAGTAATACAATCCCATTTAGCCCAAGGGATAACAAAATGTTCTTGAGTTCTAACCCACAATAATTTGAAACAAATTGTTTTGGATTTTTCTAAGACTCCCCTGGGATCCATGTCATTGACATCGAGAACATAGGAATGGCTTGAAACACCTATTTGACCAAAACTAACCTCCTTTCTCTTGACATCCACCTTAAGCTCCATCCTTTTAATATTTTCTCTAGCTTTGCAATTAACCAAGACCATCTTCCTTCTTGTAGCAATTAGGTTTCAAATGAAAACTCAAGTATTTTAAACCTGCTGCCAACTCTAACATGTGAAAAGGGAAAACATTCATGAGATTCTGCAATTCATGACCTTCCGGGTTTTGAGTAGAGATAGAATATTTCTTGGCATTTACAACCATGCTTGTGGCTTTCCCAAATAGGTCAATAATCTCAGATAATTTAGCAACATCTTTAAAAGAACCATTACAAAAAAATTAGAATATCATTAACAAATAATAAATGGGTGATTGCGAGAGCATTAGTAATAATTACACCCTATAAATCACCTCTACATTTAGCATATTCCAACAAATGACTAATTCCTTCAGCGACTAACAGGAACAATATAGGAGATAGGGGGCAACCTTGTCTCAGAACTCTTTAAGCATGGAAAAAGGGGAGGCTGACTCGTCTATCAAAACTGCAAAATAAACCAATCGAATGCAACCCATGACCTAATTAATAAAATCAATACCAAAACCTAAGTGAGTTAGTAGGAGTCTAATATACATCCAACTCACATGATCATAGGTTTTTGAGAGAATAATTTTAGTTACAACTCCTTTTAATCTAAGAGATTTGATACTATGAGGACCTTCTTGGGCCATTCCAATGGCTTCATGAATCTATCTCTCTTCAAGAAAACCAAATATTAGTTCTTTTGATATAGATTTTGATAGAATAGGCTTTAATCTTCTAGCAATGTCCTTGAAGATGACCTTGTAGATACTTTTTCAAAGAGAAATAGGACAAAAGTCTACCAAAGAAGTAGGCTTGTCCACTTTGGTGATAAAGGCTATAAAAGTAGAGTTGAAAGTTGCCAAGACTCTACCTTCCCTTCTTGATTCATTTACAAATCCCAACATATCCTTTCTAATAAGATAAAAAAACCCCTCAAAAACTCTATCCCCCACCCTGTCGAGACCTGGCCTTTTTTCTTTCTGAAAGTTGGCCAAAACAACCTTCAATTCCATTTCAGATGCCTCCTCCAACAAAGCTCTACTATCTTCATCATCCACAAACTTGGGGAATAATTGGGAAGCCCTTATGACTTCAGAGATACTAGCCCTTACAAGCTCCTTAAGCAAATTATGAAAATGATCTCGACCTAAGGAAACAAGGCCTTCAAAATTAGAGACCTCCCTACCTTCCTCGTCTTGAAGATTCCATCCATATTGTATTACACAACTTCCTTCCCTTAGCATAATCTTGGAATAATTTTGTATTCTCATCCCTACCTTCAAGCCAGATGGCTCTGCTTTTCAATCTCCAAGAAGCTTCTTGGGCCTCTAGGATGGCCTTCATGTGGGATCCCAAACGAACCAGTGTTTCTCTAGATTCCACATTCAGAAATCCCTCTTCCCTTGAATCAAAGATAGCAAGAATCTCCATTTTTATGTCAATGTGTTCCTCCTCTTCTCTCCTATGTTTCTTCTTACGCCAATCCATAACCATTCTCTTGACCCACTTGAGGTTCTCTTCAAAACACTGAGCAGTCGAAGATCCATTATTTGGATCAGAAGGGATCCAACCTTCAATGAACAATTTTACAATCTCTTCATCTTTTATCCAAGTAGAATTTAATTTAAAATGACTACTAGGCTTGGGGCCATGATCTTTAAGCTCCAACAGAATAGGCGAGTGATCTGACTCTCCCTCAAAGCCTACCCATTGTTGAAGGTTATTGAAACACTCCATTGGTGCTTTTATAACTAGAAATCTATCAATCCTTTTTGCAATTAGATCCTCCCTAATACGATGGTTTCTCAAAGAAGGTTTTAGCTTTACAAGCTCTGCATCCTACAATTTTTTCCACTAGCTTACTAAAAAAGAAATCAAAAAGGTTATCAACTCTAGCCCTGGGCCCCCAGGACTCAGCAATGCCCAGGGAGAAGTTTAAATCCCCCCCAATAATTAGATTCTCAACTTCCATCACCTTCAACCCAAAAAAGTTGTGCTAGAAATCCACTCTCCCTTCACAAGGCCCATAGATATTTATGCAAATAATTGGAGCACCCAACTTTGAAGAGAAAACTTCAATCCTCACCCCAGAAATAATACTCCAAAAATTATGTACAAGAACTTTGTGAATTTCCCCTCGAACAGCAAGACCCCCTGAACAACCATAAGCATTGAAGGTAATAAAATGCCAACCTCCCAACTGAGACTCCAACGTTTTTTAGACCACCTCCCTAGCTCCCAAGGTTTCTTGGAGAAAAATAATATCCAGGCACTTGACCCTAACTAGCCTCTTGAGCGCAAGATTTTGGGAGGAACTTGCCAAACCTCTAGATAAAATTTTCATTAGGAAACAAACCCATGGGAATTCAAAACTCTAAGTGCCCTAGTAATGGATAATTCTCTACTTGCAACCATATCTTCTTTAGCTTTATTTTTCTCTTTGGACAAAATTGATTTCCTCCCACGCCTCTTAGGCCTAAGAGAGGAGAGCACAGTTTGTCCTAGACCTCTTGGCTGACCTTCAACAAGGGGAAAATATGTATGGATCGCAAGTTATAAAATATCTCCTTTACTTCTTGTTTCCTAGAACGAGCAAAAGATATTGAGGCTCTCGAAGAGGAAATGGACATCAACGAGGAGGGGACAAGACAAATGACTTTGACATAAGCACGCCTTGAAACTGGATGTGATACTTCAGACCCTAGGCCCTCAAAAGTAGGACCCCGATCATTTCCCAAACTCAAAAAATAATTTGCAAGTAAAGTAACATTAGGAAGGGATGAAGGAAAACATAAAGGATGCAAAACCGAGGTTGAAATCCCACTAGTGGCCAGAGGAGAGAGCTTGTCACCAGCAAGTTGATGCTAAGAGTGTGACCTTGCTTCCATCTGACTTAAGCCTTATGGATGCTCCAACATTTTTCCCCCACCTAAGGTCCCATTCCCCCTTCCTTTGAGCTCACCCCCATGTCTGATAAAGGTTCCACCTTCGACTTTTCCTTGACCTCCCCCTGAGCCAAGCCTTTTTTAAACAAGAGATTGCAATGGCTGATATTGTGCCCATATTTGTGACAATGTTTACACCGAAACGACACCCCTTCATAATCGAGCACTTGAAGTCACTTAACTCCTTTGCCAATGTTGATGGTTTCATGAATACCATTGCATAAGTCCAAGCTCACAAGGATTTTGGCCATTGACATATCCTTGGTCTCTTTGAATGAGTAGTTAGCTTCCTGGAAAATCCCAATACTGTTTCTGAGATCATTGAAACTCTTCTTGTTCCACAAATGGGAAGGTAATCTAGGAAGCCAAACCCAAGTAGGAACAATGTCAAGCTGCTCTCAACTTGCATAAAAAAACAAGGGTCCAAAATTTGAACATTACTGGAGTCAAATAAATGGACCATACAAATTTGGCAATTTGTTATGCCTCCTTAAGAGAGCCGAAATTAATTTGAATCCAACCTTTTGCCAAAATGAAAATTTCAAGAGTTTTTTTACCTTTGCATTTATCTCGACCCTAAGCCACTCCGACAAAGTCTCGATGTTGAATTTGCACCCTTTGGCCCTTCTGACCAAATACTTCTCCACATAATACTTTTCCTATGTCATTTCCATGTCATCTCCTAACTTGAGTTTGTAAGCGGCATAACTTTTCACACTCTTCAAAACCCTATTCTTCTTTGATTTAAGCCATGAGCCAAATGTTCCTTTAGTAGGAGAGTGAGAGTCTTCTTCACCACCACCTTCCTTAGCTTGCTCTCCACATTCTCCAAGCCCTACTAGTCGTTCACCTCCATTCCCTTCCTCAAGAAATGTCTTCAAAAAACTTCCTTGAGGTTGGATGAAAGGCTTTCACCACTTGTTCTACCTTTGAGACCTGACTAGAGGCCAACGAGTGAAAAACCCTTTCCATGGTCGAAAATGGTAAGACCATCTCTCCCATGGAAAAATCTATAATTTTTTCAAATTTGGGTTCCTGAATTCCATGCAGAAGCGCCCCTTGAACATAAATACTAAACCCTCCAGGAAAAACAGGTTCCAATAAGTTAAAAACCCATGACTCCACTGATGTCAAAACACCACCATTAACCTAGGGAGGGGTAAAACCGTAAGTAACCTATGGTAAAAACTCAATGAAATTAAACCAAAGAATTGCTAATCACATGGCTAGAAGACTGGAGCTCCTCTGATATATGCCCTCTCGATGTAACAATACCCCCTTCTGACGGAGAACCTAACCAATTTGTGACCACCCTGGACTGACGAAAATTCGCATCTGAGACAAAAAAATTCCATGTGACAGGGGCTATATGAGAAGTTAATCATTCCTGACTCCATTCTACCAAAACCCTATGAACCTCGTCAATGTAATTGTATGTTGACAGTGCTTTCCTTTAAATTATTTTGAACTAAAAAGTATTTTATATGTATAATTTAATAAATTCTAGAAATAATTGAGATTTTTTTTTAGCCATAAATAGGGGAGATAATATCATATAAAGGCATTGATTGTTTATAATATGTGTTTACAATAAAATTATAAGTAATACAATTATAGTAAGTAATTAATTTTTGGAGCACAAAAAATTCCAAAAATGTATATGGTTAAGACATTTTTGTGGTGTTATGAGGAAGATGTGTAATTCTTCCATTGTGCAATATGAAGTTAATACATGTCACAAAAATTTATAAGAAAATATTCCAATATTGTTGTAAATAAAATATTTTAATGTCTTTTTCAATCAATTTAACTATTTTGATATAAAATATTAGCAGATCAATAACAATGTACTATAGAAAATAGCCCACGAGTGTAGAGCTTACGATGACAAGGTTTTCTACTAAGGCACTCTGTGGTGTGAAGGTCACCCGTTCAAAATTCCATAGGCAAAAATTTAGCCATGCTAATTGTTGGTGTGGCCCGGGCTAGGCACGATCCCAGGTGATTTTGACAGCTTAGATATCTCTGGGTCGTGGTTACTCAAGCAACAAGTTAAGCATGCTAGTCATCTCAAAGCTCGTATTACCTAGCAAACAAAAAAAAATATACTATATAAAATGATTTGGCTCATTAAATTTAATTGTAAATTAAAATATACTTTAATTTAATATAGTATAATAATAAAATAATTACATTTTCATAATCTAAAACAATATAAAATAAATCTTTTAAATCATAATTTATTATAGTAATTTATAAATATTTATGTAAATTGGATTTATCATATATCACTAGGAATAAAATCTTTTAAGATAATTGTCACATGTCTACATGCTAATACTTATATGCATAAAAAAAAAAAATTGTTTATACAGTGCCATACCTTAGATATGCATCAGCACTCTATTAAATATATGTAACATCATGTGGGTCGCCACCACCACGTATTCAGGCCTAACCTAAGGCGATATATGGTGGCAGGTAATGTTTTATTAAACCAATGTTTAATCAATGTGCACTGATGGTCTATTGTTTAACCTTGATACGATGGTGTAACATCACCCTTCGAGCAAATCAAGCCTGTGTTGACTTCGTTGGCTGGCACCTCCAGCGCTGGACATCTGGCAACAGTGTTAAATTCCACTGTCCGGATCACGTGACAAGGGTATGGTCACTGAGCATGGATCTTTCCCGCGCCTTCCTCTTTGGTAGTATCGCCTCCATCGACGGTGTGCATCTGCTGCCGGAGATCCAAGGCCAGCATTGTTCCACGCTCTCACCACTGGCAGGTAGAGTATATACGTGGTTTCCTCCGGTATTTTCGAAGTTTCCCTCCCTCTGCTCAGTGATCTCCAGCTCTCTCTGCTTACCACTGCAAAGGGTGCTGCTCCGCCATTCCGCGCCGAGACCACCGCTACTTCAGGTACATGCGCCATTCCAAAGGGGTTTCACTCCATGGATCTCCAGTCTTGGCTCGGCCAGGTAAACACGCAACCAATTTAATGATTTGATACGATTCTGTGTTTTACAGGTTTATGCAAATATCTAATGTTTGTTCTTTTGGTTGCCAGGTGTGAACGGCATCTCCCAACTTCTGCGGATTTGGAAGAGTCCCTCCAAATGAGGCCCGCCGAGCTACAGAGGTATTTATCTAATTACCAGGGTTTGATTCCGGTTGATGCATCTTCATCTCTCTCGGGTTGCCAGAGGGTTTCCTCTGTTTTTAGGATGAGACCCCAACCTGATATTACATGGTTGGCCGCAGGTTATGACGGACCCATGGTCTCATTCTGGTTACAATGTCTTGAGCAAATTGATTAAGGAATCTGGCACCTTTCTGCTTGCGGTGATTTGGGTTTTTACCCTAGCTCCCGAGGCTATAGATTCCACTTGGTCTACTAGACAGATGTGTATTATTCCTTTCGTTTTTTGTTGAACATTTTCGTGGCTACAACCATATATTCTGAATATTGTGAAACCCTGGTTGACAACCAGCTTGTTACTAAATTTTGAACTCATATATAGCTCACGGCCTATGGTTTTTAATATATGCATATATATCACGGTTGTATTTCGCTATTGTTTGCTCATTATGCTGGTAGGAATGGTTTCCTTCTATAAATCGTAGGGTTTACTGGTTAACCGAATGCGTAATACATTCTTCTTATTTGGAATCCTGTTGGCTCGGATAATGTCCTACATGCATTTTATTATAGAATGATTCAAAGGTTTATGCCGTATATTTGTTGAAATACTTATGTGTAAAGGATAGCAGAGCTGTCGCACCTGCATCTGACCTCTATAGATGTATGGTCGATCAGCTAAGGATTCACCGCGACAGGAAACCCTGAGGAACTGTAAATTGTATAATGGTTACGCAGTATGGATTATAGACTCCTGTTATGATTCTAGCAGTCGATACATCTGCGACTTAATGCTATCGAGTTTTGATATTTCCTCGGCATATTTCAATGTTTATGTGATACATTTCCGGAATGTCTGTTAATATTCCTGCATGACTCTTGTCTGATATTGGTAATAACTCACGTATTAAATCTTTGTGATATTATACTATCAGCTGCACAAATCTTTAGATTCGAATTTATGTTTAAGATTTCTTTGCCGTCGTTTCGGACTCGCCAGAAACCCCACCTGCTACGGCTGGACCGATTCAGGGTTTCAGAGTTTGTTATTGCCTTCCCATTGTCTTATTTAATCTCTATTTGACATTACCAGCCGGTCGAGGCTATAGGAAAGGCATTTGTTTTTAAGATTATCATAAGAGTTTATGGCTTACTGTGATTATTGGACCACGAAATGAATCAACCAGAATGATTATCGGGGTTTGAGTAACCAGTTTTTCTGGCTCGGATATTCTTAGACTGTGAACCAATCTTCTTGTAAGAATAGGCTTGTTTAATGGTTCTATCGTCTTCTTTGTTTGGATATTCAAATGTTCTCAGTACTCTGTCTTTTGAGTTTTACAGATACTCTAAATATAATGTTCTTTCGTACAGAAAGTCAAGGATATATTTCTTGCTTGTACAGATAACCGGAATTGCTCTGTCTTTTGGTTTACAGCTAGGTTGTTTATATCTGGTACAGATAACCATAGTTGTACTATCTTTCATTCTTTACAGCTAGTAATGTTTACATTCTGTACTGCTAACTACAGCTTCATTATAACAGACAATCACAAATACTTTTATAAGTTACACAGATAAATATGGAGACATAAGGGTCCGTTACTTACCTGGTCTCCACTGACAAGGTGAGTCTGGAACAAGTCTCCTGGCCAAATCTCTGTGTAAAGCTTGTTATCCACCCAACCGTGAGACCAGTCCTTCTAGACCCGAGTCTCCCCCCAAGCTTCTGCTTACCGGATCACTATCCTCAGTAAGCCAGCACTGTGTGCTTGACTATCTGGTCCTTACCAGACTTAGTCCATACAGGGTTTTTTCCTTCCCTTTCTCTTTCTCTGCCTGTCTCTACAGCCCAGAGTTCCTCAACCAACCCCCTTTTTCCCTGGAAACCCTTCCAGTTAGGGAAGGTGGTTATTTCTAGTTTTATTAACTAACTTTTCTTTTCCAGTTCCCTTTGGGAATTCAGATATCTTCATGATTAATTCTTTTAATCATTAATTTAGTGCACATGTCAAATCAACAGAATATCTTCAAAAGAAAATAAATTCCTCAATATTATTTCAATTCAGTTTTCTATGCTGTAGTAACTTTTAAATAATTACATTTTTACGGGGTCATCACAATAATAACTTAAAATAAAAAGCTTTAAAATATAAATATCTGCAAAAATAAAATTTAAGAGATTTGATTTATTAATATATTAAAAAACCAAAAATAAAAATAAATTTACATAATACATTATTACAATTATATAATTAATACTTTCATATAAAAATTAATACTTTTTATTAAATTTAAACATGAATATGATTAAATCTAAAATAAAATAGTTTATATACTTTATAATAAACTTATTGGTTTAAATGTATTACTCTAGAATATAATATTTTATAAAAATAAAATAATTTCTTCATATTTTTACGTATAAATATAAATTACTATAAAATATACAATTTAAGCATTTAGTTAAAACCTTCTAGATGAAGGCGATATTGTTTATATTTAATTTAAATATTATATTTATTATGACATAGGTAAATGTAAAAATATAATAAATTTATATTATATATAATTACAAATGTATTGATTAAACTAATGATATTAAAAATTAATATTTAATAAAAATAAAAGATAAATATATAATTATTATTAAATAATATATTTCATTTATGAATTGGAGTTATTTTAATTGGTTAAGTGAAATAGTTATTATTTTTTCTAATCAGATTTAGTTTTGGTTATGATAATTATAATACTCGATGAACCACACTGGTTGGTTCGAAACGCGTCGACAAAAGATTGGTTATGTGATTTTGCCGAAGATTATCTAAACAATGTTATGGATCACAGAAGTCTAAATTCCTTAAATATAGTATAATTACTTGAAAGTTATAAATATTATTATATTTAATTAATAAATTAAGATTCATATTAAGATGATTGAGGAGAGTTTTGGGTGAGGATTATGGAGGAGAGTTTTGGGTGAGGATTATGGAGGAGAGTTTTTCGTGAAAATTGCATCGGAATTTATTTATTTATTACGCCTTTCGAACCAGTTAGTGTAGTTCATCATCAGAACAAGATGAATAATAAGATAGTGACTACATGTTAAATAAATAAAAAACAAATCTAACAACAGCTAGAAAAAACAGCTACTATTGACTAAGAAATCGGTTAAAATAAATTTTATATATTTTTAATAAAAATTTATATAATTTACATTTAAAAATAAAAAATCACATAACCTATATTTAAACATGCAATTCATACTTTTACTATAAAATAATAAAATTTAAATATGTAGTTGAAACATTTTAGATAAAGGTTATCTATTCTATAATTAAAAATGTAGTTGATACCTTTTAGATAAAGGTCGCATACTATATATTTAATTTAATTTGAACATCTCATTCACGAGAACATGGCTTAAGGAACACGTTGCCGCAACGGTTGTTCTATTTGAATTGTTCCACGAAGATCTCGGGGTCAATCTCGGAGGCCGCTTTACATAGAAAAAGATTGCATGGTTAAAAAAAAAAGTTTATTTATTTTTTAATTTTTATTTATATTTAATACTTAAATGTCACATCTTACCTAAATCCCACCTTTTCACATGATAATCTAAAAATTGATGAAAGCTACTCGGAGGGAATCTCAGGATTTAGGATATTCATGGAAGATTCTTCTAGTTCATCATGGAAAATTTTGTTGCTTCTCTAGTTTTTTATTATTGAATAGCTAAATGTCACATCTTTATTTTATCAAAAGGAATATTAAATATGATATGAAAATTGATGAAACTTTTTAGAAGAATTATTTTTTTTAATAAAGAGTTAAAATAGGTCATATATAATCCATTTGAAATTAATTTGTAAAAATAAAGATTAAAAAAGATCCATATAGAATATAACTGGAAAATATCATGCAGGACCATGATCTTATGGATGTCCTTCCAAAAAACCGTCGATACATCTGGAACAACCGCAGGATGGGTGCTGGTAACATCATGGAGCGGTTGGACAGAATTCTCATCAATATTACACTTCTCTTTGCTTTCTCCGTCGAATATGCTAACATTCTAACGTGCTCTGCCTCCGACCACTTCCCAATAACTCTAACGCTGGAAAATCATAGGCCACTTGGGCCCATTCCATTCAGATACAGTTCTCTCTGGAATGATATACCAGCAGTTGCAGGAATTGTTTATAGCTCTTGGATCCAACACGTGGAAGGCTCTCCCGGTTTCATTTGGGAAACAAAACTACGGAAAACAAAACAAGCCATCAAAGAATGGGCTAAAACAAAGTATCAAGAACCAGAGAAGGTAAAAAAAGAAATTAAGAACAATCTGGAGAGTATCCAAAAAGCAATAGAGGATAATGGCCTTTCCCAAGAGAACAAACAGCAAGAAAATGAACTCTACTTATAGCTATACCGAGTTAACAGAGAAGAGGAAACAAAATGGAGGCTCAAGTCGAGACAATTATGGTTACAAGGGGGTGACAAGAACTCAGCTTTTTTTCACAAGCAAACAACAGCCAGAAAGATAAGGAATAATGTTAGCTCCATCCTAGATGCAAAAGGTGATAGACAAAGCACTCAGGAAGCCATTCGAAGAGCTGCTACAGATCACTATCGGGACCTGCTAACTGAAACAAAGGAAGCAGAGGATTATACAGATTTATTGTAGCATCTCCCAACAAGGATAAGCAGGGAAATGAATGACATTTTAAGCAAGGATATAGATGAGGAGGAACTCAGGAGATCAATCTGGACTCTTCAACCTGATAAAGCCCCTGGACTGGATGGCTTTCCCATCTGCGTTTATCGAGCATTCTGGGGAATTATTAAAAAGGACTTGACAAAAATGCTCAATTGGATCCAACGAAAAGGCAAAATAGGAGGATATACCAATGCTACTCATCTAACACTCATCCCCAAAGAAAACAGGCCATCTTCCTTTGCTCGTTTCAGGCCCATATCACTCTGTAACTCCTCCTATAAAATATTGAAAAAAATCATAGCTACCCGCCTAAAACCTTTGCTCCCTTCTCTCATTTCCAAAAATCAAGGGGGATTCTTAGCCAACAGAAAAATATCTGATTCCATTTTACTTGTGCAAGAAGCCATCCATTCGAGTCAAACCAGAAATGAGAAAGGGTTTATCCTCAAGCTTTATCTGGCCAATGCATTTGACAGAGTGAGACACTCCTTCCTCTTGGCAGCTTTGAAGAAGATGGGATTTGATGACCACTTTCTCAACCTCATTCGAGCCTGCATTTCGGGGCCATGGATCTCCCCTCTTTGTAAATGGCAGACCTGGAGAAGCTTTCCTATCCTCCAGAGGCCTCCGACAAGGTTGCCCCCTCTCTCCTTATCTCTTCATTCTAATGGTTGAATCCTTCAACAGCGCATTGGACTTCAGCCAGAGGGTTGGCTTAATCACAGGAATAAAATTTGGGGACGGGGTCAAGAATATAAATCATTCACAATTTGCCGATGACACCCTGCTGATTGGAGGGGCCTCCACCACAATAGCCAAGTGCTTCAAATCTCTCCTTGACAAATACATGAACTACTTTGGCGGAATGGTAAATAATTTGAAAAGCTGCATTTATGGCTGGAACACAACAATACAGGTGCTTCACAATATCGCCAACATCTTTGGAGTCACATGCAAGTATGATTGGACTCACTTCTCTTACTTGGGCATGCCTGTAAGTGCTGGACCTTTGAGAGCATAAGTCTGAGACACAGTAGTCGACAAAATGAAAAGAAAAGCGCAGCAGTGGGGATCTATTTGGCTCAACCCAGCTGGTCGCCTCACTCTTCTTAAGTCAAGCATATCTTCTATCCCCCCATATCATTTTTCTCTTCTTCAAGCTCCGGCCTCCTTCCATAACAAAATGGAAATCGTCCTTCGCCAATTCCTATAGCAGGGGGAGAAAAATGATAAAAAGAAATTCAACTTGATTAATTGGAAGCAGGTGATCCAGCCCCAAGACCAAGGAGGTCTTGGAATTAGATCTCCTAAATTTCTCAATTTAGCCTTTGGAGGCAAAATTGTCTGGAGACTCATTACTGGACTCCCAACATGGTGGAAAAAAGTTCTGGAAATTAAATACCTCAATTTTCCTAGACAACAACTTCTTGATCGAGATATTCCCAATAGAGAATCCTCCAAAATTTGGTGATTATGCAAGAGAGCAATTCCACTAATCGCTCAAAATACTTCAAAAATCCCCAAGGTAGGTGCGAGCATCAATATTGGAGCAGACAGAATCATGGGTCAGCAACCAATAAACAGACATGGGGGAGTCCACCCTATCCTTTACCTTTTTGAAAGAACAAGCATTCATTACCTCGACCAGATCTCCCAATGGGATCCTCACACCCTTCTTTGGTCAGGTTGGGCCTTCCCATCCATAGCCAATAGTCTTAACGCAAGTCTTTCTGTCCTTCAATCCCATTTGCACAGTATAGCCCCTGTTAAAAAGAACGATCTTGATGGGTTTCGTTGGGACCCATCCGGATCCTCTTACACCATCCAAGCTACTCACCATTATATTTGCAACATCAGCTACCCCATGCCAAGTTGGCACCACTGGAAGGTGGTTTGGAAATCCGAGGCAATTCCAAAAATCAAGTTTTTTCTCTGGACCCTCCTCAAAGGGAAAGTCCTCACGGCCGAAAATTTGCAAAAGAGGGGAATTAACGGCCCCTCTCGTTGTCCTAACTGCTTAGCTACTGAAGAATCAATGCATCATCTCTTTATTGAATGCCCTTTTGCCATCAACTACCGGAGGAACTTGTCTCATAGCAATCAAATCCCATGGAACACCCAAAACACCATAGGAGAAATTCTTTACAAATGGAAAAAAAACTACCCCTGGCAGCACAGGAAAAATAACACAGTGAAGAGAGTCTGGGACATTCTTCCCCACAATATGCTATGGAATATTTGGCTGGCATGAAATCGAAGGTTTTTAAGGATAAGGACTCGACTGTTAGAAGCCTTTGCACCAAGGCAAGGAGTCTTTCCCTTGACATCATCTCACTTAAGAATCCGAGAAGTATAAATGTCAGTGAACTCAGCATAGAAGAACACATTTTCATTGGACACCTGTTAGACCAAAACACCAACAATCAGAAGGGCAACGCCACTAGCAACAGAAACAACAATGTTTCCCCTAACTGGAAGATCAGGCTAAAAGAGGAAGAATTTGCAGGTTGGCTTAAAAACAGCAATAGGCATTATCTCTGTTTCGATGGGGCCTCAAAGTCGAATCTCGGGGCAGCAGGGGTGGGAGGAGTTATTTTTAATGCTAATGGGGATAACATACTCTCATGCGAGTAGGGTCTTGGCCACACTTCCAATAACGGAGCAGAAGCCCTGGCCCTTTACCAAGGGCTTATCCAACTTGGGAAGCTTGGTATAGACACAGTCACAATATTGAGAGACTCAACGATAGTCGCCAGTGCAATGGTTCAGAACAGGGATCTTCCCAATGCTCTCCTTCAGCAGATTATCAGACAGTGCCAAATTTTAGGACACACCATGAAAGATGTGCGCTACTATCATGTTTTGCGATCGTTCAATAAAATTGCTGACAATCAAGCCAACAAAGCTTGTGCCAGATCACTAGGCTGCCTTATCTGCAATGGCGTGGAATCATTTCAGCATATTCCATAATGAAGAGACCTCCCGAATCCGAACAACATCTCAGCTCATCCAATATACCTTTGGTTTCTGTTGTTCCTTTTTCCCGAAGGAACAACAAAAAAAACAGAACAGCAGAAAATGAACAACGGAAAAAACGGAATAGCAGAAAAGGAACAGAAGAAAAGAAAAACACAGCTCCAACAAGTTCGTCAAGCTTGAAGCAAGTCGGCGCCGACGACAAACCTGAAGAGTCTACTGCTCGACACATCAGCCACAGTAATATAGATTGATATGTTTTGTAAATGTTGTTATTTACTACTGCAGTTTGTTAGGATTTACCTTTGGTCTTTGGTTTTTAGAAGCCCAAAAGGCAGGATTAAGGAGGATTTTTGTCTAAGTTGTAACTCCTTCTTCCCTAGCTCTTCTTGGCACCTCAACATGTACTTCAGGAGCTCAGTCTCCCTCTTTTTTTTAGATTTATAATAGCAACTGAATTTGTAAAAAAAAAAAAAAAAAAAGATTAAAAAAATTATTTATATGGTTGATATTCAATTGATTTATAATGAAATTTGAATTTATATTTTATCAAATTGTTTAAGTTTTTTATATGTTTTTTTTGGGAGTAAATGACACTATAATATGATTAATCCTTACGATAAACCCTTGTTTTATTGGGATGATGTTTATAAAGGGTTTTTATTGATTTTTTGGGATGATTATAAATCTTCCAAATCTAGTGTGATAAATTTATCCATGTGGTTTCTAGTCTAACATTTAAGATTTTTAGTGAATGCATTGTTTAGTATCATCACCCTATCCCCAATCAAATTACTCACTCATACACTAGAATTAGATGACGCCTAAGCCATTTCTTTCTCCCATGATAATGATTGTCTCTCTTCTAGTAAGATAGACCATATGAATGTTTGCTTCCATGGATCCAATATGTCAAATAATGAGCAAAATTTTGGGGCAGACCATATCTATCGGACCTTCAGTATATCATTTGAGTAATCAATTACCTCTTCTTCCAGTGTTGATATTATGTCAACCCTCCTTACCTCTTGTGTGTCTACATGCTACCACATACAGGACCTCTGAAACCTTGAAACATCCCTACACAAACCCTAAGTCCTCCTAAAAATTAGATGGTATATATTATGATATATTTTTCATTTAATGCTAACACTTCTATAACATAAAATCAACTCATTTCTCTCATACAAGAAGATGAAAAATCTCTCTACTCATATGGCTTATTTGTGACAATTCTAAACCTTTCGTGAATCTTAATCTCTTGTCGTCTTCTCCAAAACCTATAACTCTAAAACTATAAATGTCTTTGAAACTTGTGAACCATGCAAGTACAAACTTCTGCAATTTTTAAGCACTAATAATAAATTCTTAGGAGGCACATTTAAAAATAACACTCTTCATAAATCTTATAATGAACCAGAATCCTAAAGAATAAAATTTCATAATAATTTTTTTATCATTTAAATAAAATTATAACTTTTGAGAATTTTTCTATAAAATTTGTTTGTTTGTTTGTTTGTTTTTTTCTAATTAAAAATACTAATAACACTTAATTTATATTATTATTAGTATTGTCAGTGCATTTCAATATAATTTTTTATCATTATAAATTTTCCACATAATTTCACCTGGATAATAAATACCTTCCTTTATTTAGAATTTTATTTTTATAACGTTTTATTATTTTTATAACATTTTATATTAATATATAAGGATGTAAAAAATATATTAAAATAATACTTAATTTATATTATTATCATCGTTAATACTCCATAACCTAAAATAATTCCAAAAAATTTCCACATAGTTCCACCTAACTACATAGAAAAACCTACTCTTTGGAATTTTATTTTTATTACGTTTCACATTGATACACAACGATCTAAGTGTAGGCTTTTGTAGCCGCATTTTATTGCTAATTTAAATTATGTTTGGTGTAATTTTTTAAAAGTGAATATAAGTGTTAAAAAATAATTAAATTTGTAAAATTATATATATATATATATCAAATAAAATAAAGATAAAAAAAATTAAGAGTAGTTATGTGTAGTTAGAGTTAATTTAAGAAAATAAAAAAATTATGATTTAGTTTCGAGAGTTCATTTGGTTGAGTCTTTGATGTTAAAGTACTTTTGATATTGAGAGGTTACGAGTTTAATTCTTTTGACATTCTCAAGGTCATGTTCCATGATTGAGCTTTTTTGACATTCTCAAGGTCATGTTCCATGGTTGAGCCAGTAGGAACTGATCCTTTCCGATAGATCTGCTTGGTACAATTATTCTGTGATATTGAGAGGTTACGAGTTTAATTCTCTTGACATTCTCAAGGTCATGTTCCATGGTTGAACCAATAGGAAGTGATCCTTTCAGATAGATCTACCTGGTACAATTATTCTGTGGACATAGCAGTCACCGATCTCTAAGATCATAAACCACATATAAAAAATAGATCTGTATGACTTTATAAAATAATAAATAAATAGTATGGTATAAAAGTGAATGAGAGAGAAATACATTTTAAAAATAAAAATAAAAAATTAACACAGAGAATGAGAATGCACAATAATAAATGAAGACACATAATTGAAGAGGGTGCAATTAATAAAGGGAAAGAGAACATGATGGGATATGTGAGATTAAGGAGTCATTAGGAAACCTAATGGATCTTTGGTGAAAAATAGTTATGAAAATATTAAAAAGAGATTAAAAATATGTATAGAAAAATATTATCAAATCATATATATATATATATATATGGGATTGAAATGAGTATGACATAATATTTGATATTGAGACTCAAAGTGTAGATATAATTTTGAAAATCATATGGAAGTAAATGATTTAAGTTGAGTTAAAAAAATTTAATAAAAGAAAGATTCAATCTATCAAATTGGAATAGTAAGGAGATTCATGAAACGAAAGTCTCAAAAAAATATAAGAATCATAATATATTAGAGAAACTCTTTTAATATTTAAAATAGCGAAAAAGTGCATGAAGGACATGAGGTCAATGGTATCCTCGGATTTGAGATACCTCATGGACCTACCAATTGAGACAAGATGTTGGTTAGGGAGTACTTAGGTTATGAGAAGGTTGGGAGAAGAAAGTAATTAACCTAACGCGAGGCACTTTGGATAACTTTTCGTTAGAAAGTTGTTAGTGTAAGTCAAGCACCTTGTAGAAAAAAGTGTTAAGCACTTTTAGTCCTCATATGCCATGAATGCATAGGGGAAACCATGTGAGTCCCTAAATGGACAATAGAAGTTCCATTTGATGTCACAAATATAGGGGGGACATTTGAATACAAAATACTTTTTGATCTCAAGATCTAAAAAAAAATGACAAGCATGGTGCTTTCGAAGAATATGGTGGTTTATCTCAATGTGGATCCAAAGTGAACACACTTTAAGTCACATTAGATGAACTATCAAGGTACAAGGAAATTGGATTCTTATGTACCAATGAGGTTCAAAGAATTATCCATCCCTAAAGTGAAGATATAAATTGGACTAGTGATTGAGCTTTAAGGAAAAAATTTCTTGAGGCTTCAACCATGTGGACCAGAAATGAGCTTTTCAGAACTCAATTTGGATGCACTTATTTAAATCTCTCTTGAAATGCTCTAATCTTCGACTAGAAAGATGTGTATTGGTGTCCTATTGATATCGATATCAACTAAACAAAGCAATGTAGAGAATATCGAAAGGTGTCCATGTCATGTGTTGTTCATTCCATAGAGGAGATGAGTGCTAGATATAAATAACTAAGGTGACCAAATTGGAGTTGTTCACGTTAGTTTTTGTAGCATCAGATGTGTTATAGCCTTGAAATTTGGTGGAGAGGCTAGAATACATGAGATCTCCAAAACCCAGAAATCGTTTCTGGAAATTTCACCTAGAAATGACTTAATTGGATTATTAACCAGTTTTTAAATATTTCTGAAGTCTAAACTTAGGGAAATGGTTAATTAATCAGTATTAATTAAGTCAAGGCGAGAATCATCTAGAAAATCACATGGATTGATCCAGAGATGATCCTAGCCATCGATTATGTTTTAATCTTAGGCGTTGGTGCTCCAACAGAGGATTATAAGAGGAGGTCGATGTGGTGATGGAGAACACACTTGAGCAGTTTGATTTCTTGGTAGATCGATTTTTAGAATAGTAACAGTCAGTTGTCGAAGAGAGATGAAGATCGAAGTAGTGAGTGAGGGGTAGAGACAGTGAGACTAGAGGAAGTATTCAAGATCCAGTGAGTGCATTTGCATAGAGGCAGAAGAGCCATAGAGAAGCTTACATAGGGGGAGCGCAACAAATTCTAGAGGCAAGTTTGATTTGCTGAGATGGAAAGACGTCTTCAGTTCCAAAGGTCAGGAAGGAGTCGCAAAGTGTCGTAGAATCATTTTCCCAGCTAGTAGAAGGCATAATGACTTCTTCAGATATCGGGCAGAGGCTTGACATCAAGCAAGTTGCGTAGACACTGATGCAGAGGGTCAGAGGGTCGAATTTCTGAAGGCAAGTTGTGTCGGGGATTACGTTTGGGGTGAGGAAATTTCTCACTAGATTTTTTTCCAGTATTTGTCTCTATAGAATTGCCAAATTTCTTCATCCGGTTGTACTCAAAATTTCTCACTACTGCATAGTAATAAAACCCTCAGTTGTTGCACTGGTTTTCCCACATTGGATTTTTCCAGACACTTTTGTCCAAAAATATTTGTGTTAATTTTATGTGTGCATGTTAGCATTTCTCAGCTTCCAACATTTTATTTTTGCACATAATTTTATTTGTGAAGGTTGCAGTGTATTTATTTCGATATTTTCCGTAGCAAATAAATTGTTAATTAATTAACAATTAGGAGAAATAATATCAGTTGCTACAATAGGGTTCCAGTTTGGAAATTTCACATGGTATTAAAGCACAGTTGATCAGCTAGATAACTCAAAAGAAAACAGAAGGAATTATGTTGCTCAGTATGGGCAGCAGGCCAAAATTCGCAAGGGCAATGCAGCCTTTTTCCAGGAGGGCGAGTTGCTTGAGGAAGACCAATTTTTCTAAGATAAGGGAAAAAAAACTGATCCTTCTAGATCGAGTGATTCTAGAGGCAGAGGGAGCAGCTCGAATTTTTCATTAGGTAGATCTCTAGCTGGATGCAAATGTTTTTGTAGTGGTTCGCTAAAGCAGAGCCAACGTCAAGGTGGAAGAGAGAAGAGCACACACAAAGGGAGATTTTTCCTCAGGGAACTTCTAGCCTCAAGAAATTCGTTTTTCCTTGTAGATCGACAATAGTTATGAGAAATTCTTCTCACTCCAAAAGGGAGTGCGAGCAATTGGGCAACATCCAAGCATTAGGAAAGAGGAATTTTTCGACATTTTGTTGAGATGGCCACTACTAGGCTTCGTGATCAGGACAGGTTGGATGGAGCTTCCAACTACATCATATGGAAGGCAAGATGTCCTTCCTTCTACAAGAATATGGCATGAAAGCCTACATTGATGTTATAGTGGCGGTTCCTCAAGATGCATATCAATAGAAAGAATACAAGAAGGAGATGGCGTGAGTGAAGCGGTTGAGCCCAGATGGAGTCAGGGATCATGTTGTATCACATATAGCTAGCAAAGATACTGTCAAATAGATTTGGGATGCTCTCTCCACGTTGTACCAGGGTACTTCCGAGCAATGGAAGATGTACTTAGTGGAGAAGTTGAGACTCATCCAGATGCAAAAAGGGGAAGGCATAGACCCCTTCCTTACCAGGATTCAGGAGGTACGAGACTAGCTGTCAGTTGTTGGGGTAATGCCTCAACCCACAGAGATAGTGCAATTGGCACTCAATAGTGTCTCAGAGGATTGGTAGGTCTTTGTCCAAAGCATATTGGGCGGAGATAAGCTACCACACTGGGATAGAATGTGGGTTGATTTGCAACAAGAGGAGTTGAGACAAGCTCTACTAAAGAGCTCCATCAATGGCAGCATCAACAAATCGAAGCCGGTGAAGGAGGAGGAGAATTTGGCCCTCGCATCAAAGGGTCCAATTAAGGGACAGGGGAGCAGAGAAAGAAGAAGAAGGACCTGTCAAAGGTCAAGTGCTTCAGGTGAGGTGAGCTCGGTCACTACATTACCCAGTGTCCTCTCAGGAAGAAGGACAAAGAGGAAAAGTAGGACCAGCAGGCAATTTCAGCAGAGATCGATAGAATTTCCTCTAGGTTGGAGGAAGACTTTGCTATGTTTATTGATATATCTCCAAGAGTGAGGTGGGCTAACTTCGTGTTGTATCCCCAGAGTGCTACAGTTGGGCAGGATCCTTGAGGAGTCCACCTAATGGATCATTACCTGGCTACGGGGGCCCACATTATTCAGTAGCAAGATGGATCAGTGACATTTGATGCAATCAGAGACCGAGTGACAGTTGCAAAGACTAGTAGTAGTCAGATGCGGGGAAGCACAGTGCATTTTTGAAAGCAGAGCTGCTAGCTCAGTACAGAGTTGGCAGCAACGCATATTTTTTAGTGACAGTGTAGATGTTAGTAGTAGTCAGAAACTCGAGAGACATATGCATCATACTAAACACAATTTATTCAGTATTTTGGATGCTTTTCAGTTGCAAACGTTGTAGTTGCAACAAAAACATATGAGAGGGAGTTGAAGTGCAGATGTAGTGTTGGCAATAGTATGGCAGTTCCAGCAACAACACATATGTAGTGTATATCAAAGTTGCACAGTTGTTGGTGGGAAGTATGGCTAGAAATCAACAGCGTGATAGGAGATAATGCAGAGACATGGTGTTGTGGCAGGGTGTGCAACACTAGAAAACATTCCTTGCTAAGAGTGAGTGTTAGTTTTTGTAGCATCAAATGTGTTCTAACCTTGAAATTTGGTGGAAGAATACATGAGATCTCCAAAACCTAAAAATTGTTTCTCGAAATTCCACCTAGAAATGACCTAATTAAATTATTAACCAATTTTTAAATATTTCCTGAGTCTAAACTTAGAAAATATGGTTAATTAATCAATATTAATTAAGTCAAGGTGAGAATCATCTAGAAAATCTCATGGATCGATCAAGAGATGATCCTAGCCATTGATTATGTTTTAATCTTAGTCGTTGGTGCTACAATAGAGGATTATAAGAGGAGTTCGATGTGGTGATGGAGAACACACTTGAGTAGTTTGATTTCTTAGCAGATCAATTTCTAGAGTAGTAACAATTAGTTACCAGAGAGAGCTAGAGATCGAAGCAATAAGTGAGGGGCAAAGACAATGAGACTAGATGAAGTATTCCAGATCTAGTGAGTGCATTTGTAGAGAGGAAGAAGATCCACAGAGAAGTTGACGCAGGGGCAACGAAACAACTTCTAAAGGCAAGTTCGATTTGCTGAGAGGGAAAGACGTCTTTAGTTCGAGAGGTCGGGAAGGAGATCTAGAGTGCCAAAGAAGCATGTTCCCAGCTAACAGGAGGCATAACGACTTCATTGGAGACCAGTCAGAGGCTTGGCGTGAGTCAGGTTGCGCAGAGGTTGATGTAGAGGGTTAGAGGGCAGAATTTCTGAAGGCTGGTTGTGTCGGGGATTGCTTGTGGGGTGAGGAAATTCCTCACTAAATTTTTGCCAGTATTTTTCTCTATAGGATTGCCAGATTTCAGCATCCAGTTGTACTCGGAATTTATCATTGCTACATAATAATAAAATCCTCAACTGTTGCACCAGTTTTATCGTATTGGTTTTTTCCAGGGACTTTTGTCCAAAACTAATTGTGTTAATTTTATGTGTGTGTGCTAGCATTTCTCAACTTCCAGTGTTTTATTTTTTCACAAAATTTTGTTTGTGAAGGTTGCAGTGTATTTATTTTGATATTTGTCGTAGCAGATAAGTTGTTAATTAATTAACAATTAGGAGAAATAATATCATTTGCTGCAATAGGGTTCCATTTTGGAATTTTCACAGTCCATTTTCTTGAACTTGTGTATCATCATCACCACCTGACATATAATTGAAGTAATGAATGGGGCAATTCCAGACTCCATGAGACTGATCCTTTTAGGAACTAGTATCTTAGCATGAATGTGATTGGAAAACATAAAATCATGTACCCTCTCTATTTGGTTAAGATTTACTACTTGAAACTATGGTCCCCAAATATTTGACCCATATAATAGTGTAGGTGTGACTAACAAGTGAAATATGTGGATCTTGATTCAAATGACTTGAAATCGAAGTTGGAAACAATACTTATCAAGGTGGCATGGCTCTTGCATGTTCTATAAAATAGAACTCCTAGATACATGTATGATGTAACAAACTCAACCCTCTTACTTTTGTAAATCAAAATCACTTAAAATACCTCTTTCTTAGATACATCAAACGTTATTTCCATTTTCTCTAAATTTACTTAAAGCCTATGATAGTAAAAAAAATCCCAAAATATTTGTGTCTTTGAAAACCTCTCCTTCAATGTTATATCATTTGCAAATATAAAACCAAGAATAAAATTCCAAAACACAAACAATGTTATTAAAATGTAGGGAATCTTAATGGGATGAAAAGGAAAAAAGAATAAAATTTCAACACGTAAAGGTTAGAAGGAAGGCACTAAAGATTCTTTTATTTAATTGTATAAATATTTGTTTTTTAATAGTACAATATGAAGGAGATGTGTAGTTTTCTTTGTTCTCAATATGAAGTTGATAGGTGACATTTAAATAAATATTAATAATAACAATAATTCAAAGTCAACCACAAATAAAATATTTCAATGTCAACTTTGTATAGTAACAATAATAATAATACTCTAATTTTAAGGTCACGAACCAAGCCAGACACCAAATTGTTGTATGAGACCCCCTTGTTTATTGAACAAGAGACCCTCCTCCCCTAGGGATTTGAGTGTTAAAGTCTATTAATGTGTAACTTACTCTTACCTCCTCTAGATTTGAACTTTTGAGGTGTAGCATACTTTTCCCTACTCTAGATTAGAACTTGTGAACTCTTACAAGGAAACACGTGGTCTTAACCTCTAGGTTGACTCAAGAAAGAAGTCGTTGAAAGTAAAGAAAAAAAATAAAAAAAATCTTATTATGTCTTAGAGATGCTTTTCACAATTCCTTTTATGCTAAACATGGAGTTGACAAGTAACATTTAAAAAAATATTAACAATAATAATAATACAAGCCACAATCTAATACTTCTACATTTTGACACTTTTGGGGCATATGTTTTGGTCAATTTTTTAGAAATCCATTAAGGATTTGTTAGAATGACAAGTGTGAGTCTTGTAGTATACACAATCCAATGCCTCAAGGGTTATTCAAGGTGCTAAATCCATTTATGCATTCAAAAGCACATTTTAAACAATTAGAAGTCATAATCTCGTCCAAATTTGTATCATCAAATTCTGATAAAAAACCAAAATAGAAGAGTTAGACAATGCCAAAATTCAATCTCAACCATAGATATAATATTTCAATGTCCATGTTAAGTAATATATATATATATATATATATAATTTTTTTATTTTTTTTTGCGTAAATACTAATTCTATTAAAAAGAGAAAATTATGTACATAGAGGTCGAGACCTCAGAGGGGGCAGATGCCAGCCCTCAGCCAGAGATTCAGAGACATACATTTCATGCTTTCTGCCTTTTTCAGATTACAGACTTCAAAAGATTTTGTGTTAGACCATGACCCACTGAAATATTTCTGTTCTGATTCTAACATGACATAGCTAACACCTTCATAGGTTTTACGAAGACGCATGCTATCATGCCCGCCATGAACAAAAAAGACAAAATAGTACCCATCAAACCCATAGTTGTAACTGCAAACAGAGAGCAGGTTGGCTAGTGCCACGAGCTTAAACAAGAACTTAAACCAGACACAGAACCAGAGACCTAGAAACGAAGACACATAGCAAAAAATACACAGAGCGAAGGCAAGAGTGCCACCCGTCGGTGATGAACCAGCCTTAGTCTGCATGCTGCGGAGAGTCGGGCATGTCCTTATCCACCTGGCTAGACGAAGCGACCTAGGTGACGAAACCATTGTCATCAATTCCTTCAATGCCGCCTTCAGGAGTAGTTACCAGGTTGAGAATGCTACCTGCACGATGAGTCGGTCCACAGGTAAGAATCTCGATCTGTGTTGAGTCGGCCGGATGCAGAGGCGCTTTAGAAACAGGGGTGTCATCTTGCATGTTGTCAATGTTAGACACCACCCCAGCCATTTCCCCCTGAAGGACACTATCTTCCTGAGATTGAGAGGAGGTAGTGTGGGCCGAGCTGGTAGGATTACTCTCTTCCTCAACAAGAATGACTGTGATGCTGGCAGACAACACATGCCTGTTGAGCCTGCTATGGAAGGTGAACCTGGTAGTCTAAAAGGAATTGTGCGGAAGAGGCCCAGCTTGACCCGAGGGCGGTGAGGATGGGGAGGCCGACGCAATGGGTATGACATTCTGCGGAGCAGGCCGAGAGGTTCTTCCTCTGTTCCCAGTGTTACCTCCTCGGCGCGGGACTCCTCGACGACGAGGCATTCTCAGAATGATAGACCAATTGAGAAAGGGAAGATGGCGGAGCTGACGGGAGAGAATCTGAGCGCAGAGGAGCCCAACAACACCAGTTAACCAGGCGAGCTTCCAAACAAGTTGAGCCAGGCAGGGGTGCGGGAAGAACCCCGAGCGGAGGTAAAATGAACCAGTGACAATGGCGTGAATCAGATATGGATCCATACGTAAAACCTGAAGCAAGAACTCTTGAACCAGGCGCTCATAAATGCCGATTTGTGCGACCAACATTCCGTTCTGCAGGTGATTAAATGCGCATGCCATTAAAATTGTCCACCAGCCAGATGCGCATGCCATGGAGGTCGTCCGCCAGCCAGGTGCAGGGCCAGCTGCCTGCTTTGTGCGGCCCCTCATAAATATCATTTATTAACACCCGCATCCGGGTATTATATATATATATATATATATATATATATATATATAGTGTTGTTGAGGGAGGTGTAATTCTTTTATTGGAAAATACGAAGTTGAAACATAGCATTAAAAAAGTTATTAAAAAAAATAGTTCAATGGTGCCATAAATAAAATATTTGAATATTACTTTCAACCAAAATGTTTAATAAAAATTCAAACACATCAATAATAATGTAATACATAAAATTATTTGGTACATTGATTTTAATTATATTTAAAAAAATGTTCTTCATGGGGCGTGAATGGGTGCACTCTTAAGGCACTTACCCTGTAGATGTCCCACCTACCTAACCCTTAACTAGAGGTTATAGTGGTAGTGTCGTAATTGATCCCTACCCCTAACTAGAGGTGACGTAGGAGCATCTCACCTCCAAGTAAAAAAAATTGACTAGATCTAGGGGTCATTCATTTATTGAGGGAGTTGGTTCCCTAATTGATAATTATTTGTAGTTTTCTATGTTTTAGGAATTTTATAAAGATTGTAATATTGATGTGATTTGGTGTATAATTGGATCTTCTTCTAAAAAGAAGTTTTGGGAGGTTGAGTGAGTTAGAGAGATCTTGGGATAGCATAAATTTCTTGATATGATTTTGTGGATCTAGAGGATCTAAAGATAGGTTCATTAGTTGAGTGAATTGTGGATCTGAACTAATTCTAGTTCAAAATCCTTTTGTATATTTTTGTAAGCCAAAAAAGCATTAAGAGAGCAATCACAGAGAGGAGAGGATTTGGAGATCGAGTTCGGCCACAAGGCCAATAAGGGCCAATACAATGTAAATTTGGCCAGAGGAGGGCCTTTTGTAAATTATGTGCATACATATTCATTAATAGAGGAAGCACTTTGCTTTGAGTGATTGAATGTGTGCAATTGAGCCTTTGTACACTATTGTGAATGCTTTTTGTAATTTTTGTTAGTCAATTTGTTATAGAATGATCACAGTTAAGCTCAAGAGAGATTGAGTGCAAAAGGAACCCACGAGAGTATACAAAGATCACAGAAGCCGTGAAGAATGAAATTCTTCCTTGAACAAAGCCAAAGTTTTGTAGAGAGGAGAAGTGCAATAGAAGCGTGGAGACTTTAGAGGTCGGAAGGAAGTCATAGAGAATGGAAGTCTGAAGTGAATCTTGTGTAGGAGTAGCTCAACATTGGTTGAGAATATAAAGAAGGTGTAACATAAGACTTGGCTTCTTAAAGGTTGACAGGAGTATGAAAATTGACGACGTTGGGAAATAAAACTTGAAGTTTTGTCATAATAGTCCCATCAAGAGGCAGTGTCGACTTGAAGGTTCTTTCCTGGATGATCAAAGTGGAGTGCATGAGCTGAGCAGTTGGGGTGACGAGGACCGAGCTGACGTGTAAGGTCACCAATAAGAAAACAGTTGGGTTAGTGTGGAGTGTGAACATGATTGCGAAAATAATGTTGACTTATCTTGGAAGGTTAACACAACATATGAGTTAATGGCTAGGAATGTTATTTAGTAGAGGGCGAGATTGATTATAAGTGATGGGAACATTTATGTCTCTTAGATTCTATCTTCCCCGATGATTCTAAGAAGTGTGCACGAAAGAGAACAAGTGGGTTGACTCAGCGCCAGGCCAACATGGAAGATTGATCAACGTGAAATGAGTCGGGATGATACAGAGAAATCTCATTAAGAGACGAGGCTAACAAGGGGCCCACAAGTACTATTTATATTTCACAAAGGAAAAAGGGATGTGCGCGCTTTTTATAAGGATTGGGGACAACAATTAATAGAGGCTGAGGACGACATAATTTGATGGGAGAAACTCCGTTACCTGGAGTGTATCTCCCAGAGTAATTCAGAGCTGCACGCTTTTGGAATAGGCGGGATGACACCAAGCCTGGCTGACGTGTAAAGGGAAGCACCATGGAGCTATTCCATTGGCGGATAAAGGAATGGAATATAACAAAAAGGATCGAAGGCCAATGTCATAAACTTTGGTCACTTGCGAGCTAGCAAGAGCTTTGGAAATAAAGGAAAGAGGGTAAGTAGGGACTTAAGCCGACGTTATAAATAAAAAGGTAAGGGATTAAGCGATATAGAACCTTCGCTCCACAATGGTGATTTGTGTATAAAGAGCTTCAACTACGACGGTTCTTTATGAAGGATTGGTTTAGAAACCCGAACCCACACAATGTATTGGAATGAGTTATATCACCCATGAACGGGTCAACAATTGTGGAATTTAAAAGGGTCTGAACCATACCCTTATGACTCCTCCCACTTGGTTTAACGAAAAGGAAGGGATTTATCTCCCATAATTCAGCTTTAAAGGAAGCACTGGTTGGGATGAAGTTGGGCCTTGTGGGATTTAAAGCTGACATATTGGCACAATGGGTGTTTTCCTGACATCAAAAGGTTATAATGGTAGTATCATATTCAATCTATACTAGTTGTTGTCGAAATTGACCCAATATCATGTGAGTATAAGATAAGTTAAATTACCTATTCATCTAATTACAATAGAAACAAAAAATACCTATGCATTAAAAAATATTTATTTATTAATATGTATTAATATAATGCATCGAACACTTCAAACCTTATAAATTACATCTATATTAGGTAAATAATGCATTAGAGAGACAAATTACATACATATTGAGATTAATAACATGAAATAAAATATTTAAATAAAAATATGAAAAACACAATACCAAAAAATAATAATTATAATATGAGTAGAATATTAAAAAAAATATCTATCATTGTGTAAAATTATTTATTTATTTTCTATTAAATTGATACCAAATTTATAATATTAAAATCTTTTGGTAGTGGTTTGTCAAATTGGAAACTAAACTAATGATAAAAGTTAATGTTTTTTATCCCAAATGTCCATCTACTAACAAACTCCTTACATAAAAAAATGATCCACTACCCAAGATTTTATTATACAATATATTATGACACAATACTGCTAGAAAAACCATAAGCTAGCTAAAACCATAAAAAAGATGTGGAAATCTCAATGGTATTTGGAACAACTAATTTAACTTGAGGTGTAAGATTTGGCCAATTCATCATATTCTTTCACCCCTAAGAGGATAAGAAGATATCTATTAATGCCAATAAATTAAAGTGTGTGTGTGTATATATATATATAATAATAATAAAATCATATATATATATATATATATATCTATAAAATAAAAAATAAAAAAATCATTGATATTATGGAAAATATTATCAAACTTATTTTAAATTTGAAAATAACATAAATAAGAAAGATAATACGAGTCCACGGGGTGTTGGATAGACGGTGATTGGATATTCTATTAAGGCAATTCTTGATGTGAAGTCATTGGTTCAATTCCCTGCCCCAATAGGGATGATGTATTAAATGCATTAGACATGTTGAAAATATAATCCTAGCCAATTTAAAAAAAGAAAGAAAGAAAAAGATAATACAAAATATAATAATATGATAATCAAATTTTTATAATCTAAAATAATATTTAAATTGATACATCAATCTATCTTTTAAATTATGATTTAGTGTCTAATTTTATAATTATAATGTACATTTATCCCGACTTGAAATTTTCCAGGGTAAAAACTTTTTAAAATATAACAATTATAAATGTATGAAGAGATCTAATTACTTTCCCATACGAAAAATTTGAAATTAATTTTTTATTTTTATTTTTATGCTACACTATAAGAAATTTATTGATTAAATTAATTACTTTAAAATTTAATATTCTATAAAAGTAAAATACCTTTATTATATATTTAAATAAAAAATAAATATATACTCATTATAAAATATTATAATTTAATTAAATATGTAGTTCATATTTTCTAAATGAAAGTTGTATATTAATTTATAATTATAATAATATAATTAAATGTAAATTTAAAATAAATTTACATTATAACAAATTTATTACTATATGTAGTTGATATTTTTTAAATGAAGACCGGACAATTTTATTTTTAAAATGAAAATTGGATAATATATATTTAATTTGAATATTATATTTCTAATAATATAGTTGAATTTAAATTTTAAAAAATAAAATTGGATAATGTATTATTTAATTTGAATATTATATCACTAATAATATAGTTGGATTTAAATTTAAAATAAATTATAACAAACGTGTTAGGCTTAAATTATTTAAATAAATTTTGATATATAATTATTATAAAATAATATAATTGAAATATTTTTTAGGCAATTTTATCAAACTTATTTTAAATTTGAAAATAGTATAAATAAGAAAGATAATAAGAGTCTACAAAGTGTTGGATAGACGGTGATTGGGTGCTCTATTAAGGCAATTATTGATGTGAAGTCACTCGTTCAATTCCCTCCCTCGATAATGTATTAAATGCATTAGACATGTTGAAGATGTAGTCTTGCCCAATTTTAAAAAAAAAAAGATAATACAAAATATAATAATATGATAATCATATTTTTATAATCTAAAATAATATTTACTTTGATACATCAATCTATCTTTTAAATTATGATTTAGTGTCTAATTTTATAATTATAATGTAAATTTATCATGACTTTAAATTTTCAAGATAAAAATTTTTTAAATATAAAAATTATAAATGTATGAAGAGATCTAATTACTTTCACATACGAAAATTTTGAATTTTTTTTCTTTTTAAAATATAAAAATTATAAATGTATGAAGAGATCTAATTACTTTCACATACGAAAATTTTGAATTTTTTTTTTTAATACTACCCCATGAGAAATTTATTAATTAAATCAATTGCTTTAAAATTTAATATTTTATAAAAGTAAAATACCTTTCTTATATATTTAAATAAAAAATAAGTGTATACTCACTATAAAATATTATAATTTAATTAAATAAAAGTTTGTGAGAAAAGTATTTCGGTGTAAATAAAAGTTGTATATTAATTTATATTTAACTTGAATATTATAATTATGATAATATAATTAAATTTAAATGTAAAATAAATTTACATTATAACAAATTTATTACTACATCTAGTTGATATTTTTTAAATGAAGATGGGACAATTTTATTTTTTAAATGAAAATGAAAATTGGGTAATGTATATTTAATTTGAAAATTATATCTCTAATAATATAGTTGAATTTAAATTAAAAAAATAAAAAATAGATAATATATATTTAATTTAAATATTATATCTCTAATAATAGAGTTGAATTTAAATTTAAAATAAATTATAATAAATATGTTGGTTTAAATTATTTAAATAAATTTTGATATATAATTATTATAAAAGAATATAATTGAAATATCTTTTAGGCAATTTTTTATTAAAATTATATAATATAATATTTAATTTGGATATCATAAATATCCAAATTAAATATTAGGATATCAGGTGCACACATTCCTTATCTTTTTCTTTTTCTAATACATATTTGCTAATATAATTTCAAGTATGAATATTTCACCACAGTTACCAAAGATTACCAAGGGAAGACCTAGCACAGTTACTCTACAAGGCCTTTATGAGTATATAGAGTCTTTAGAGAAATGTAGAGAAGAAAGAGAAGCCAAGCTACAAAAAGAGTTAGAAGCCATGCTGGAAAATAAATTTGCATCTCTTGAAGACACGATCCAAAAACAAATAGAAAATAAAATAGAACTACTAGAGAATAAGATGGAGGCAATGGAGACTAGACTGCAGGTTATAGAAAAACATAACCAAGATACTAACCAACCATCCCTGCAAGGAGATGCTGATACTTTAGAGAGTCTTAAAATGAAAGACATGATTAAAGAACTAGAAGAAAAAGTTAATAGCCACCTCACCCTAAATAATGTGGTAGATAAGTTAGATATCAAACCAATTAAAGATGAAATGAAAAAATTAATAGAATTAGACCACGAACGTAACAAAAGGGCCTTAAACCTTATAATATTCGGTTTAAAAGAGGAAGTAGATGAGGATAATTTAGCCTTAGCCCAGACAGAACTACATAATAGTTTACAAATTGAAACATTGTGTCTCACAGAAGCAACAAGGTTGGGGAAATTAACCGAGAATAAAGGAAGACTAATCCGCATAAAGGTGAGCTCCACTGATCATAAGCATGACATACTTAGTAAAACCTCAAGTCTAAAAGGAACGGGAATATTCATAAATGAAGATCTCATTCCAGAAGACCAAGCAGAATTAAGAAAGGAGGTTCAAAAGGTAAAAGAAGCTAGAAAGGAAGGAAAATGGGCAATAATCAGAAATAGAAAAGCCTTTATTCAAGATAGAAACCAAAAAGATAGTAATCAATAGCAATTAAACATGCTCCGGATCCTTTCTTGGAATTGTCGGGGCTTCCCATGGAACAAAGGCCCCAAGCTAAGTTGGATTTCAAATGATGTTGATATTATTTTGCTTGTTGAAACTTGGGAGCACGAAGAATCTAAGGTCCCTAACATAGATGGCTTTACGCTATGGTCTACCTGGAACAAGCGATCCTCTCGTAGAGGCATTGGGGGAATAGCTTGTTACATTAAGAAGAACATCTCCCCCCATGTTAGGATTTATAAAAACGACCCTTACAACCAATATAGTTGGATAGAGATCAAAGACATTAATAATAAAAAGTCCTACATAGCAATATGTTATTTTCCCCCCATTAATTCTAACTTCTATAAGAAGAAGAATCTAGATAAAACTAACCCTTACAATGGTTTAGAGAATGATATTTCTAGCCTAAGGAATGACGGTAATATCCTTTTAATAGGTGACTTTAATGCTCGAACTTCAAACAACCAAGCTATTATTCTAAGTAATCATTCCAACCCTAATCCTCTTTGATTAGACGAAGACCCTACTCTGGCTAGCAGGTACAAAAGGAACTCTGAAGATCTCGGGGAAAATTTGTTTGGGTTGGAGCTAGTCAAGCTTTGTAGTGCTCAGGATCTCATAATTTGCAATGGTCTAAAGAAGTGGCCCAATTCTAGCAAGATGACCTGCATCCATGGACTTGGTAGCAGCGTGGTAGACTACGTTATTTCCGATCTCCCATTATACAACGAAATAATAAATTTTGACATCTTAAACGACCACGAACCTGACTCTGATCATAGGCCTTTACTTATAACTCTCAATTTTGTCATGCATAGAGTTCCCATAGAAAATAATACTTATAGCCAAAAGAACTTAATATTTGATAGAAATAAAAATGATCTCTTTCTAAATGAATTAAAAACTAATTTGCTTCCTTTATCTAATATAGACAACATAGAAGACTTCTATCATAATTTTACTACAACCCTCTCATATTCTATTAACAAGTTCTCAATTGAAGTTTCAAATAATAAAAGAAATAGCAAAACCAATCCATGGTATGACAAAGATTGTAAAAGTGCAAGGAGAGCAATTAAGGAAGCTGTTGATGAATCTCTTAAAATGGACAAGATAAAAATATACAAAGCCCTAACTAAAAGGAAAAAGAGGCAGTACATTCGCCAAAGACAGGAGAATCTCTTACACCTCTCTAAGGTAGCTCCTAAGAAATTTTGGAGGCAGATTCTAACTAGGAAGACTAAGGATAATAATAAAATTGCTCTTCACGATTGGAATTCCTATCTTAAAAAGCTTTATGAATCTCCAAATGTCATGGATAATTTGGAAACCCTTCTCACAACGAAAGAAGTTTTCTCTTTAGAAGACATTAAGTTTGGGGTTAATCGCCTCGCTAATGGGAAAGCTAAGGACATTGAAGGTTACCAAGCGGAAATCTTAAAAATTGGAGGTCCTGTCCTCATCCCCCACATCCACAAGCTTTTCAATCAAGCAGTCAAGCAAGGGTTCCCTAAACCTTGGACTGAGAGCCTCATTATCCCTATTTTTAAAAGTGGGGATACAAATAACCCCTCTAATTATCGAACAATTATGATCAGCCCTCTCTTAGCCAAGTTATATGGTAGTATTTTGGAAAAGAAGTTAAGCATATGGCTTGAAAGTGAAGGTAAGCGGGCTAAAGGCCAAGCAGGTTTCAGAAGGCATCACTCAACAATAGACCACCTTGTTACGCTTAGGATCATTGTGGAGGAATTTCGTAATGATAAATCCAATTTATTTTGTTGCTTTGTGGACTTTAGAAAGGCTTTCGATACGGTTCCTAGATACAACCTTTGGAATAGATTAAAAGAGCTAAAGGTTCCTCTCGAGTTGAGAGCTGCCGCTATAAGGTTATACGAGAATGTAATTGCCAAGCTAAAGAGAAATGAAGGGTGGTCGAAAGATATTAAGTGTAACATCGGAGTTAAACAAGGTTGCCCCCTCTCCCCTACCCTATTTGGCATTTACATCGATAAGCTCGAAGGCTATTTAGAGGAAGCAGGATGTGATGGCACGATCTTAGCTGGGATAGTCGTCATCCTTCTTCTTTATGCTGACGATATTGTTCTTTTGGCAAGGTGCCCATCTGATCTTAATAAGCAACTCAGACTTCTTAAGGATTTCTGCTCTACCATGGGTATGACTGTTAACACTGACAAAACAAAAGTTATGATTATCAAATCCAAGGACACTTACGCTAATTTTATGTATGACAATAATAACTTGGAGGAAGTGTATTCTTACAAGTACCTAGGAATTGATATTCATCACAAGCTCAACTGGAACCATAGCATTGAGAAAAGGATTAATGGGGGGTGGAAAGCCTACTTTGGTCTTGAAAATAATTGTAAAATAGCAAACCTTGTAATGTGGGATAAAAAGAAGTTCCTCTTTGAAACTTTAGTCACTCCTGTTATCTTATATGGCTGTGAGGTTTGGGGTTGCAGCATCTCCAGAGAATCATGGAGAAAGATTGAGCAAATCCAGAAGCGTTTTATTACTTATAACTTGAAAATTAAAAGTAATACACCCTATCCTATTCTCCTTATAGAAGCAAGTCTTTCCCCTATTGAGAGCCTAGCTATGCTTAGGTTTATGTTGTACAAGCACAAAATCAGTAACATAGACGATCATAGACTTCCTAAGCTAGCTTTAAATTCTAGCCAAAACCACCTAAGGCTCAATCGAGGGTGGCATAAAGACACAAGGGCCTGGTTAAAGTATTGGGAGATCAACGAAAATGATGCTTTGCAAAACATAAATAACATTAAAGATATTGTTACTTCTAAGTTCAAAGAAAAAATGTGGTGTGAGAAAGACTTAGCGGCTAAAAGAAAATTAAGTTATTATAAGAAGGTCATCAACCCCATCCTAGAAGATCAAAAGTATCTCTCTATTTTAACTAGCTCAAAGAAGAAAATTAATATAGCAAAGATTAGAACAAATTCTCATGAGCTCCATAGTGAAACAGGTCGTTGGGCAGTTCCTAAAACGCCATGGACGGAAAGGATCTGCCATATATGTGAGAATAGGAACATCGAGGATGAAAACCACTTCCTCTTAGAGTGCCCCACGTATAACCACATTAGATCTCAGTTTCACAATCTTTGTTACAATACTGACCTTCCTAGCCTTTTACAATGTCAAAATTATAGTGAGCTCGGGAGGCTTCTCTCCAAGCTTTTTGAGCATAGGAATAAAATCTTAAATCAAAATAGATAATTTGTTTCTTTAGGTCCGATAGACCATTATTTGGTCTCAGCGGACGTTAACCATCATCATCATCATCATCAATAATATAATTGAATTTAAAATTAAGATAACTTTTATATTATAATAAATTTATTAATTTAAATTAAATAAATTAAAATTGATTAAAATAAATATTTTTAATATATATATATATATATAACTTAAAATAATATATATATATATATATATATATATATATATATATATAACTTAAAATAATATATAATATATATATATATATATATATATATATATATATATATATATAACTTAAAATAATATAATCTAAACTTATAGTTAGTAATTTTTAAATAATTTATATTTAATTTGAAAATAATGTCATGTTGATGGCAATTTTTGTTTTATTTATTTATTAAATAATAGGAAGAGTATATATATGTATGAATTTTTTTTTGTTCTAGTTAAAGGATTATGAAGTGTCATGTAAAATTTGGTGAAAGCTATTTGGTTAGGTGATAAAGATATTAACTAAAGATTTGATTTGTTGTGGCCAAAGAATTATAAAATGCGATATAAAAATGGATGAAAGCTAAGTGATAATGATTTTAATTAAAGATTTCACTTATTTATTATTAGTTAAAGGTAATATATTTAAAAAAAATTGATATTAATATATGTTTTAATTTTTCACAATTCTATTTTGCTAAAAAAATATTAAATATATTATATGAAAAGTGATAAAAAAAAGGTATGTTTATTGATGAGTTCTATGATTTATTTTTGGGAATGTTATTTTTTTTTTTTTTTTGTTTTGTTTTGTTTTTTTTATGAATTTGAATTTTTATAATTTATTATAATTAAATTTGGTTATATAATTGTAAAATTAAAAAAAATTATTAATCACATTGTTATTTATAAATAAATATAAATATAATATTAGTAAATTATTTTTATTATAATAAAAATAGATTATATTAATATTTAATATTTATAATTTTATTAATTTAAAATGATTTACTTAAAGTTAAATAAAATAATGATTTTTTAATTATCATTTTAAATATTAAAAGAAAAAATTCAAATATTTAAATTTCATATTAATTAATGAAAATAATACATATTAAAAAAATAAAACAAATATTAATATAAAATTAATTTTATTCATGTTTTTTTGAAGTAATATTAAAAAAATAAAACAAATATTAATATAAAATTAATTTTATTCATGTTTTTTTTAAAGCAATATTACATTTGATTGTAAAAAAGATTACATTATTTTTCATTCATTAATAATAATTGTTTTCAAAAAGGTAAGATTAATTAATTGTTTTCAAAATGGTAAGTCAAAGCTAATTCGGAATATGAAGAGTTACTAACAATGTAAATATTTCTCCCGGATCCGGGTGGCACCAACGACCTTACTGTTTCCCATGCAAGGAGTTAATGTCCGGTACTGCCAGCTGCAGAGCAGCGTGGCCTCCCGGGACGTAAACTCATGCAAGCAGGGGAAGGTTATTAATGTTGCGTTGATCGACGCAACATTCCTACTGTTATAATCATGCCGCTCCATAGTTCTTTCACCATGCCTTGTGCTCAGTTGCGCGGTAACGGAACCTGGTTTGCGGAGGCTGTTGGTGATGGACTAATTCTGGTTCACTGCCGCGAGCTCCAAGCCAACTCTATCAAGGGTAATTTCTCCCCTGTTCTGGATTCATGCATTGTGTTGTTGTCTGCAAGTTCTGTGGTCGTCTGTAAGTTCTGTTATTTTGTATTGTCGGTTGCAAGCTCTGTTGGGCATCCCTCTCGCCTCAATCGACTCTGTCCTGTTGGTTCTCCCGTCCATAATCCATTTGCGCCCTACCTCCTGTCTGTCATCATGGTTCGCTCGGGCAAGAGGCAACGTTCAGGGGGGCGTCGTGATAGTCGCTTGCATCCTCCAGTTGGTCATGCCATGGAAACTGCGCCGGAACCCTTCAATCCCTCCCCCGTCCATGAAGCTGGGCCTTCTATAAGTTCTGGTCGTAAGCCTATCCCGAACAGTGCTTTCCAAACCACGCACTTTAAATTTCAAAGTAATTTGCATAGGCCCCTGGTCACTGCTCACATCACCATTATTCTTTCGGAAGAGGAAAACCAAGTCTCCCCTTTGGCCTGCATCGCCCCTGATCCTTCCCCAAGCAGTGAGCATTCCTCGGACAAAGACAGCATGGAGAATTGGAAAAATGAGAAGTTTGAACAGGAGGAATTTCTCAAAAATCTTCCTCCCCTTGAAGATACAGGACCTGCGGCTGAGGACGGGACTCATGGCGAGGCAGGCCATGCCATGGCAATCCCTGGCAGTGACTTGAGTGGCAATGAAGGTCTGAAGACTGGTGATATAGGTCTGGCTGAGAAGAAGAACCATGGCCCGACAAAGGAGAAGTAGCGCCACTTGGGACTGTCTCTTTTTGTTTCGGCTACTGTTTCAGGCTCGCGGTCAAGGTTCAGTGCTAATGTCCTACTGTTTTTGGCTCCCAGATGGGAATTTGGTGACACATTATGTGCTGGGTTGCAATGTTTTTGTGTTTCTGTGCTGGCTCAGTTCTCCTTCTCGGCAACACATATCTCTTTTTATGTCTGTTATCTGGTTTCTTGATCTTTGTAACTGATTTCCCCAGCTTATGTCTGTAAAGGGGCAGTTCTGTTCTGTCGAGTGCTTCCAAGCCTCGATACTATGTAAAAATATTTTACCTTACAGTTAATAGAAGTTAGTATTTGCAGAGAAAAAAAAAACAATGTAAATATTTCAATATTATTATAAATATTTGGAACTTTATTAAAAAAATATTAATAATATTTTTCTCAATAATGCGTCTCAACTCTATGTAGAATAATATTTTTCTCAATAATGCATCTCAACTCTATGTAGAATATGGAAAGATTTATACCACTCCTTCATACTAAAGTATACAAAATTACATTTAATCCAATAAAGCTAATCAAATATGCATATTTATTTTTGATTTTATTATAATCAATAATAATTTTATTTCATATAATTAACCATAAACCCACATTATTATAAAATTATATAAAAAATTAAAATTTTAATTAATTTAAAATTATAAACTATTTATTAAAATTAATTAAATAATAAATTAAAATGTCACTAAAATATTTAAAAATATATTCATTTATATATAAATCTTAAATATATTAAAACATATTAATTTCTAAATAAAACTTAAATATATTAAAGTACACATAAAATTGATTTTTTTATTAAATTGGTGAATTATTTGTAAAATCATTTTAATATCAGATTAATATGAAAATAAAAATAAAAATATATTAAATTATACACAAATTTAAATATTTAATTATATATCAAACAACAACAACATTTAATTAATTATATATAAATCATATATTTATAAAATAATAATATTTTGGTGTTGAAGGACTGTAACTTAAAGTGTATGGTATATATTTATGTTTCGAGTTGTGGTGAATTTGAATCTCAGGAGACATTATAATTTGGAATAATGTGTTTTTACTTGGTGAAATAAAGATTACTTTATTACAGGATTACTATAGTGTGAAATAATGTGTTTTATTTGGTGAAATGAAAATGACTTATTACAGAATTATCTCTAGGTAGACCAACTAATGGTTTTTTTAAAAAATGGTTAAATAAATTTAATAGTTAAAAATATATGATTTTTTTAATTGTAAATTTAAATTTAAAAAAATGATAAAGTATGATTTTTTATAAATTTTAACAATTAAATCATTTTGCTTAATATAAATTGTAAAAGATAAATTGTCAATTAAAATTGTTTTGAGTGGTTAAAGAGAATCACTGTTATCTTCCCCATCTAAATTTAAATCCCTGAAAATAACATGATATTATCTGCTCCACCCAATTTTAATCCCTACCAATAACATAATCCTAATAAATATTATTAATTACTCAATGCCTCTAAATATTATTATATTAACCCTCACCCTGTCACTCCAGCTCTGGCTTTACAGAGATTGATTTCCTTCCCAAGAGTAATTTTCCAAAATGCCAAAAAAACAAAATATGAACCCAAAAAAATACTGAGCGTTTAACCCAGTAACGTGCTCCACATTTAGGCATGCTTACTTTTCTGGCGTGACCCACATTCGTTTTCTGAAACTGGCAAGGACGACGTCCTTGGGGTCTGCGGTGTACAAGCGACAAAAGTTTGAGTTGAGTTCGGTTGTTTGCAGAAACTCTGGCGCTGCTGTTAGATGTCAGAGACGAGATTGGGTATGAGTATCGGCGACAGAGGGGGTGGGATTTGAGATTTTTCATGATTTGATGAATGGGTATCCAGTTCTGTCTTTGGATTCTGAATTCCTGGGGTCTGGGATTTCTCATTAATTGATGAATGGGTATTCAGTTCTGAATTCCTGTAAATTACTATATGTGTCCCTGCTCTCGAGGCACAATAGCATCCAGAAACATGTTGAACATGGCCGCTAGAAGTTATTGTCTGTGTTTGTTTGGATTTGGGAGTCTGAGGAACCACTGAGAAGGTGCAGCTGCAGTTTCTTGTTCTCTTTTCGGTTTTCTTGTGAGCAAGATGAATGTCGTAAAGTCGCAGGTCTGGCAGCCTTGTAATCGTAAGCGTTAGAATCAGCAGAAGCAGGGGCAAAGATCCAGAGGCGAGGCCATCCTGTTCCTTGAGCGTAGATCCAGAGGTCATCAATCCAGTCAGAGCCGAGCTTTTCCCTGTTTCTTCTTCTTTGCATTGTGTGCGTATTGAGAGGGAATGAGCTTGCAGAGCGTAAGAACTCGTGTGGGTAAGTATGAGTTGGGACGCACCCTTGGTGAGGGCAACTTTGGCAAGGTCAAGTTTGCTAAAAATGTGGAGACTGCTGAGATTGTGGCAATCAAGATCCTGGATAAAGATAAGCTCCTCAGACACAAGATGGTGGAACAGGTGCAATCTTCTTCCTTTTTCATCTTTAACTTCATTAATTTCTTCAATTACCCACATTGGTTATAGATCATTGCCTTCTGAAATTCAACTGTTCTATCTATCACTTTTTTTCATATGTACAGTAGCATTTCATAAGGTTAAGACCCTTTGAATTCCACCCGGTCGTTGGTTATAAGGTTAAGACCTTTGAATTCCTACAGCTTCCCTGGCATTTTAAGGCAGAGGACACCTGGTAATGGCTAATGGGAGTGTGAACAGGTTGGTTATGATCTCTACTTCCATGGCATTTTAAGGCCAGCACACTTGCTAATGGGTAGTGTGAGAAGGGAGGCACGAGGACACATGGGCTCCTCCTAATTCACTTTGGAAGGATGCAGGTTCCTTTCTTTTCTTATAAAAGTTTACAAGTCATATCAGTAAATTCACTTTTTGACTGTGGTGGGTTGAAAAGTACATAAAAGCCGAAACAAATTTAATGTAAGGGATTATATTGATAATTATAATCTATGTTTAATAGATTATTATTATATCTTCCCCACGGTAGGCATATAACATATTTAGTTATATTTTAGGGATATAACATATTTAGTTTTATTTTTGATTAAGTATTAGTTTGCTTTTGATTAAAATTTCATGATGTTTATTTATAGTTTAATTAAGTTTTTATTTTATTTTATTATTATTATTTAAATTTATTTATTTAAGGAATTTAGACTTCTGTGATCCATAACTTGTTTAGATAATCTTCGGCAAAATCACATAATAAATCGTTTGTCGACGCGTTTCGAACCAACCAGTGTGGTTCATCGTCAGGACAAGTTGAAGAACCAATCTGGATTAGCTTGATTAAATAGAGGTGCAGAGACTCCAACGGTTATAATGCCAACGACTAATTTTGACCAATCACCCTAGTCAAATTCAAAAATAAAAAGAATATATATATATATATATATATATTCCTAGAAAAGGTAAGTAAAGGCATTTCACTTGTTTATTTATAAATAAATAAATCTAATACTAAATATTAAGAAAATTCATATTTTAGTTATAAAGGTCATTATATCTCGTATAAAGTACATATTTATATTAGTAATCATCCCAATATTGTTTAAATACAACTAAAAGGTGATAAATCATTATTATTTAGGTAATGCGTAATAATTATTAAAGGTTCATTGGTAAGTTAGATCTTTAAATTATATTATTCTTATCTATTATTTTAATATAATGGTCTTTAAATTAATAAGTAATGAATGTTTAATAATAAACTATATCTACTTAATAATCCATAATTCCAAACAAATTGTTAAATTATTACTTATTCCTAGGAATTAGTTCCATTAGGTACATAGAATAACTAATTATCCTTATGGTTAAATAATTAATAATAATTTAATATTTCAAGTTTAACTAAGACGTTATTTAATTACTTATAAGGTAATGTTTATTAAAAATGGTATTTATTGGTATATCCTAACTAATCCTTAATGGTAAATTTTATATTCAATGATAATCCGTATTAATTTATTTATTCCAATAAAAATATATTAAGGTTAATTATGTCAAAATAAAAAGGTTTTATTAGACAAAAGGTCAACTCAATACTAAGGATATAATAGAATTAATAATGGGATCAAATCTAAAAGTAAAATGCCTACCTAATTCATAACTTAAAAAGGACTTAAACACTTCATAAATCAGCCAAAAGAAGAATAAGAGGCGGGGGAAAAAACAGAAACCTAAGACCTACCCCAAAGGGGAATGAGGAACCTAGGAAGACAAGGCTGGGACCCAGCAACGGCTAATCATTACCTAAATAATAATGATTTATCACCTTTTAGTTGTATTTAAACAATATTGGGATGATTACTAATATAAATATGTACTTTATACGAGATATAATGACCTTTATAACTAAAATATGAATTTTCTTAATATTTAGTATTAGATTTATTTATTTATAAATAAACAAGTGAAATGCCTTTACTTACCTTTTCTAGGAATATATATATATATATATATATATATATATATATATATATTCTTTTTATTTTTGAATTTGACTAGGGTGATTGGTCAAAATTAGTCGTTGGCATTATAACCGTTGGAGTCTCTGCACCTCTATTTAATCAAGCTAATCCAGATTGGTTCTTCAACTTGTCCTGACGATGAACCACACTGGTTGGTTCGAAACGCGTCGACAAACGATTTATTATGTGATTTTGCCGAAGATTATCTAAACAATTTATTTATTTGTAAGGTGATTGGTTGATTTAGTAGCTTCCATTTCTATTAGTTATTAATTTTTTGTTTTTAGTTTTATTTCTTTTTATTTAAGTTTTTGATTTTTTCTTTTTCTTTTTTTCTATTATTTCTATTTTCATAAATTATAAAATTTTCACATTATTTTCAATTTAAAATGATTTATTATTATATTCAAAACATATTTTAATAAATTTAATTATAAGCAATTATATATATTAATAAAACTAAAACACACATAGATATATCTATGTTAATATAAACAATATTAGTTAATCATATTTCTTAATTTTTGGTGATGACATTCAGCAATACAATATTTTATTAGTTGTTTTATTTTTTTGATGAAATCTTTGTCTTTGTTACTTTTTGTTTAATTAAGCTATATTTAAGTTGAGCGAAAAGTACTAGCTACTATGTAGCCCGTGTTGTAATATAATATTTATTTCAAGTACATTAAATTTATTTTAAAATTATATATATATATATATATATATATATATATATATATATATAGGAACTTTATGTATTTTGATCTTTAGTGGATAATATTGTAACTTAATAGATCCATTATTTATTAGCTATCTCATGAAGTGATAGTGTATTTTACGTATATTTCAACCTGCTTTGTATGTTAATGGAAGACTAGATTATTTATGGGCTAATTTGAATACTCATTTAATGTTATAGAGTAGTGGTGTTGGCTTTATTAACATCATCATCGTGTTTGAAAGCATCTAGTAGAGCCAAACTACATCACACACACTTTTTTCCTTGCTCCTTGATATTATGCTTCCATCAATAAAAGAGTAATTGAGTATTTCAACATGCTTGGTATGTTCATGGAATACTAGATTATTGGCTAGTTTGAACATCCATTTATTGTTATGAAGTAGTGATGTTGGCTCTATCAACATCATCCTTATGTTTGGAAGCTCTTGTAGAGCCAAACTACATCACACACTTCTCTCCTTGCTACTTGATACTCTACTTCAGTCAATAAAAAAGCAGTTGCATGCTACTTCTTGCTAGTCCATGTGATTACTCCTATGCTAAGGTTGAATATAGATCTAAGAGTTGGTCTTTGTTTCTGCTATAATGAATGCCAAAGTGAAGTGTCCCTCTCACATATTTCAACACCCTCTCTATTATAATCTCGTGTTCTACCTTTGGTGTTATCATAAATATGGAAATGAAGCTTAGAATGTAACTTAAATCAGGCCCATTGGTTATAAGATATATCAAGCTTCCAACTTGCTTCCTGTAGACTAACTCATTAACTGGCTTAGAGTCATTTTCAACTAAAAGTTGTAACCTTTTCTCCATAGGTGTAGGTGAGATTTTGCACTCTATAATTTTGTATATATCAAGTAAACTCTTGCCATATTTTGTTTGTGAAACAAAAATGTTGCTACTTGTTCTCAAAAGTTCTATACCTAGACAATGATGCATCATGCCTAAATCGATGATGTCAAAAGATTTACTCATATTAGATTTGATCTATTCAATAACACTTGCCGCAATTCTTGTAATAATGATGTCATCTACATAAATGATTAATAGAATGATATCATTACCAATGGTTTTGACTTATAGATTGAAATATGAAGGACTCAGTTAGAACCCTTGTTCATCTAAATACTTATCAATCTTTATGAACCGTGTCCAAGTTGCCTACTTCATGTCATATAGAGTCTTCTTATCTTTGCAAACAATATATTTGATATATGTAGACCTCTTGTTCCAAATATCCATTGAGGAAGGCTCTCTTCACATCCATTTGATGGACCTTCTAGCCAAACTATGCTATCATCACTAGAACTAATTGGATGGTGCTCATCTTTTTTATAGGAGCAAAGGTCTCCTCAAAGTCAATGTGTTCTTGTTGAGAGAATTTTTTTGTAACCAACAATGCTTCACACTTGTCAAGTGTGCCATCTACCTTGTACTTGGCCTTGTACACCCATTAGTAGTGAATGGGTTTCTTCTCTTGTGGAAGCCTTTCCTCATCTAGACCTCAGAAAATATCTCATATGATACATACAACTTAAGCAACATTATTATTTCTCCATCTTGCTCATCAAACTTATCCTAGTCTCTACATGTAACTGGTGGTTGGGTATTGTTACCTAGGGCGATAGTAGCTAAGCACTTGTGCTCAAATATGGTCAACATTCATTTCTTTGATGTATTGTAGTTATTGAAAAAGGACCTCTCATTGTCTTCTAACATAATGTTGGGTAAAGAGACCATGGATACAAGAACACTGATGTTTTAATAAATCTGCCTAAAAATAATGTTAATAACATGTAGGGGTGAAAGCATGAAGATGGGTTACACTTTTGGGCCAAATGTGGCGATGAAATTTCAAGTTTTTTCTCTTTTATCGAATTGAATCTCTCAAAATTCATACAAGCACAGTGAATTTTGATTCAGAGTAAAAAAACAAATTGTGGAGAATTATGTTGTTGTCCTACTAATATTTTTTCAAAAATATTTAATGTCATATAATATGTCAATTTTCCATCAAATGAAATGCTTGTCCTCGCAAATTTTCACACATCTTAAAATGTATGTGTGTGTTCATGTAGAATAACTTAGTCTAAAATGTGTAATTTAATATATATATATATATATATATATATATATATATATATATATATATATATATATATATATATATATATATGTATGTATTTGAGCATGATCTACACGGAGAGAGCAATGTTTTTCATATTAAAAATATTTATTTTTTATTATTTTTCGAAGTTGGAGAAGTAATATTTCAATTGCATTTTACAGACACATGTTCACATAAGTTTTTTTCAACTATTTAAATAAATTAAAAAACAAAAAGTACCATTTTGAAGAGTACTCGTAAATGAAGATAGTGGTAGTTTTTGAATTTTTTTCGTTGTGTATATTTTATGATATTGATTTTTTATTCGACCTCTTTAAAACAATTCAAAAAAATTTCAAGCAATATGTTTAAAAGAAATTAGATAAAAAATATCGTATGAATTCGAAAATGTCAAACTCATATGCCATTGGATACAAGATTCCTTCATGAATCCAACGTGATCAACTCCGCCACCTAAGGACAAATTTAGCCCTAACTCTGCTAGGGTACAAAATGGTGTTGCAAGAAATTTTGCAGAAGGGGTGTTGAAATTTTGGATTTTAGGACTTAAGAGGCTCGATCGAGCGCTTTAAGCACTCGATTGAGTGTTTAGATTTCAAATTCAAATAGCTCGATCGAGAGTTTAGTAAACCCTCGTTCGAGTCGTTTACGAGGTTGAATAAATGCTCGATCTAGCTTTAAAGTTCAATTTAGCTTATATCTCGATCTGGCTTTAAGGCTCGATCTAGCTTTAAGTCTTGATCTAATTTTAAGGCTAGATCTAGCTTTAAGGCTCGATTGAACCACTTTTTTAATTCCATGCCTAGGTTCTATTAGCACGAAATTTCAAAAACATGGCTCGATCGAGGTCCTAGTTAACCTCAGGTTACATTGTTTAAGCTCTCTAACAACTCAATCGAGGTCTCAAAGATTGCTCGATCGAGCTATTGATTTTCACTGAAAATGTGCCCTCCTTTGCCAAAAAGTGTAACCCAGCTCCATGCTTTCACCCGTAGATCTTGCCAAATTCACTTCAAAATAGCTCAATAAACCACATATTTATTCTCATATGGTTGACAAACATGCAAATCTTAACATACTTGCTTTCAAACAACTTCAATACAATTAGATGTACTAAGAAAAAACACTGAAATAATGAATTTCTACTTGGATTTGCTAAAAAACAATAAGTCAGTGACCATCTCAATCAAATTTGCAAATTTGGATCACAATACAAGTAAGAACAAATTGAATTTACTTCAAAATCCTCTGAACCATAGAAAAAGATGAAGTTATTTATTAGGAGGAAACCTAGACATTTTATATATTGGATTTTTTTTTTACTATCATCAAAATTGATCATGTAATCATTACCAAAATTATTGCACTTTTCAATAGATGAAATTGTTGGTTTTAATGTAAAAATGGATCCAACACTTTTAAATACCCCTATTGCAATGTGATTGCACAAAGTCAACATTTGACATTTACAATTACATTAATTCGAAATAATTATTGTAAGATTTTTTTAGGGTAAAAAACATTGGTTTTCATTCCCATTGTTTTGAATTTACCCCCCAAAAATTGTAAAACATTTAAATTATATATATATAAGTTCCACATTGAAATTATATACCATCAAGATCATAAACAAGAAATCTTGGGAAACCAGGCTAGTAGCACATGCAGTAATAAAGTAAGTAAACCCATTTGATAATGTTTAGGTTTTCATTTCCTAGCCTATACTTAAAATTAAACTGGTTAGTAGCTTTAATGTTGAAAAAAAGAAAAACGAAAAAAGTAAATTCTCGACATGATATATATAATGTAAGCTCTACATTGAAATTACATTCCATCTAGATCATAAACAAGAAATACATGTGGCTTGCTATTCCTGCCACTTGGGAAACCAAACCAGTAGCACAAATGGTAATAAAGTAAAGTAAAACCATAAGTTTGATAATGTTTAGGTTTTCATTTCCTAGCCTATATTTAAAATTAAAATGATTAGTAGCTTTATTGTTGAAGAAAAGAAAAACAGAAAAAAAACAATTCTTGACATGATCACCCAAAGGGTGAGTCCACTTGTTTAGCCACTGGATTATCCTCTTCTTCATTAGAATCAGGGAATTTTAGGCTGACTATCTTTTTGCGAGTTTGGAGATCTTGTGGTCCAGTTTTTTCACTTGGAGCTAGAGAACATCTATGCACAACAAGGTTTTTCACTGAGCCTCACTCATTTCCACCAACATTTTGCAAATGATGGTTTTCATCTGTGAATATAGGTCCACTTCCTAAATATATCTATTGTATCTCTCTCTGCTAATTTTAGTGTTAAAAATCCATTGACCTACATTTTCTTCTATTTTTTCATCCTACATGAACTATCTCCCTATCCTTGCTTCTACAATGTTAATTTCATTTGTAGCTAATAGAGGCGTATGCTCCCAATAAGTAGCAAATGGGTTCTCATCATTTATCTAAGCATGCGCTTAGGGGAGTCCTTTAGGACTAGGACTCATTATGTTGTGTTGGCATGAACCACGTTGAGGTATGCTTGGAGGAATACTTGTGACATAAGCAAAGAGGTGTTGTAACAAGTTAACGAGAACCAAGGAGTTGAGGTAACAAAAGCAAGGAGTCGAGGTAATAGGTCCACGAGGTGATAAGTTGACTAGATGAGTAATAAGTTGTTATAGGGAGAGGAGAAATCAACAAAATAGGCCACCTTGAAAACACAAAGGAGAGGTAAACTAGATGGTAGGAGATCCTGGCGACAAAAATTTTAAACAAAGGAATGACGCTGCAGAGTTAATTTCCAAAGGTAAGAGCTTTATCGAGCAAGAGCTAGGGAAAATACATAAATTCGATGTGGAGTCAAATTCCACTAGGAGTTAAGAAAGGAGAGGACCTAGGATGCAGGATAAATCTCCTAGCCCCGACATGAGGGAGAAACCAAGAAGAAGGCTTTAGTAAACATAGAAAACAGAGGATATGCTTATCTTATTTTGAGAAAGCCACAAATCCAAATTGAATAGCTTGACACTTCATGTTATTTGAATAATTCTTTGAGTTGAGCTTCATAATGGGAGAGCAATGAGGTAGAAAATGCGTGAAATCATTTTTACATGCGAGTGAAATGGTGCACATGATCGAGAGGAGTTTGGCACCACCTTCTATACACTCAAATTGTGTTGCATGCACTACATTTCATCATCTGCTATCAGCTATCTAAGCTGCATAGGGTGGAGTGAGCATGGGCAATGAAGGCTCATCATTATTTTGTAGGCAAATAGGGTATCACCTCATTATGAAAAAATTAAGATATTTATTGGTAAAGACCATACAACTTTAAAAAAAAATAATAATTAATATAAAATTACTTAATAACTATAAATATAAAATTATTTAATAACTATTTTAAAAATTATGTTTGATTATAAGGAAAAATGTATTATTTGTTATTAATTAATAGTGATAAAAGAAGATGAGAAAAACTGTAATTCTTTTATTTAGTATTATTTTTTAGCATATTACCATAATAAAATAATATAAAATTAAAATTTTGATTAAGTTAAAATTATAGTTTTTATTTTTTAAAATTTATTAAAAATTAAATTGGCATATAATAAAATAAAAATGAAAATTTTGATTAATTTGAAATTATAGTTTTTATTTTTTAAAATTTATTAAAAATTAAATTTGCATAATTTTTAAATAGTAGATTTCATGTGTATATAAAATTTAAATTATATATAATATTTTTATTAAATTTAAAATTTAAAAAATATATAAATTTAAATCATTATATATTAATGTAAAATATTAAATTAAAAATAATTATAAATATATAATTTCTTTTTTTATAACATGTATTGGTTGACGGGAACCTAAAACTCTTTAATTACAAATAGAAAACTAAAAGGAGTCGTTTTCAAGACGGTTAAAAGTGTCCGGAATCTGGGTAAATTTTTTTCGAAAAATCTTATAGAGACAGCGTTTGAATCTTTTTTTGATGATAGAAATAGATTCAGCACCATCAAAAACGTCTAGGACACATAAAATTTTGAAGTTTAACAACAATAATTAAAATTTAAAAAATCCTTACCGGATTTTCTCTAAATATTAACGAAATTTCTGTAGCTTTCCGAACAACTCACGTCGAGGAACTAAAACTCAATGTAGTAAAACTATACTTACAAAATGCAAGAAATAAAACGAAAATTAAGCGTTTACAAAATGCAAGAAATAAAACGAAAATTAAGCGTTTGATCTACTCACATGTTTTCTCACACATTCTGGCATGCTTAGTTCCCTGGCGTGACCCGCAATTGTTTGTTGAAACGGACAGAGTACGACGTCATTTTGTACACAAGAAGTGACAAAAGATCGAGTTGGGTTGTCCGGTGCCACTGTTATGTGTCAGAGGGGTGGGATAGAGTCTGGGCATGCATATCAGCGGCAGAGGGGTGGGATTTGGAAGTTTTCATTAATTGATGAATGGGTATTCAGTTCTGTCTGAGTTCTGCATTGCTCGAAATTGCTATTTGTATCCCTCGTTTCAAGGCACAATAGCACCCATAAATATGTTGAATCTGGCAGTTAGAAGTTATTGTCTGTGTTTGTTTGGATTTGGAGGTCTGAGGAAACACTGAGAAAGTGCAGCTGCAGTTTCTTTTCTCTTTTCGGTTTTATTATTAGCAACATGAATGTCGTAAAGTCACAGGTCTGGCAGCCTTGTAATCGTAAGCGCTAGTATAGGCAGAGGGAAGGACAAAGATCCACAGGCGAGGCTATCCTGTTCTTTGAGTGTAGATCCAGAGGTCACCAATCCAGTCACACGCGAGTTTATTTTGTCTTCTCTGCATTGTACATGTATTGAGAGGGAATGAGCTTTCAGAGCGTAAGAACTCGCGTGGGTAAGTATGAGTTGGGACGCACCCTTGGTGCGGGCAACTTTGGCAAGGTCAAGTTTGCTAAAAATGTGGAGACTGGTGAGATTGTGGCCATCAAGATCCTAGATAAAGATAAGCTCCTCAAACACAAGATGGTGGAACAGGTACAATCTTCTTCCTTTTCATCGTTAACTTCATTAATTTTTGCAATTGCCAACATTGGTTGTAGAACATGGCCTTCTGAAATTCAACTATTCGGTTTTTTGTTGTCTATTTTGTCACATGTACAGTAGGACTTGTTAAGGTTAAGAATTTTTGAATTCCACCCGGTTGGTGTCCTTCTCATTGCATAAGGAGCTATTTTAGGATGTCATGCGCAGGATTTGATATCTTGGTTATGATTACAACTTTCATGGCATTTTAAGTCCATGCAAGCCATAGGCCCCATTGAAAAAGGCAGACACCTGGTAGTAGGGATTGTGAGTCTAGGAAATCTTGTGAATCTCAATCTCATTGTAATGCTTTTCAAGGTGTAACATCAGCTGACACCTGTACAAGGCTCAAGCTGACAGGTCTGTCACCAGAGCCATTAAGAACAAGATCAAGCAGATAGACTCTGTTGAATGTGTAAGAGGTCGATGCAGACCTCCCAAGGTATGGTGAAAATATGGGTTCCTAATAAACATGGAGATGTGTTCGGGCCTTCAGCTTCCCGAATTCACAATAACGGAAACAACAAAACAAAATAAAACAAACTTTTTGCTTATTGTAATTTAGAATTATGTTGTAGAAACATGGCCTGGATCGAGTTATTCTTTTGGACCATCTGGTGTTGTGCCTTGACCCTTGACATCATAGCTCAAGTTCCACCTTCTAATGCGAACAACACCTTATAAATTATATTGTTTTCACATCAGCTGACACCTGTCCAAGTAGGGATGCAGATTAATGGGATTTTACCAGGCACATTTCCTTTTGAGCAGCTTTATTACATCTGTTAGGGGAAGGGGAGGAGAGTGCGCCAAATCCCCAGAACCACTATGAACAAAATCATAAGCAGATAGACTTTGATGATGGAAAATGTGTAGGAGGCTGATGCAGACCTCCCAAGCAAGGGGGGAATATGGGTCCTAATAAACATGGAGATGTGTTTGAGCCTTGAGCTTCACTAACTCACAACAACGTAAAAAACAAAACAAAATAAAACAGACTTTAACTTATTGTAATTTAGAATTGTGTTATAGAAACATGGACTGGATCAAGTGATCCAAAATGGATCCAGTTTTGCCTTTGGATCAAAGTCTTCAAATTCAGTTGAAAGTGGGATCAAGTCAAAGTGCTCGACGAGACGATTCCAACGGTGCGAAAATCCGAGTTCGGATGAAGAAGTTAAGGCCAGTCAAAGTTTCAAGGCAAACTAGGGAAAAAAGTCAAAAAGTCAAAGTCAAAGAAAGTGAAAGTCAAACTGGTCAACGGTCAACAATCAACGCTTACGTCAGCAAGACACATGTTGTCCCAGGAATGTGCCACATGGTTTTGATGACATCAGCAAGGAAGGTGACATGGCAGTTTTTGATTGGTTCACATGGGCCAATTTGGTGCTGACACGTGGCAGCTCGTATTTGCCCAATATTGGCATGCTAATCCCAAAATTTGGGGGTCAGGGAGGATCGACCCTGATCCTCCCTGACCCCCCGGATTACTAAGATCTCGCCGGATTCTGCTCATTGGATGAGCTAACGCACCGCTTGTTCATTATGGCAAAGATATTTTATTTATTGTTTCGGGTTGGATCCGCCGGAAAAAGGGTCAGACGTTCAAGGTCAACCCCAGACCGCCGGTCCCTTGGCATTTAATGGCTGAATAAACCACGGGATTTCACATAGTCCGAACCACATATATATACAACAAACCATATCATAATCCCACATGTGCCGCTCTATATGTATTGTATATATCTATATATATATATATATATATCATATAAAGTTAATGCATAGCAAGGGGTAAGGCGGAAGGCTCCGGCGGAGGTTTGAACCGCTGACCTTCCCAAAACCATTATATAACAACGCTTTCACATAAGTCCGCTAGCCAACTTGCCATATGGTGGAGCTTGTTATTTAAGCTACCCTAAACTTTTAAATTGTTATGTAGGTGCCGAACTAGGTTGAAACCACCAGTGCGCTTTCCAAGGTGGGTTTCAGTTGCAGAAGTGGTTTTTCACAGGCAGAAGCGGTTTTGTGCAGCAGAAAGGCAGTTTTGCTATAGGCAAGGTGGTTTTTGACTTTCCAGGGGGTCTGGAGGTCACTGTGGCCAAATATGGTCGAGTTTTACTCATTTGACTCGAAATTTCGAGCTAGACGCAGTGGTGACGTCCATTTTCTCATCCGAGACTCTGTTTTTGAGCTCATGCTTGTAACAACATTTTTGAAGACAAAATAAAGAGGTCAACACTGGAACCAAAAGGATCATGAGACGTAGCCAGGAAGTCTGGTGAACTCCTTTATTAAATTCTATTGTGTTGATGTGTTTGAATGTGTCTTTAAATGGTTTAATTGTTTATGTTATTCACAATCTTTTCGATCCATTGCATTAAGTAACATAAGAGAATTCACACATAGTCTATAATACCTTTTTCATTTATGGATCAAGTGGTATTAGAGCAACAAGGTTTTTAAGGTTTGACAAGTTTGTGTGAAGATTTGGATGCTTACTAGGTTGAGGCTCAAACGAGGCGAAGGAGAGCTTGTTGAGGCGAATCCAGAGATTGGAAGGGTCTTTTCAAAAAGAAGGATGGCAGATGAAACTCCACTTGGGTCAGAATCCCAATTCTTGGATAGTTTCATGACGATACGTGCCATGGTGGAAGAGATGTATCATGAGTTTAAAAAGGGTAAAGGTGAAGGCACTTCATCACCTAAACCAGACAAAGGAGCAGAGGAACCTTTTCTTTTTACACCTCCAGATAAAGAAGATAAAGGAAAGGGAGAAAAGCCTCCTCCATCTCCTCCCTCATCACCATCATCGTCATCATCATCGTCTTCTTCTCATAAAACTAGTTCTTCTAAGAAGAAGAAAAAGAAGTCCTCTTTGATCAAATTAGATGTAAAATTTGATTTGCCAATTTATGATGGAGAACTTAATGCTGAAAAGCTTGATAATTGGATAAGGCAAATTGATGTATATTGCAGGGTGCAGAAAGTTGATTCAGAAAGAAAGAAGATCCAGCTTGCTAGCCTTCGACTTGGAGGAACTGCACTTGTATGGTGGGAAGGCAAGACACAAGTAGATCTCCAAAAGCATGGTAAAATCATTTCAACTTGGAATGAATTTGTTTCTGCTATTAAAAAGCAATTTTATCCATTAGCTTATATGCAACAAGCAATGATGAGTTGGCAAACACTACGTCAATTAAAAGGTCAAAGTGTTCAAAGTTATACTTAGGAATTCCGTAAGAGAGCTTTAACACTAGGCATTTCATTGGACTCACCAGAAACATTGTTGAAATACATAGGTGGTCTTCATAGTTATTTGAGGCATACCATACTTATGTTTAATCCAACTAGCTTAGATGATGTATCTGTTCAAGCAACTCATCTAGAAGCTAGAGGTAAAAATGTAACCCCAGATGTTGGGAAATCATCCAAACCTATTGAAGGCAAGAATAAAGGCAATAAGAAACTTAAGTGGAAATAGAAGAAAACAAACACTGTGAAGAAGGATAAACCTTCATGCACTCATTGTAAGAAGGAAGGACACGATCAGGCACACTGCTGGTCACTGCATTCGGAATTGAAGCCTAAGAAGTTTGGGGGTAAAGAGCGAAAGAATGTTGCTGATATTCATAAGGACTTGGGATCAGATTCAGGTGACGAGACAACGGTTACAGCTACAGGTATAAGAGGTAAAGATTCTAAAGCATATACAAGTACTTCTTCAAATTCTGTTGATAATGATAATGATGAGAGGAAAAGAAATTAGCTATTTCACATAAGAGTCATTTCCAAGCATATTAAAATTGATACTTTATTTGCTAGTGGGTCACAAGTTAATTTGATTTTTGAAGCAATTGTAAAGAAGTTGGGTCTAGAAACAAAACCTCAGAAAAATCCATATCCATTAGGTTGGGTGTGTGATAAAACTAAGCTACAAGTTACGAAACAATGTAAACTTCGTTTTGCTATTGGGTCAAAGTTTGTAGATGAGGTTGAGTTAGACATAGTCCCATTGGACATATGTGGAATTGTGTTAGGAAGTCCATACTTGTATGATAGAAATGCTATCTTCTATCGAATTGAAAATAAGTATCAACTCACTAAGGATGGAATTGAATATATTGTAAGGGCTCATAAACTCAAAGATAACTTCTCTCTCATAAATTCTGGACATATGAAAAGAATTGTAAATGCAAGTAAACAATTTTTACTTATGATTGTAAAAGCAAAGGATATTGATAAATCCGGTGCATTCAAAGGTTGTAATCCTAAACAGAAAGTAGATCTAGTTAAAGTTGTTTTCGATTATGATATTTTGTTTCAAGAGCCTAAAGGGCTTCCACCCAAGCGAGAGATAGAACATGAGATTTATTTGCAGTAAGATGCTCCACTACCTAACATTGGAATGTACAGGTTATGAGCTCTAGAGAATGCAGAGATAAGGAACAGGTATAGGAGTTGCTCGATCAAGGGTTTATTTGACTAAGCACATCACTGTGCGGATCACCTATTGTGTTAGTGCGAAAGAAAGACGGTTCGTGGAGAATGTGCATTGATTTTAGAGCATTAAATAAAATCACAATAAAGAATCGTTATCCTCTTCCTTGTATTGATGATTTGTTAGATCAGTTAAAGGATGCAGTTTACTTCTCTAAATTGGACTTGTGAAGCGGCTACCATCAGATCAAAGTTGCAGAACAGGATGTGTGGAAGATTGCTTTCAAAACGAAGCAAGGACTCTATGAATGGATGGTTATGCCTTTTGGCTTAACTAACGCTCCAGCTACATTCATGCGAGTCATGAATGATGTATTTAGACCATTCATTGATGATTTTGTAATAGTCTATTTAGATGATATTCTTGTTTTCAGTAGAACATGGGATGAACATGTTAAGCATGTAAAGCAGATTTTAGATGTTTTGAAAAGAGAAAATCTCTATGTAAAATTGTCAAAATGTGAATTTGGCAGAACATCTTTGAATTATTTGGGTTATATTGTAGGGGGTGGTGAATTGAAGATAGATCCCTCTAAGGTCGAAGTCATTGTAAATTGGCCTAAGCCCAATATTGCTACAGAAGTTAGAAGTTTCTTAGGGGCAGCGCAATATTGGAGAAAGTTTATTGCTAACTTTTTTTTGATTGCAGCTCCTTTACATGCTTTGACAAGTGTGAAACAGGTGTTTCAGTGGGGAGGCAAATAGCAGAAAGCCTTCGACACATTGAAAGAAAGGATCAGTACAGCGCCAGTACTAGCACTGCCAGATCTTCAGCATCCATTTGAGATCGAGACAAATGCAAGTGAATATGCCATGGGGGCAGTGTTGATGCAACACAGAAAGTCTATATGCTTTCATTCTGAAACATTTACATCAGCAGTAGTTAACTATCCTACATATGATAAGGAATTATATGCATTAGTTCAGAGTGTTAAAAAGTGGAAACATTACATAATGGGTAAAGAAACAATCATACACATAGATCATCAACCACTACAATACTTACACTCACAAACTAAATTGCAACAATCAAGACATTATAGGTGGATGGGTTTCCTACAACAATTTCATCTTGTTATCAGATATAAGAAGGGCATACATAATAAGGTTGCAGATATGTTATCAAGACCAATTATAAATGCATCCACAATACTTAAACATAATTCGGTAAATCATGAAAGTTACATAGAACAATATGCTCAAGACACAAATTTTAAGGATGTATATGCAACTTTAAGTCATGGAAAGCAGGTATAAGAATTGGATTATTACATAAAGGATAAACTCTTATATCATTTGGGAAAGTTATGCATTCCACAAACTGAAAGAGTTAACATAATTCGAGAACCACATACTTCTCTCATATCAGGTCATTTTGGAGTAAGTAAAACAGTTGCATAATTACAAAGATTCTGCTATTGGCCACGAATGAATGAGACAGTTTCAAGATATATTAAAAGATGTACTATGTGTGCTACAAGCAAGCCAAGTAATAGAAAATTAGGCTTGTATACTCCATTGTCAATTCCTTCTCGTCCTTGGGAAAGTGTTTCCATGGATTTTGTTGGGGGATTGCCAAAGTCTAGAAAGGGTCATGATTATTTGTATGTAGTTGTGGATAGGTTTAGTAAAATGTGTATTTTGACACCATGTAATAAACAGGTCACAGTTGAACAAACTGTAAAGTTGTTCTTTCAAAATGTATGGGTTCATTTTGGGTTACCCACTTCTATTGTATCCGATCGAGATTCTTGATTTTTCGGGAAATTTTGGTCAAGTCTATGGGAGTTAATGGACACAAAGTTAAAGAAGAGCACGACATTTCATCTGCAAACAGATGGTCAGACAGAAGTGGTCAACAGGACAGTGATACAGTTGCTTCGAGGATATTGCAGCAAGCATCCCAAACTTTGGGATGAGCATTTGTGTTATGTGCAACATGCTTACAACCATGCAAAACATTCTTCTACTCAGAGATCTCCTTTTGAGACTTATTTTGGTTTTACACCAAAGTCTCCCTTGGATTTTGTCTTTGGTAAAGACATAGCAGTTGATGGACACAGTGATGTAGACAAAGCCACCAAGTTCATTGAACAAATCCAGGAAATTCACTAGGCAGTACAGAAACAACGGGAAAGAAGCCAAGCAAAGTATAAAGCGTGACATGACAGGTATCTAGTTGAGCATAGTTTTCAAGTTGGTGATCAAGTCTGGTTGTACATCAGCAAAGAAACACTGCAAGGGGAAGGTAAAAAGTTGAAACCAATTAGATATGGTCCTTTCAAAATACTTGATAAAATTGGTGAAAATGCTTTCTGCCTAGATCTACCAGCTTATATGCAGATCTATTCCATCGTAAATGTTGAAAACTTGCGATTGTATGAACCTTCATTGATTGAAGATCTCGAAGAGCAAGGTCAACTACCTTCCATCGAAGATCTTTTGCCCGAGTATCTCAATGAGCTACAGGAGGACACAGTTCTTGACAGGAGGATAAGGACTTCGCGACGGGGAAATGTTGAGTATCTTCGAGTTGGACTCAAAGGTACAAATCCAAGTAAAGCACGATGGATAGAGATTGGAAAAGTGAGGGAACTTTATCCTCACTTACTCGATAACTAAAACCAACTTTTGGTGGTCCAAAAGCTTCTAGTGGGGAGGAGTGATCCAAAATGGATCCAGTTTTCCTTCAGATCAAAGTCTTCAAATTCAGTTGAAAGTGGGATCAAGTCGAAGTGCTTGACGAGACGATTCTAACGGTGCAAAAATCTGAGTTTGGATGAAGAAGTTAAGGCCAGTCAAAGTTTCAAGGCAAACTAGGGCAAAAAGTAAAAAAGTCAAAGTCAAAGAAAGTGAAAGTCAAACTAGTCAACAATCAACAGTCAACGCTTATGTCAGCAGGACACGTGTCGTCTCGGGAATGCGCCACATGGTTTTGATGATGTTAGCAAGGAAGGTGACATGGCAGTTTTTGATTGGTTCATATGGGCCAATCTGGTGCTGACACGTGGCAGCCTGGATTTGCCCAATATTGGCATGCGAATCCCAAAATTTGGGGGTCAGGGAGGATCGAACCCCTGACCTCCCAGATTACTAAGATCTCGCTGGATTCCGCTCACCGGATGAGCTAACGCACCGCTTGTTGATTATGGCAAAGATATTTTATTTATTGTTTCGGGTTGGATCTGCTCGAAAAGGGTCGGACGGTCAGGGCCAACACCAAACCGCTGGTCCCTTGGCATTTAATGGCTGAATAAACCACGCGATTTCACATACTCCGAACCACATATATATACAACAAACCATATCATAATCCCACATGTGCCGCTCTATATATATATATATATATATATATATATATATAGTATATATGCATAGCAAGGGGTAAGGCGGAAGGGTCGGGCAGAGGTTTGAACCGCCGACCTTCCCAAAACCATTATATAACAGCGCTTTCACATAAGTCCGCTAGCCAACTTGCCATATGGTGGAGCTTGTTATTCAAGCCACCCAAAACTTTTAAATTCTTATGCAGGTGCCAAACCAGGTTGAAACCACTAGCGCGCTTTCCAAGGCGGGTTTCAGTTGCAGAAGTGGTTTTTCACAGGCAGAAGCGGTTTTTTGCAGCAGAAAGGCGGTTTTGCTACAGGCAGAGGTGGTTTTTGACTTTCCAGGGGGTCTGGAGGTCACTGTGGCCAAATATGGTCGAGTTTATACTCATTTGACTCGAAATTTCGAGCTGGACGCAGTGGTGACGTCCATTTTCTCATCTGAGACTGTGTTTTTGAGCTCATGCCTGTAACAACATTTTTGAAGACAAAATAAAGAGGTCAACATTGGAAGCGAAAGGACCAGGAGATGTAGCCAGGAAGTTTGGTGAACTCCTCTATTAAATTCCGTTGTGTTGATGTGTTTGAATGTGTCTTTAAATGGTTTAATTGTTTATGTTATTCGCAATCTTTTCGATCCATTGCATTAAGTAACATAAGCGAATTCACACATAGTCTATAATACCTTTTTCATCTATGGATCATCAAGTTATTGTTTTGACTTACCTGGTTTTGTGCCTTGACATCGCAGCTCATGTTCTACCCTCTAACAATGACAACACCTTAAAAATTATATAGTTAACCATGAATTCTATGCATCGAAGCACACTGTCAAGAGGAAAGAAATCTCTCAAAATCAAAGTTGTATATACTATATATGTTGTTCATACTTTGAAGCTACTTGGCACCTCAGGTTTGGCTGCAGCTGGAAGTATCAGGCACGCCAAAATTTGGTTTCACAACAAAATTTGGAAATCTTATACCTATGGGTAAGCACATCTTGGACGCTTTCTGCTTGGCTACATTAATTGTCAGTTGTGGATTGAAAATCTACAAACTAAATAATCAACGCATGACGTTGGCACAAAGGGCATCCATTTCAAAATCCACAACTTTTGTGACTTATTACAGTTATCTATCGAGTATATAGTATATACTGTAAAATGTAAACTAATGCAAGTTGAATTGCTATTAACAAAGAACTTAACCATTTTCTTGCCATGGGTATACTTTTCTTTTAAGACATTTGCTTCCGGAATGCAAATAAGATAATATGAGATAATTTTGTTAATGTCCATGTTTGACCAAAAAAATAGGTCAATTGGACTCATATGGAATTGCAAACATTGACCCACAAATCCACAATGTCATACATGAAATTCCTACTATGGCTATACTTTAACACATACTTGAGTTTGGTTGGATAGAATCTCTAATTGCTTATTATTGAAAATAGTGTTAAAAATTCAGATCATGATAAGCGGATTCTGCACTCGTACAAGCCTTATGTAGCTTAAATCTGTTTAAGCTAATAAAAATTGCAAGTCAGAATGCCAGATCTACATAGTACAAACACATGGATCACTGAAAACACTTAATAGCAAGCAATCACGATCTCTCTATTAACTCCAAAACAGAACATTCCATTACCACACCTGCTAATAACCAGCAAACTACAGAACTAAATGCCTCACATACTCATCCTGCAATTTTCTATAGACTAATAATGGCTAGGGTATACAAAAATAGAGTGAGTACCATCCTTATGGTACACCTAGGCTAGGAAGACAAAACCTAACCCAACTCACTGGCTAGAATAGTGTGCCTAGGCATAAAATAAGAAGGATGCCTAGCTAAAAATGGAGTGCCTCTAGCTCATGTGCTTTTGTCCAAAATTAGTAACTGTGCTAACACTGAAAAATCACTTTATAAGTATAACAAAAGAAAGTCCTTTCTAAACTGGAACTGCACCTAAACTAAGAGGTAAACTGCACTCTATAATTCTAGAAAAGCAACCTAAATTAAGAAGGAAACTTCTAATTAAAGAAAATCTATATCTGTAATTCCCTAATTCTGGGACATGGACGCTAAAGGCCTGAGGGCACAGCATGCATGCACCTTCTATCTCTATGTTATTGTCGTGCATCTCCCAAGATACTAGTTCTGTGCCATCATCTTAATGTCCTCTTCGCTGTGCATAGGAACTGAGACAAGGAAGAGCGAGGCTGCTATATGGATCTGACATCACTGCTGCTGCACCCTCATTAACACTATCATCATTGTTGTAGGGACCTGCTGAAGGGTGCCGTACTGAAGACACTCTGGCTGAATATGCTGGTACAGGAGAACACCACAGAGAAATATGTAAAGTTAACATTCCCTTTTTGTGAGGAATGAGTTCTCTAGCAAACCAAGATACTCTCTCAATATGTTGAACTTCCTCTCTACTAGGGGCTTCTTCAAAATGTTGACTACCTACAAATATGATTAAATAAAACCCTTGAATATTGCTCCCTTCTGTACTCTGAAATCTCTTTAAAATGTTAAACATGTAAATTCCTTGTACAAGGAAAACTTCATCAACAACATGCCAACCTTGAATGTCATTTGTGTCAACTTCACGTGTCAAAATGTTCTCACACCACTTCTTGAGTTGTTCAGAACTTCTTGCAATGATAAACCCATCTACATACATGACCAAGGTAAGTGGGGCCAGATCTATCAAATAAAGAGTTAAAATATGCACAAACCTTGGAAAAGCCCAACTTGAGTATAAACTCATTAGTCCTAACAATAGTTTTAAAACCAGGCCGGTCCGAATCAGACTCAGCTTGGTCGACTGAGTCCACTGAGCCGGAACCCTACTTGGGCCGGCTCGGTAGAAAAACTGGTTCGAAGGTCGGTCCGTTACCGAACGGGCCAAGCCGGACACTGAATCTCTCGGCCGGTTCGGTAATGGACTGGCTGGCTTAGCCGAGCCCATCATAAACAGGCCGAGACCATCCACGGTAGAAAAAGGTGGCAAACTCGGACTTGAAAGCATTTTTTTTTTCCTCAATGCATCTACCCCTCTCCCAAGCCTATAAAAGTGACCCAACCCCCTCACATTTCCTCACAGCTATCTCATTGCATTGGTGTGAGCATTTGTGAGGAGTTTGCGAAGAGTTGGAGTTGGTTTTTGAAGCAACAGTGAGGAGGTTCTTGGGAAAATCATTGGAGCAACATTGAGGAGGCTAGAGTTATTTTTTTTTCACTTCTCAAATCTGCCTTTGTTGTTGTTGTTGTTTTTTTTGCAAATCTGGAAATTGGAAAGAGTAATTTTTCTAAAAGAAATTAATATTGAAGAGTTGTTTTTCTTTTCTTGTCATTTTCAAACTTTTGTCTTTTCATTTCCAATTCCAAATATCAGAAAATGGCTCCTAGAATGAAAGATGTTGCTTGGGTATATGTTGAGATGATTGATAATCAAATGTATTGCAAATTTGTCATGAAAGAATTAAGGGAGGTGGAGGGGGCATTCACAGACTGAAAAAACACTTGGCTGGTATTAGAGGCCAAATTGTTCCATTGGCAGCACCAACATAACAGATTGGGGAAATTAGGAAGAAGTTGCTAGCAAAATTTGAGAAGTTTGAGGAAGAAAAAGCTAGGCAAAAAGAAATAGAGGTTGAAATAGGGAGGAAGAGGAGTATAAAACACATTATGGCTGCCAACCCCAATTTTGATTATGAGGACTCTTCATCTATCGTTTGCACTGATGCATCCAACCCCTTTCGCTATGTTCCTCCCTTTTTGGAGTCTATTCAAGAAAAGAGTAAGGGTAAAATTAAAAAGAAGGGTGATATCAAAAGTTATTTCACAGTCACACCCTCCTCTCCCTTTGATAGTGCACATGGTCCTCAAGCTAATAGAGGTCAAATGCAACCTACTTTAGATGACCATTGGAAGAAAGAATTGAGAGAAATTGCCTGTGATTACATAGTTAGATGGTGGTATGATGCTGATATCCCCTTCAATGCTTCCCATTCACCATATTATGAAGCTATGTTTGATGCCATATTTGCCACTGAAAAGGGCTTCAAAGGCCCTACTATGCATGAATTAAGGGGATCTCTTTTGCAAAAAGAGGTTATGTCCATTGACGAATATTTGAAAGATTTCAAAAGCTCATGGGTGAAAACAGGATGTACCATCATGTCAAATGGATGGACTGATCAAAGGAACCATACCATCATAAATTTTCTTATCTTTTGTCCATAGGGAACCATGTTTCTAAAATCAGTGGATGCATCTGATAAGGTGAAAGATGCACACTTGTTGTTTCAGCTTTTGGATGAGGTTGTTGAACAGGTGGGTGTGGCTAATGTTGTTCAGATCATCACAGATAATGCCTCTAACTATGTTCTTGCTGGTAAAATGTTAGAGGAAAAACACAAAACCATCTTTTGGACTCCATGTGCTGCACATTGCATAGACCTCATGCTTGAGGATATTGGTAAAATAGATTGGATCAAGAACACTATAGAGCATGCCAAAAGCATAACAAAGTATATCTACAATCACTCATGGATTTTGACTTGATGAGGAAAAACACAGGGAGCAAGGATCTTGTTAGGTCTGCCATCACTAGATTTGCAACTCATTTTTTGACATTGCAATCTATGGTTTCCCAACATAGAAACTTGCAGAGGATGTTTTCCAGTGATGAATGGAATGGATGTCAATGGGCTTGCAAATAGGATGGCAAAGATGTAAGAAAGAAAGTTAATGAAGACATATTTTGGAAAAAGGCAGCAGAGATTGTGAAGGTTGTTGAGCCACTAGTTAAGGTGTTGCATTTGTGGATGGGGAAAGATTGGCTATGGGTTTCATTTATGAGGCTATGGATCAGGCAAAGGAGAAAATAAAGGCAACATACAAGGATAGAGTGGCTAAGTATGGGCCCATTTGGGAAATCATTGATCAAAGATGGAACAATCAACTCCATCGCCCTATACATGCAACTGGGTTTTTTTTAAACCCAAGGTATCATTATAAAGCTCTAGAGGCAGAAGCTTTGACTGGGGAGGTTAGAGATGGATTGATTGAGTGCCTTGAGTGCATGGTCCCTAATGAGAGTGAGCAACTGGAGATACATCGACAAATCACTTCTTTCAGTAGAGCCACAGGTACCTTTGGCAAGAACCTAGCAAGGATTGCAAGGGAAGCAGATGAGCTAGGTAAACAATTTCAATTTTCAAATTCTTATTTTGTTAAATTGTTTATAATTTGAAAGTTGGATATAATTTGTTGAGCTAACTCATTACACAACTATGTTTTTTGCAGCATAATGGTGGGAGGCATTTGGTAGCCATTGTCCTCAATTGCAGAATTTTGCAATCCATATTTTGAGTCAAACTTGCAATGCTTTTGGGTGTGAGCGCAATTGGTTTGTCTTTGAGAGGATTCATGCAAAGAAGAGAAATCGTTTAGAACAAAAACGGTTAAATGATCTAGTCTATGTCCAATACAACCTCCGACTAAGACGCCACCAATTGCTGAACAAAAGACCTAATACAAATCCCATTGTGTTGGAAGATATTGATCCATCCTCAGATTGAGTAGTGGAGAGTCAACCAGCAGAGTTTGACCATGATGAGGATATTGATGTTGATTTGGATTTAGAGATGGAGGCATTACCAAATTTTCAGTTAAATGCAAATCCACTAGTACCAACCCCAAGTCCTCTAGCTGCAGGTAGTTCCTCTATTCAGCCACGATGCAGGCGCATAGCTCGTCTATCTCAGCGTGCAATTGCTGCCCCTGCTAGTGCTACTACTTCTACAGTTGCAGTTGGAGATCTTGATGAAGAGGAGCCATGGGTTTCCTGTCTGACTCCAATTCATAGTTTGAGCTAGATGATGTTGGCTTCTCTAGTAGTAGTGATTAGTGATGTTTTGTTGTAGAGGCCATTTAGAGGCAGCTTGGTTATGTGTTTTTGTTCTGATCTCTCTATGTTACATGTATTGGACAGTGCACTAGGTGCCATTTTGATATAATAGATATATTCATGGGCATACTTTGATCATATGTTGTCTTCTCTCTATATTCTAATGCTTTGAGTTTGGAAATATGAATGAAAATCTTTAAAAATATGTGTTTTCATAAAAAATAAATATTTAATGTATTTTTTACAAAGGCTGAGTCGATACCGAGTTGGAGTCGACCCTCGGCCGGTTCCGAATTCGAGTCCGAGTTTTAAAACTATGATCCTAACATACCAAAATTCATGGTGCATGCATCAACGCATACAAGACATTCTTGAATTTGAGTTCATGGGTATCTTGTCCATGCACCTCAAAAAAACCTCTAGCATTTGATGCAAAAAAACTCAACAAAATCAACTTCCTTTTTTTGAGAGAATCCTATGTTAAGAGTCTCATCAAGGTCAATTCCCTCTTTTTGAGAGAATCCTTTGGCAAAAATCTATCTTGGTACTATTCAATCCTCCCTCTTGCTGGATGCATGGAATCAATCATTGATTCCATGGTAGGTTTTGAAATTTTCTCTACAATGTTGGCAGGAAACTCCTCCATCATGGCATCTTGCAAAACCTGCTCTATGAGATCAACAACTTGCTTGTAAAGGCCACCCTCTTGAACTTCTCTAGCCAAAATGTGACCAAGTTTAGAGTTGTGATTTTTAATGAGCAATTGATGACCATCAAACTCAGCCATGCATTGTAGATGCAAGAAACCAAAAGAAGATCCGTAATTGAACCATATAAATACAAGACATCATATATCTCAAGAACATCACAGGAAGGCTTGTAGATAAAGATAAACCCCAATTTGGTAACTAAACAAGTGGGCATTGTTACCCCTTTTTCAACAGGGGTACTCCTAATCTTTTTGACCATGCCATATAAGCCCAATGAATGTGCCTTATAGCCTGGTAAATCCATGTAGGTGTGTGTTATTTTTGTGAAAGTGACTCTTAGATCCCCATTGGTGTGGATGGCCATGGCTACTTTGGTTTTGTTTTATTCATGGTATATCTGGCTTTGTGGCAATGTTGACTTCCCCTTGGTGGGTGGTAACTCCCTGCCTTGATGGGTATTCTTATACCCTGGGATGATGTTGCTAGTATCATGGATTAGACATTGCTAGGACTCATGGTTTAAAGGAGCACTTGTGTCATATAGCCTTGTAAAGATGGTCACCATGTGTACTTTTCCTTGACAATATCCCTTTTGATCCCGGTGCACCCCCTTACCCCACATCTATATATTATATCTTATGTATTTTTCACTTCCCTTTGGCCTTGGCTTTGCATCCTATAGTCTCACAATTTCCAGTGCATTTGCATCTCCCAAGTATCATGCTACATCTTATGAGGCAAAGTGGGTGTCCATTTGATTCTCCATGCCAAGATGAACCACTTGTCTTTTGAAATAGTCAGAACGCCTTCTTAGATCTCTAGTTACAACAGTGGACCTGCTTTGGGGGAAAGAGGGTTTTCCATGTGGAATTGCAAGCAACAATATTTGAAGACAAATGATGAGGCAAAGAAAGAACAAAGTCAAACAAAGTACCATCTCCATTCCAAATCGGCCCAATGCTCAAGTTAGATGGCAACATCAAAGAACTTTCAAGCACTCTTTACACATGTGGGGCATGATGTCATCTTCTTCATGGCTGTTGGATGAAGTAAAGCTCAAAGATCAAGGCAAATATTGGAATGTTAGAGTCTTATGGTGCATGTTGAAACCCCCAAGAGCTAATTATCCAAGTTTCAACTCAAGAAACACTCAAATGAAGGTGATTCTTCTTCAAGTCAAGACAACCACTAGCTTTCTAAAGGAGGACGAGCCCTCCTTGACAGAAATTAAGCATCCCCAAGTGAACGTTGAAGGAAGAAAGGAGGGAGCAAGTCCCCAAGGGCCAAATCAAGCAAGTAGTGTCAAATTAAATGTCAAATCCAAGTATTTTCTCTCAAGTAAGGTAGTTGTTGGAAATTTGAAGATCAAGGAAGGAGGTTGAGCCCTCCTTGAGCAAAGTTGAGCCTTTCTCAAGCAAACGTAGGAAGGCTTATGCATGAAGGGGAGCTACCAAGGGCTATTTCAAGTCAAATTTCAAACATTCTTCATCAAATCAGCTATTTGTTAGTCTTGAAGAGAGGTTGAGCCCTCATTCATTGTGCAAGAAAGGTCAAGAAGTAAGATGTTGCAAGGAAAAGGTCTCCTCCAAGTCAACCGTGAAGGAATTTTTGAAGGAAAGTCACTTTTCAAGCCAAATTAATTCATGTTTCAAGCAATGGAAGAATAACCAATGTAAGTCGTCCACATAGCCCTAGCGGCCAGCCCTAACTTGGTTATTCGAGGGTCAAACCAAGGTCAAATCAATTCATTAGGGCATCAATGAAGAGCTAATTTTGCTAACAAACCATTCGTACCTCCACAAGTGGAACTCTAGCCTCTAGAAGCAAATCGACCCCTCTTGGGCCACATTGATGTACCATTTTTTCCTCCATTGGGGGTTTACTTAGTAACTCAATGTAATTTTTGAAAAAATTAAATTTTGACCTAGCCTCTAAGCATTTTGTGGATGGCGAGTCGCTTATTCTGTGGGAGACAAAGGAGGAATTTTTGAAAAGCCTCATCCATAAATACAGGCTTTCTCCTCTTTGGCAAATCATTGTGAACTTGTTAAGATATCAAATAAAATGTGAAAATTTTCATGAGACAAAAGGGTTTACATGTGAATTTTCTTATCTTGCTTGGTTGATCTAAAATATTTAAAGTTGATATGTGGAGCATCTCAAAGTTACTACAAGGCTAAGGAAATTGATTCATGAAGGCTTGAGTGAGTAATATTATCTTTTATAATTGTTTATTTTCTTGGTTGGATGATTCATTTAATAGGAAGTCCTCCTAGTAGAATTTTGGTTCCATTTCTTGTCTTGTTTTTTATCATAGGATTGTATCCTTGGTGTTCCACCTAGTATTAAAAGCCTCAAGCATTGTGATACCAAATCTAAGAGGGAATATAATTCCATGTCCTTGACTCGTGGAAAAAGTTTCATATCCTTATTTCAACAATTTACAACCAAAACTCTTTCCAAAAACATTTTCAAAATTTATTGTAACTTTTGTACATTTGTATATAGAATTAAAATCTAAAAAATCTAAAATTACATATAATAAAATCTAAAAACATATTGCAAATATTACAAAAATGAATTTCTTCACTAGCCATGGTTAAATATGCATTTATTGGATATTTTCATTGGATAAACCACAAGAGTTTTATATTTTGAGAGGCCTTCTTACTCACCAAAATGGGTAACCCCATAGGAGGAATTTTTTCTTCTACATTTGATAACCAGTTAGATAGCCAGCTAGCCAGCCACCCCTAAGAGCTACTATTTGATGATGATGTGCCATGTGCCTTTGTCATCTGCATCAACCATATGCCTATCCCCCTCCAACATTACCACTTGGGTGAAGGTGGGCTGCTATTCAAAAGGTACTTTAATTATTTTGCAATCAGGTGCTTATGCTTGTTTGTTTTGGGCATGTAGTATGGATAAAGGGGTGATTTGGAAGATTGACCGATCTTGATCGTAAATTTGTTCTCTCACCTTACTAGAGGGGTTAATCTTTAGCCTTATTCCAGTGGGACCTCCCTTGAGGCCTTAGGGTCATAGGAGGGGCACTATTTGGAAAACCAAAATTGAGATTGTGCGTTCATTATCCCTTACACCATACTTGACACTTTCCATCACACATTACAAGCCACATATACCACATCCATTCTCCGGGTCTAACTTGTCATTTGTTCCTTCGGATTTGGCACCCACATGTCAACACTTCTTGAGTAAGGCCGAAAAACATTGCCTTGGAGGTTGATGCATCTAAAAAATTGGAAAAGTATATCATGGCCACAATAAAACAAAAGGAAGAAAATCAAAATGCAAAAGATGGCCAGGACGTAAGTTAGCATGTGGGCAAAAGCCTAGCATGAATTATACCCTCCTCATTAGCCATTACTCAGTTCCTAAACACATCATGCTCTTTCACATTGAAAGGAACCCTTGCATGTCCCAATCCTGATGAGCGATGAACTATCTCATCTTAAGGGTAATATAAAATGCTACATCATAAAGAGAAAGTTCTAACCCTTAAGTTATGCTCTGTCATACAAAGTATTATCAAGAAAAAGTAAAAGGCACACTAGAGGGGTGGAAAAAACAGGTTGAGTAGGGTAACTAATGCCTCCATGATTGCTCCCTCCTTTACATTCATACACTTAGGATGTGGACCCCCTCATCAGCTGGTTCCCTAGATCATAACACTTGGCCATGAAGCCTTCACCCCTCCATTTCCATACATTCACACTAACACCTGTGGATTGAAGAGTTGACCATGGAACTGTCACTTTTGCTTGAGATTTGGAAGCACTTAATAGGGTTGACCATTAGCCACCTCTATCAAGGTAGGGAACACCTTTACAAGACTTGGTCTAGTTAGATATCAGAACATGATCCTTGTTTGGAGTATTAATATACCCTTGATATTCAATTTTGGCCCACTTAGATGCATATATGATCTTAGTCCTTGATGGATGGTTGCTTTTAGTTGATTTCATGTTGTTTTTGTTAGGTGGTCCACAATAGACTAGGCCTTAAGGGCACCCACTCCACAAGTACCTAGGCCTCTTTAGAGAGATAGATGGCTTAGCAGATGCAACGTTGATAGAGTTCAACCTCTTGATGTCTTGAGGAAATGTTGCATGTCCTTGAGCACCCTTGGGATCCCAGGACGTTGGTCTACTTTGACCTAGCATAAAGAATTCTTCGTGATGACACCGCTGGAACCAACATGCCTCCAAGCTGGCCTTGACACAACCTAATGGGCAGGACTTGATTTAGAGCCTAGATGAGGATGGTTTCCCATTGAGATACTTGGGAAGGCTTGTTGCAATTGGAGAAGCCCTAACACTGGAAAGAGGAGGCCTTGTTTTGATAGTTGGAGACCCATGAAAATGACTTGATGGTACCCCAATTGCACTTGGGACCCTAGAGGAAGATTTGAGAGAATTTACTCAAATTTTGGATGATCCTAGCATCAAGACACTTTTTTTAGACCTCACTTCACCATGGCATGGCATTTAGGGCCCTAAAAAGGGCATAATGTCAACATTTCTAGAGGCTTCAACTCACATGTGTGGGAAATTATGGTTTCTTTGATCACTTAGCTAGTGGGTTGGCTTGTAACCCAAGGTTATCTGATGTCAAACTTGTCTTAGGGGCTTCATTAGTAAAAAATTAATTGAGGTAGATCTCATATAAATAGAGGTCACCTCATTTATATTGTTCATCATCACTTATGGATCAATTTGGCCTCTTTGAAGGATTTCGACCTAGTTGAAATAGTCTTGTATCTTTGTGGAGATTTTGCTTTTGGAGACATTCTCTTGTTGTGGAGATATGATTTTGGATAATAAAGGATTGGTTCATGTTGAATATCTTTTTATGGTTGTTGCATGGAATAGTTATTGGTAGGGTTTCTATGTGCTATTTTTGTGAATATTTTTCTATGAAATCTTGGCAAAGTATTGTATGTATTACCCTCAAGAATGCGTGACAATCCCTTGAATGAATCTTCATGTTAAGCTCTCTTTAATAATTTTATCCCTCATAAAATGATAGCTAACATTTTGAAAACTAGGGTTTTTCTTCTCCTTACTCCATGTTACCCACCAAAAGTGGGTGACCTCATAGGAGATTTTTTTCTCCCATCATCTCTTCCAGCTAGCAACCAACAACCCTTGACAGCGACTAGTAGTCAATGACGATGTGCCATTCATATCTCTTTTTCCTGCATTAGTCATATGTTTCCTCACCCATTTGGCAAGAGCACATGTTGGAAGGTGGGTTTCCGATCAAAAGGTAATTTATTCATTTTGTAATTGGGTGCTTATGCTTGTTTGTATTTTGGGCATTTGGCATGGATTATGGGGTAACTTGGAAGGAAGAGGGGTTTTGACCATGATCTTGTTCCCTCACCTTAAATGGGGGGTTAATATTTCATCCTAGTCCAGTGGGACCTTCCCTAATGGCCCAATGGGTATAAGAAGGGCACTACTTGGGAAACCTTGATTGAGATAGTGTAGTCCCATCTCTCCCTATTCCATACTTACCACTTACATTACCAACCCTATATTCCACTTCCCTTCTTCAGGATCAACTGACCATTGATTCCTTGGGATTTGGCACCATACATCCTCATACGTAGGTAGGGCCAAAAATTTGGCTTTTAGAGGTTGATGCAACTAAAAAAACAAAAAAAAACATATGATGGCTACAAGAAAAAACAAACGAAGATCAAAATGCGAAATATGTCCAAGGCACGCATATTAGCATGTGGGAAAAATCCTAGCATGAGCTTTACCTCACTCATTATGGCCATCACTTGGTTCTTGCGCACATGTTGCTTTTCATAGTATGAGAAGGAACCATTGCATGTCCCAACCTCTAGTGGGCAATGAGCCACCTCACCATTAAGGGGTTAATAACTACTATACATCATACAAAGCAAGCTCTAACCCTTTGAGCTACAAGTAGTAATACAAAGAAAAATCAAGAAAAAGTAAAAGGTGCACAAGAGGGGTCGAAAAACAAATGCCAAGTTGGTAACTCATGCATTTGTGATTGCTACCTCCCCACATCTATACACTCAAGATGAGGAGTCTATCATAGTTGGTCCCTTTGACTATGACACTTGGCCATGAGGTCCTCTCCCCTCTGTTCCATCATTATTAACATGGCACCTATCAATTGAAGGGTGGAACAAGGACATGTCACTTCCCCTTGGGGGTTGGAAACACCTAATAGGGTGGTCTATTAGCCACTCCTACCTAGGGAGGTAACACCATTGCGAGTTCAAAGCCTTAATTTTGGAAGGGAAGCCTTATTTGAAGTGTCAAATTGCCCATTACTTTCAAGCTTGGTTCACTTAGATGCAAAAATGATTAAATGTACTTAATGATGTAGTTGCTAGCACTGGATATTGTGTGTAATTTCCAAGTGGTTCCACAACCATGGCTTGGGAAACTTAACTGGGGCTCAAGTCCTTTAGAGGAGCATACTGACACCCACAAGTGGAGCGTTGAGATTCGAGAACCATGGGACTCCTAGCAGTAGCAGAGCATCACACATAGCCATTGACACCTCCAACACCCACAACGTTCCAACACTTTGTCTTACATTGATGACTTTAATGGGATGATTCACTTGAACCCAACATGCCCCCAACCGACTTAGCACTCTTAGAGGGAAGGTAGTTGATCCAGGGCCCAAAGGAGGATGGTCTCACACCTTGAGACATGGGAGGGCTAGCACCACCTTGAAAACCCCCAATGTTGGAGCAAAGATAGACATTTTGACTGCCTAGAAACCCATGAGATCACTTTTGTGCCCCAAGATGAAAATTGGGGTCCACAGATGAGCATTGATAGAAACCTAAGAGCCAACCCTTAGTAGGTGATTTTAGAGGGCTTCTACTCACATCTTGGCACGAAGAAGCCTCAACGCTAGCCCTAGAAGGGCTCACACATGCATGATGTCATCTTTCTCTCACTTATGGCTCACATGTGTGGGCTAGAGTTATGTTTTCTCATTGGCTACTAGGTCGGCTTGTGACCTAACTTGTGATTTGCACATTATTTTATGATTTTCAGGGCCATTAGGCTAAAATTAGGATTCAAACTCCTCATATAAGTAGAGGAGGCATTCATTCTTGTAAATGATCATCACATCACTTGGAATTTTGGCCTTCTTGAGCAATTCAGCTTCTTTTCTTGTGGAGAATTTGGAATCTATGAATGCATTTTGACATTTGGAGCTAAATCGTTGTCTTTGGAGCTATTCTTTGGATCAATGGATGGAATCTTTTGCATGTTATCTTGTAAGTGTACCTATTGTTGAATATTTATCTTTTTACATGTCTAATGTATGGAATAATGTTGAATCTAGGTCTTGCTATTATGCCCTAATTTATTGAATGCTATCCAGATGATCTATTGCATGCATTACTCATACATAACATGTGAATGAATGTCCTAGTGGTGAACTTTAACTAGCTCTCCCATGAAAATTCCATTATCCATTGCATAAATAATTGCTTGAGTTTTGGTGCTAGGGCATCAAGATTTCGGCCTTCTTAGAAACTTATTGGCTGACCTATCAAATCATAGACTCCATACTCCCAAGGAACAAGCAACTGGTCCATTTTGTTGGTGATCAAACTTGACTTTTATCCACAAATTCTTCTTTAAATTCGCCCCCTTCAAGGCCAAGCACGGGCTTGGTGCGAATCCCTAGGCAAGGTACATTTGTGGGATTAGAGAGCCTAAACATCAAGAGGACTACATTTTCTAGAAAATCTATCCTTTTGGTGGGCATCCATTTCAATCTTGTCCATAAATTTCTTTGCCCTAATTGTTTGCCCTACGGTAAAACCTTAGTCTAGTCTTGCTTCAACTTAGGGGTTTGTAAGGGTTTCATGGGCCTTAGTCTTGTTGAAAATCATTGTTGGAAACCCTTTCTCTTCGCCTTGACCTTTGGCCATCCCAACACTCAACCTACTATTCAAGCCCTAGGTCTTGCGCTTTATCTAATAAGCCTTTATCATGGAAGCGAATTGCCTCCTATTGGAGCCTTGAACCTAAATTGTGCCTTTCTTGTAAAAGGTCTCATTGAGTGACCTTGTACCCTAACCCTAGAATGTCCATCAAGTGACCTTCTCACATATCGAGACTCCCCCCATCAGTGAAAGTCCATAAAAATCAATGGGTTTTGGCTGTGGCGACCTTGGGCTATCACCCCATTGTTCTCTCTTAGTCTAGTAATAGCCTTGTAAGGTACCCCTCTCCAAGGGCTGCTAGATTTTGCATCAACACTCTATACTATGGTTTGATTCTTCCATGAGTGGATCTCCCTTTAGACTCTGTTGTCGCGCGGATTGACACGACAACCCTCAGACCGGGGGCTGTCACTCTGATCCCCGATCCCTCCATTTAAGCCTGTCTCCCGCGGCTAAGGGGGGTAGACCCTGTGAGATGATGAAGACCAATTGTCGACCAGTTGGTTGGGAGACACGAGATACGATATAAAAAGCACTCGATGGATTTGATTAATTTAGCAGACCAGTGCCTTAAGAGATTATGGTTAAGATGATTACTTGTTAGATGATATAAAAAACGTGAACCATGAACAGCAATCATCTATCATCAGCTAAATCACAATGCTCTTAGAATGACCAAAAAGATATCCAGTGACTGAAAATTTTTGAAAAGATGAATGCCTTAAACCAAGAAACTGAAAACCCTAATGAAAACTGCATAGAACAAAATTTAAAACCCTAATGAAGAAAATATTAAAACCCTAGATCAGCCTAATAATTTACAGATTTAGGCCCTTAGCAGCCAGATTTAGCAATAAGAACAGGAAAATTTTCAAAAAAAAAAAAAAAAAAAAAAAAAAATATTTAAATGTAAAATGCTTCAGAAGACCCTGCATGCATTCAAAAAAAAAAAAAAAAAAATTTCGAATGATAAGCCCAAGATCAAGAACTGGCTGGGCTCTTTCAGAAAACACAACCCGGGAGTTGGCTGGTTCAGCCGAGAACTTCCCCTAACGCCCGGTTATCTGAAAAAAGGATTTCCTACACAGCTTAAAATCAACCATCAACGTAGAAGGAGAAAACAATAGTGAAACCCTGATCAAATGGAGATACCTGCCAATATATTTCAGAATCTAAACTATCATTCAAACCCCAAAGATCAGAGAAGATACCTGTGCCTAGATCAATCTTCATTAAGCTATCATTAATGGCTGAAAATAAAATTATGCAGAACAAATAGAACAATCTTACAACATTTTCAGAAGAGTAACACCAGCAAGATTTTTAACCCCAAAGTCTTCTTTATTGCACAAAAAAAATGAAATACAAGAGAGCTTCTTCAGCCACAGACTCACAGATCCGAATCAATCGACAATGACTCCTAGCACCCTATTTAAAGGAAATGACTCCAACGGCTAGTTCGATTGATCCATGTAGAAATGATCTCGACCGTTGATGAGGATCAAGACATCTCTTGATCTCATCCGTCGATTTATTCCCTTTAAATTTTTTAATTTTTTATTATTTATTATTTTATTTTATTTTTTAAATTTTTAAATTTTTTTTAAATTTTTTATTATTATTTTTAAAATTTTTAAAATTTTTATTATTATTTTTAAATTTTTAATTTTTTTTTTAAATTTTTTATTATTATTTTTAAAATTTTTTATTATTTATTATTTTATTTTATTATTTTTTTTAAATTTTTTAAATTTCTTATTTTTTATTTATTTTATTATTTTTAAATTTTTAAATTTTTAAATTTTTTATTATTATTTTTTAAATTTTTAATTTTTTTTTTTTTTTTTTTTAAATTTTTAAATTTTTTATTATTATTTTTTTTAAATTTTTTATTATTTTTTATTTATTTCATTTTTAAAATTTTAAAATTTTTAAATTTTTTATTATTATTTTTTTAATTTTTAAATTTTTTATTATTTATTATTTTTTTAAATGGATCATCGAACTAAACCTTTCGAAACATCACCCAGGACCTAGGACTTAGGACTCACGAGGGGATTTAAAACATTTTTCGACCCTCAAGACACATTACATCATGACTTTTTACAATTTACATCTCAAGGGGACAAACCCACTTAATACAGACCCTCACAAAACACCCAGTTCTGCGACACAACTATAATCTAGCAGATCAACACACTAGGATTCTCCTAAAGTTCTAATGACAAAATGCATCCCGGCTTTGGGGTCAGGTTTGAAGGAAAACTCTGCCGATCCGTGGATCGGTGAGACGAAAAACCTTCCGGGACGTAGATTATCACTAGAAAGTCAGGTCCACCTAGGCAATTTTACATACATGACTCATATCTGCTAAGATTATTTACAATTCATACATGCAGACTGGGTTTACAATCAAAATGATTAAGCTGCTGATGATGGCAGGATGGCATGGATATGCTGATCAGGTGCTGCCCCTTTTTGCCAAGAAAAGGGGGGTGTACTGCATGGGTAGTTGACCAGTAGTGGTCAACATCTGGCTCCACTTGGGGACACGTTGCTGCTTGCAGGAATGTGAGAATCCAGAATCTGCATCCATACAACACAAAAATAAGTAGCGTCCATCCAAAAATCAGCATATACATTAAGCACAGGAAAGAAAAAAGCTCTTCATTTATTAACTATCTAAAGCAGAAATGAAAATGCGGAAAAAACAAGGAGTAGGGTTAGAAATACGATACAAAGGATGCCCTACGGCATCAGATGTGTTCAATATAGTGCATACTGAGCATTTGCCTGCTTTCAGGCAAATCTGTCGGCTGCTTGTCGGATGTGCCATGTCCAATTTTGCATATGGTAGGACTCTTTCCTATCCGAAAATCAAGCTGCTCACGGCCGTCTGATGTATCAAATCTTCGTCTCATCTTCTTTCTCTTACGTTTTTTCTTTTTGGCCGGTTTAATTACTGATGACCAGGAACTTTCTGTTTCAAAACTATCAGATGAAGTATGCATGATATGTTTTTCTTTAGCCCGCATCTGATCTTTATCATTCTTAAGTCTGTCCGGATCACCTTCAATTAACCATCTTTCAATCGAATCAATAACCTCCTCAAAATAAGATGGAGCTTGTTGCAACAAATGAGAAGGCTCCTGATCTATTGATGTCCCCTGGTTTCTCTCACTTTCCAATTGCTGAAACCTTTGAACTTGTATTTTAAATGCATCTATCTGACTAGAGTGTTCAACCTTTACAGCACTGATTTGTCTGGCATGGTGTTCTTGCATGTCTTTTATTACTTTAGCATTCTCTTCCTTTATGTCCATCAAGCAATGCTGCATAAAATTTATTTCTTCTCTGTGATTCGCTTGCATGTTAGCCAACTGATTATTATGATTGAATGTCATGATAGTCATTTCCTCATCCATAGTGAATAACTTATTTTGCATAGAGTCAATTTCCCTATCATGATCAGCTTTCATGGTCACCATATTTTCCTCTAATCCTGACAACCTGCTTTGCATGATTCTAATTTCTGTTTCATAATTAGTTTTTATGGCCTCAATTTCCTTAGCATGCTGATTTTGCGTGACCTCAATCTCCCTATTACGTTTTTCCAGATGGGTGCATAAAGTTTTGACATCATTGACGTAATTAGTTTGATTGCTTTCCATATTTTTCACCAGCATCATTAGATCTCGTAGAATTTGCTTTTGCTCTTCTTTTTCATTGTCATTTGTCCCTGATTTTTCACTATCATGAACTGCAATATTTCCGGTGGATGACACATTCTGACATGATGAATCGTCTTTCTGTCGCACAATTTTGGAGGAAGAAGGCAAGCTGTTTGGATAACCATATTTATCTTTAAAAGCATCAATAATGTCTTCTAAAGAAGTGAAAGATTCCTTAGGAAAACTGTTAAACCAATTCAAAGCATCATCTTCTAAAGAAAGGACAAATAGACGCATTTTGATATCTTCATGATTAAATTGAGGGGATCTGCAATATATGATCATGATGCGATCAAACAAGCCTAGATGCCTTCTAACAGCGATTGGATCGCCACCTGAAAAAATAGGTAATTTAGAAATGGCCTCCTCCGGAAAATCATGGAGATGGTGAATAAAACGACATGGTTTAAATGAATAATCCATGATAAATAATAGGAGATCAGATGGATGATAGAACTAGATCTCTGCTCAAGAAAATCAAAAGATGAAAGAAGTGGAGTCGCCACTTGAACAATAAATCTGATTCTAAGATCCAAAAGGAAACAGCAAGCAGATATGAGGAAGGCTTATTGTCTGGGAAAAATGAGAAAATGGAGTCGCCACCCAAACAAGAAACAAACCAAAGAGATACTGCTGATATGACGAAAAAATAAGGCAATGAAAGATCCAAATGATAAGCAAGAAGGCTGAATCTGCCAACTCAAATGAGAGATGAGAAGATGAGAAGATGAATGTCGATGAAATCCCAGGAACAGAAAAAATCTTCCCCGGCAACGGCGCCAAAAAATGTTGGCGTTGCCGGGCCAGACGAACGATAGGAAGATGAACGATGAATGATGAAAAGTCGTTGAAACACCAAGGACAGAAAAACTCTATCCCCGGCAACGGCGCCAAAAATTGTTGTCGCGCGGATTGACACGACAACCCTCAGACCGGGGGCTGTCACTCTGATCCCCGATCCCTCCGTTTAAGCCTGTCTCCCGCGGCTAAGGGGGGTAGACCCTGTGAGATGATGAAGACCAACTGTCGACCAGTTGGTTGGGAGACACGAGATACGATATAAAAAGCACTCGATGGATTTGATTAATTTAGCAGACCAGTGCCTTAAGAGATTATGGTTAAGATGATTACTTGTTAGATGATATAAAAAACGTGAACCATGAACAGCAATCATCTATCATCAGCTAAATCACAATGCTCTTAGAATGACCAAAAAGATATCCAGTGACTGAAATTTTTTGAAAAGATGAATGCCTTAAACCAAGAAACTGAAAACCCTAATGAAAACTGCATAGAACAAAATTTAAAACCCTAATGAAGAAAATATTAAAACCCTAGATCAGCCTAATAATTTACAGATTTAGGCCCTTAGCAGCCAGATTTAGCAATAAGAACAGGAAAATTTTCAAAAAAAAAAAAAAAAAAAAAAATTTAAATGTAAAATGCTTCAGAAGACCCTGCATGCATTCAAAAAAAAAAAAAAAAAAAATTTCGAATGATAAGCCCGGGATCAAGAACTGGCTGGGCTCTTTCAGAAAACACAACCCGGGAGTTGGCTGGTTCAGCCGAGAACTTCCCCTAACGCCCGGTTATCTGAAAAAAGGATTTCCTGCACAGCTTAAAATCAACCATCAACGTAGAAGGAGAAAACAATAGTGAAACCCTGATCAAATGGAGATACCTGCCAATATATTTCAGAATCTAAACTATCATTCAAACCCCAAAGATCAGACAAGATACCTGTGCCTAGATCAATCTTCATTAAGCTATCATTAATGGCTGAAAATAAAATTATGCAGAACAAATAGAACAATCTTACAGCATTTTCAGAAGAGTAACACCAGCAAGATTTTTAACCCCAAAGTCTTCTTTATTGCACAAAAAAAATGAAATACAAGAGAGCTTCTTCAGCCACAGACTCACAGATCCGAATCAATCGACAATGACTCCTAGCACCCTATTTAAAGGAAATGACTCCAACGGCTAGTTCGATTGATCCATGTAGAAATGATCTCGACCGTTGATGAGGATCAAGACATCTCTTGATCTCATCCGTCGATTTATTCCCTTTAATTTTTTTAATTTTTTATTATTTATTATTTTATTTTATTTTTTAAATTTTTAAATTTTTTTTAAATTTTTTATTATTATTTTTAAAATTTTTTATTATTATTTTTAAAATTTTTATTATTATTTTTAAAATTTTTTATTATTTATTATTTTATTTTATTATTATTTTTAAAATTTTTTAAATTTCTTAATTTTTATTTATTTTATTATTTTTTTTAAATTTTTAAATTTTTTATTATTATTTTTTTTAAATTTTTTATTATTTTTTATTTATTTCATTTTTAAAATTTTTAAATTTTTAAATTTTTTATTATTATTTTTTAAATTTTTAAATTTTTTATTATTTATTATTTTTTTAAATGGATCATCGAACTAAACCTTTCGAAACACCACCCAGGACCTAGGACTTAGGACTCACGAGGGGATTTAAAACATTTTTCGACCCTCAAGACACATTACATCATGACTTTTTACAATTTACATCTCAAGGGGACAAACCCACTTAATACAGACCCTCACAAAACACCCAGTTCTGCGACACAACTATAATCTAGCAGATCAACACACTAGGATTCTCCTAAAGTTCTAATGACAAAATGCATCCCGGCTTTGGGGTCAGGTTTGAAGGAAAACTCTGCCGATCCGTGGATCGGTGAGACGAAAAACCTTCCGGGACGTAGATTATCACTAGAAAGTCAGGTCCACCTAGGCAATTTTACATACATGACTCATATCTGCTAAGATTATATACAATTCATACATGCAGACTGGGTTTACAATCAAAATGATTAAGCTGCTGATGATGGCAGGATGGCATGGATATGTTGATCAGGTGCTGCCCCTTTTTGCCGAGAAAAGGGGGGTGTACTGCATGGGTAGTTGACCAGTAGTGGTCAACAGACTCCATCACCCAAGATCCAACATTGGCCTTTCCACATAGGTGATCACAACATAAAAACTTTCCTAAACCTAAATTTTCTCTCTCTTCAATTTATGGCCCTTTAAATAAGTCGCTAGGCTAGGGTTAGGGCTGAATTCAACTAGGACAAGTGCGTTTGCCTTTTGGGGGTGGGGGGTGGGCTCTACACATGGTTTGTGTATCATTGCCTCAAAATCATCTCTTTCCCATGGTGAATTCTTCTATTATAGGGCTAACGTCACTAGCCTTGGGTAATTTTTCCCTAGGGTAAATCCTAAGCTAGCCCAAGGCTTCAACTTGGGGCTTTTTGAGGGCTTGTTGTTCCAATTATTGATCATATCTATCTTATGAAGTCTTTTCTTGGCCTGGTGTACCTTGGTAAGCCTTTTCTCCTTGCTTATTCACTAAACCCTAGGTCAACTATGACCTAGATAGGTCTTTGGAAGGCACACTTTGCCTTGTCCTTGTTGGTTTGAGCCTTTTCCTTAATTAGAGTGTCATTCCTTAGCCTATCCTTGTCACCTCCAAACCTTAGACTTTGAATATCTATTAGGTGAGCTACATAGAGAAACCTTCCTTGTGGTGAAAACCCACTAAAGAGTAGGAGGTGGTGAGTTGTGGTGATAGTGGGCCTCCACCTCATAGTGTTGTTCCTTGGCCTAGTCCTTGTCTTGTGAGGCCTCTGACAAGACCTATTGGATTTTGAGGCAATAGGCCCTAGAATCCCTAAGGTTGTGCAACCCCCTTTATTTGGTCTTATATTGTTGTTCTAACACCAATTTCAAGTGTTTCGAGGCTTATTATAGGTGCTAGAAATTACTCACAATGATTGATGACAATTGGAGACAAGCCCTTGCCTTGAGATACATGAAACTCAAGCATAATCCTCTTGTATCCTTTATAATTGATCTAAATGGGTTTTCATTTGATCATTTATTTCTTTTAGATCATATATTGGCTGTCTAAAACAATTTGCAGGTCTAAGCATTCATTTGGACTAAGACTTAAGTCAATTTTCAATTCTCATGGTTTGAGGGTCATTTTCTTAGTAATTAACTTGCAGATTGAATATCTTTTAAACTACTCATCCAAATTTGGTGTTATTGTGCTCATTGGAAAGGATTTTCATAGTATTAACACTTTCAACCAAGTTCCTTGAGTTTCAGGTCCACCAAGAGCTAGTTTTGGGCCCCTAAAGTGGCCTTTTGTCCGCTGTCGTAGTACAATATTACGGAATTGCAGGTTTGAACAGCAAGCTCATCTCCTTACAGTCACATAAATCAGGTACAACACTTCCAAATCATTTTTTGTTATGGTAAAAAGTCTCCAGACTCAATTGGTGGCATTTTCCAAGCTTATTTCATTAATCTATTGAGTATTTTCTTTGTTGGTCTGCGTTGTTTATCTGTTGTCATATCATTTTACCAGATCGAAATTCATTATTAAATTAACTCCTACCTCTTCCAACCTGGTGTATTTAGGCATTGGTCTACTTATACATTGGTTGAGTGTTTTGTTTGTAGGGATACCGCATGTGTTGTTTCACAGGAGTTGGCCTAAAGCGAGAGGAATATGCTATGGTGACATTGGGTGTGTTCCTAAGGTGCTTACCGTGTAGCCAGTTTGGAGACCTCACCAAACCCTGCTACTTTGAGTGGTAATAGGCATCATTGGCCACTTGTTTAAACTTTAACATCTTCTTCTTGAAGGTCATGTGTCTAGATGCTTCATTGTCCAAATAACACCCTACACTAGAAATGATGTTACTGGATTCGAATGATACCATGGAGAAAATTTCCTCACATTTGGATGTTAACTCATGCATTCTAATTGAAGCTTCTGCATTCCTTGCAAACTCCTACTGCAGGTCCTTGTCTTTATTCCTCCTAGGATACAAAGATCCATAGTGGCCTGTCTTGTGGCACTTAAAACACCTCATGTGGCTCAAGTCTTTATTCGCTTGTGTGATTGCTCAAACTGTCTCCTAAAGGGGAAACTCTTAACCCGAACAAGAGAGCCTAGAAGCAACTCTTAGGTGAGCCACCCATTGTCATCTTGGTGGCCTTGCTCCACTTTTTAGACTAAAAGAAGGGGTCCTAGTGAAGTGGGGAGTCCTTAAAGGTTAAGCTAAATCAAGTCATTGAGTAATCAAGGGGGTCTCTAAGGCTTAGCTTAACTAAGGCATTGGAAAATTGACACTACCCACTCTTAAGGTATAGGGGAGACTTAAACATATGTGAATAGCACATCAATTTATTGATTATGAACAAGTTGAATTTCTCATAATTTAGTCTAAAAGCCCTAAAAATAATATTAATTGTGATTACAAGTCAGATAGATCACAAGTCGACCCTCAAAGATAGCTAACTCATTGAATAAACATAAAAACAAGCCTCATGTAACCCACATTTGTTAGCTAAAACCACTCCAAGGGTGACATCATCCTCCAAAAGGTGTGTCTCTCATTAAAAGGTGCAATGGATGGCTCAAAAGGGTGCAACTCATCCCATAGGTCACATTTCCTAATCAAATGGTGTCCAATCATCAAGATAGGCTCCCTCAACAAGACCTCATCCTCAAACAAGCCCATGTCATCGATCCAAACCTCATGAAGGGGAAGCCATGGTGCTAGGGCATAAATGTCATCATGCAGAGTAGTCTGCCATCCCCTCCAAAGAGGTTGCAAGTCATCATCATCATCATCATCAAATATCCTCTAAAATAAGGCAACATCCATCAAGTAGGTGAAATGCCAACGTGGAAGCATCCTGTCAGGACTTGGTTGTAGGGTACATTAGCTCTCAAAGCTTTGTATTGGCTCAGGAAGGCAACATTTTAGATCCTCGAGGGAGAGCAGAGTGTCATCAATTGTGTTGAAGGCCTCTCAAGGTCAATACTCCTTAATAAGTGGTCCACATTCTAGGTTAGGTGCCTAGTGGAGTCATCAAGTGGGGCCAAACGTCCTCTCCAAAGTGTTGGGGAAGCATCATACAATCCCTAAAGGGATGAAAGTTGTACCTGGGAGCAAGAACTAGTAGCACACTTACAGAATCAAGTGAGATCAACATCATAGGTGCACAAACCATAAGAGTATTAAAGTAGACCATATTTAATATTAAAGGCATTAAAGTACATTACACAAGCATCATCTTCAAATGTCTTTCTAGCTTATGACTTGTAAACAAGTTACCTTGCTTAGGTATGGGAGGGTCATCAGATGGTCCTATTAGGTTCTTCCAAACCTAAGGGGAGGAACAGGTCTGAGGCCCAACCCATCAATCAGTGGATGCAAATGATCAATGACATGGTGTAGGGTTTACTTCATGGAGGATGCCACTATCTTGTACTAGCTATGAAATTCCAACATCCTTGAGTGCTATGATGTCAAGAGGGAGCAATCGTGGGACCCGAGTTACTCCTTTCCTTGGCTTATTTTTACCGCCCCTCTTACATGCCTTTTTCATCATTAATTTCCCTTTTTCATATACATATCTTAGGTTACAAGCTTTGTTGATTCATCATTGGCTCCTTAAAGATGAAGTGTTTCCTTGCTTATTTGGGTTGGGATATTCAAAGTTTCTTTCATTTAGATAGCTCATGCATTAGCCAAGAATTGGGTGAGGCATAACAAGAGGGGTAAAGCTTAGGCTAAGTTTTTGTCCACACACTTTCATTTATCCATGCCAATATTTTGCATTTTAACATTATGGCTCATGCCTTTTTTTTATCTTTCTGTTGCATCAACCTCTTAGGGAACAATCTCTAGGCCCCTACTCAAGGATAAGGAAAACATAGAACTAATACTGGTGATAAATAGGAACCAATCTGAAGTTGGGATGTGGATACATGGGAGATATGGAAGGTGTTAAGTATGGATTACCATGGACACACAACTTCAATTAGAGCCTCCTATTTGTGCCGTTCTTAGACAATGAAAGAAAGGCCTCGAGGAAGGTCACACTAGAGTAGGGGCAAGTGATAACTACCAAGGTGAAGCAAGGAAACAAGTGTCTAGTCAAAAGCAATGTTTTAAAAAATGGCCGGCTCGGAACCGACTTGGCCGAGTTGGTCCGAGCCAGCCTTGGATTTTGTGACCCAACCATTGAACCGGTGCGGCTGGCCGGGTTAATACCGAGTCGGCTGACAATGAAAGAAAGGCCTCGAGGAAGGTCGCACTAGACTAGGGGCAAGTGATAACTACCAAGGTGAAGCAAGGAAACAAGTGTCTAGTCAAAAGCAATGTTTTAAAAAACAGCCGGCTCGGAACTGACTTGGCCAAGTTGGTCCGAGCCAGCCTTGGATTTTGTGACCCAACCATTGAACCGGTTCGGCCGGCTGGGTTAATACCGAGCCGGCCGAGTTGTTACACAACTCGGCCAGCTCGGTATTAACCTGGCTGGCTCGATCGAGTCCATATCAACCCGGCTGGGTTACGTACAGCGGCCAGTGAACCCAAAAAAATGACTTTTTTATTTTTTATTTTATTTTTGGGGACTCCTTGGGCTTCCCTGTCTGACTTTGATCCCTAGTATTGATATGCTATTCATGGTAATGTTAAATTCTTAAAGTAAAAGTGACATTCTCCTTAATCTTCATTTTCATCCTTTTACTTAAATTTTTAACATTACCATGAAATGACTCAGGATGTTTGAGAGTGGTTCTGGCCTCATTGGATTTCATATGGAGAAAGTAGAATTTTAGATTTCATTCAAAATCCAGCAGACTTATCAGTTTTTCAGGATTTCAGGATTGGGGGATTGCAATGTTTCCATTGAATTTTGTCATGTATTAGGGTATGGAACTCGTATTTAATCAAGAGCACCAATCTCTCTATGTACCTTGATGTTAGTGACATTGGTTGTCGAACTCCTCCGAGATTCGCTCCCAAACCGGGAGCTTCTAAAAATGTCGCTCCCGCTCCCGTTTTCACTCCCGCTCCTCGCTTTCGCTCCCGCTCCCAAGTAACACTGAGCCAGATGATGTTGGAAACTCTAGCAGTAGCCAGTGGTACTGGTCACAGACTTTTGTTGTAGAGGCCATTTTTAGCCTCCTTGGTTATGTGTTTTTGTTTTGATCTCTATATCATCATCATGTATGTATTGGATAGTGCATTGGGTGCCATTTTGATATAATGGATATATTCATGAGCCTACTTTGATCATATGTTGTCTTCTATCTATATTCTAATGTTGTGTGTTTGGAAACGTGAATGAAAATCTTTTAAATTATGTGTTTTTATAAAAAATAATTATTTAATGTATTTTTTACAATGACCGAGTCATTGGAATCGAGCTGGCCGAGTTGATACCGAGTCGGAGTCGACCCTCGGCTGAGTCGGAGTCGACCCTCGATTGAGTCGGAGTCGACCCTCGATTGAGTTGGAGTCGGAGTTTTAAAACATTAGTCAAAAGCAGTCTACCATCCATGTCAAATTGTGATCGATATTAGAATTCCCTTACACATGAAATGAAAATACTTGAATAAAAAAATGGTTAGTGTACCTCATATTTGTTGACCTGCCACCCACCTTCATTAGATAAGCAGGCTAGATGAAGAAAGCACTGACTAGAGAATGGATGAGAGGCATTTGAGGCTAGTTGTCTATGGATCATGATAGGGCTGCTCGCTAGCAAGTTGAAAGCTTGAAACATCAGGAGAAAAAATTCCTCATAGGGTTCACCACATGGGTGGATAGTAGTCCACTACAAGCAGCATGACTCTACACATGATAGGCCCACATGTGGAGCACAACAACTCTAGGAGATGTCAAGCTCTAAGGTGTGTACATCCAACAAGCAAGGCTTCAAGGTTGAATGCTCCTCAAGAAAGGTTTTGTTACTTGCGGGATTTCCACAAAAGATAAGTCCAATCACAAAACACAAACCCTAGGGAAATTTCAAAGTTCCACCCATTGTCACCTTGGTGGCCACTTGATCCAGGTGGATATTGGTGGCCACCCGCCTATTCCACTTGGAACCTAGCACTGTTTCCTTTCAATTTTCTATTTTCCAGCAAAATTTCCTATTTCGGCAGTTTTTTAGGTTCTAAACTTCCAGAGTCGTTTTGAGGCCCTAAACAACGTTTTTGGGGAAACAGGCAAACGTGAGTTGAAGATTGATGTTTGCAGTCGAAAGTTGTTGTCCTCAGATAGACCTTTCTAACAGGCTATATCGCACGCCAAACGAAGATCATATGCCAAAGTTACCACCTCGGGAAGTTGACGTTCCAACTAACCCCATCAGGGCCCACAAGATTTTGGCGCTTCATCTTCTAGGATTTGGTTTTTGGATGTGTAGGGTTTCTAATTGTTTCTTCATGATAAAAAGGCCTTACAGCTTCATTGTAACTCAGTGTAGAAGGCATGTAGTTGTCACATCTCGTCTCAGAGATAAGATACCATTGCCCAAGATAGTTTGTTTTCATTTTGCATGTAAACAATTTTCAACATTTGCTATTTATTAGTTGAAGTTCTGTTTCACTATATCTCTGTGTTGTTGTTTAAATCTATATTTCATTTCATTCCTTCATAAATTCGTATCAATGGTATTAGAGTGGTTTGCTCTTTCTTGGTTTTTCTGTGCATGTCCCCAAAGAGGTCAGGGTACAAGGAATCGAGACTTGAACTGGTTGAGCCCTTGCAAGACCGACCTCGTTGACCCCGATGGCCTCCCATGGCGGAAGAAAAGAAAGACGAGGGAGCATGAGATCCTTTCAAATTGTTGCTCGAAGAAGCCCTCGTGTGACAAATGAATGAGATGATGGATATTTTTTCTCGGATCCTTCGGCGGATACCAGTGGGCAAAGCATCTTCATCCAACAGTCACTTCGGAGGCATCGCCCCCTTTAAGATACGAATTAACTTCGACATTCCTATATTTGAAGGCTAGATAGACGCAGATGCTCTAGATCATAGTTGCAGGAAGCGTCCCCCCCCCGGTTCTAAGGCCCGAAGCGCGTCTCGTGCAGATGCGTCTCTGGAAGTGCGCTTCCACCTGTTTTGGATGCTTCCTGGACGCTTCCGCCTGTTTGGGATGTTTGTTTCGAGTATAAACGCATATATATATATATATATATATATATATATATATATATAGCAGACGCTTCCGTAGACGCTTTGCTTCCTAGATTTTTGGAAAATGATGCTTCTGTGTCTCGCTTCCAAAAAACGTCCCCGCTACGTCCCTGCTTCGTGCAACATTGCTCTAGATAGATGATTAAATTTGCTGGAAGGGTATTTTTCGGTCTATAATTTTTCCAATAGAGAAAAGATTACTGTTGCACTCCTCAAGGCCGCGCCCCATGTCAAGGACTAGTGAGAAACTTACTGTGAGCAAAGGGACGAGGAAGAATCCTCACTATTTTTAGCTGCACCCTCTTGGGATTCTTTCTGAGATGTCGTCAAGGAACAATATTACCCTGTTGGGAGCTATGAAGACAAGTACATAAAATGGACCGCACTATGGCAGGAAAGGGACCAAGAAGTGTCATAATTCACGGATATCTTTCATACCCTACGCATGAAGCGCTAGGTATCACAGACTTTGAGCGACCTCTGGTGCTCAAGTACTGTGGTTGTTTGCACAAATACATCTTGGAAAAAATGGAGTTCCTGGACATCTCCTTTCTTGGCGCAATGTACTGATATGCTATCAAGATCGAGCAAAAGTTTAAACAGAGGAAGTGATACTTTAGATTTGCGAATCCAAAGCAGGGCAAAGACACCCCCAAACTGCAGAATAAAGGACAAAGCCAAGGTGGAACGACCTAGGACAACCCATCGAAGTCACAAGTAAAGAATAACAAATGGAAGACAAAGAAAGACGCAGGGAAGTGCTGTGAGTTCCATAAGAGCCCCACTCACAACACAAATGAATGTCGTGCAAAGCAGTCACTAGTGGTCGAGCTAAAAGCTTCATTTTTAGATGCATGTTCCGACTTTGAGCCACAACCCAACAAGTGGAAACAAATCATTGATGCAAAACCTAGTGCCACCGTTTCCGCCACCAAGGTCAAGAAGAGTAAGCTCGAAGATCCAGAGGAGGGTGAGCATCTCTTCCACTCACAGATGTGGGTTAAGGGTTCTCCGCTGCAGTTCATTGTCCATAGTGGGATTCATAATAACCTCATCCTAGTAGAGGTTGTTAAGTGGTTGGGCCTGCCGACCACACCACACCCATAGCCATACACCATTAAGTGGCTCCACCAAGGGCGAGATCTCTGCGTCAGCCAACAATGTCGCCTTACCTACAACATCAAGCCTTTCACGGACGAGGTACTATGTGATGTTGCTCCCCTTGAAGTTTGGAATGTTTTATTAAGCCAACTATACTTGCAAAAGCATCATGTTGTGCATGAATCCAGACCTTGTACTATTATTATTACTTTGGGCAGAAAACTATACAAGATACCGGAGGTAGCCCCATCTATTGACATTTCTTTGATCTTTGCTAAGTAATGCAGTAAGATCATCTCCCATACTCAGAAATTTGTTTTCTTCTTGATTCGCTCTCAAAGTAAAGGGAAGATCATGGCCACATCCATGGCCCCCAAAAAGAGTTCCTCGACACAACAGAAGCAAGTTGATAAGGTTGTGGAAGAGTACAGGGACATCTTCTCCTCACCTGCAGGGGTACCTTTGCATTGCTAGGTCAAGCATTTGATCGATCTGACTCCCATAGCACCTCTACCTAATGAGCCAATTTATTGTCGCTCTCTTCTAGAAAATGAGGAACTCAAGCGATAGATCCAAGAGTTGCTACAAAAAGGGCACATTCGACTAAGTTCCTCACCTTGTGGGAGCCCAATTGTACTCGTATAGAAGAAAGATGGGACCTAGGGGCTCTATATTGATTATCGGGCACTAGATAAAATCACCATCAAGAACAGGTACCCAATCCCACGGATTGGTGACCTTCTTGACCAGCTCAAGGGGGCTAAGTACTTCAACAAGATTGATTTGAAGTCTGGCTATCACCAAGTTCCAATAGAACCCATAGATGTATGGAAGACTGCCTTCAAGTCCAAGGAGGGTCTCTTTGAGTGGTTGGTCATGCCCTTCGAGTTGACAAATGCCCTTGCAAATTTTATGAGGTTGATGGATGACATCTTGCGACCTTTCACCAACTCATTCATGGTTGTATATCTGGATGATATCCTCATCTTCAGCAAGAGTTGGGAAGAGCACTTGCAACATATTCGGTAGGTCCTTCAAACCCTGCGGCAACACAAGCTATGTGCCAACCTAGAGAAATGCTCCTTTGGCATGGATCAAGTCCAATATCTAGGCTACATAATTGATGAACAAGGTGTGCATGTGGATCTAGCTAAGATCCAAGTCATTAAGGATTGGCCAGTCTTGATGATTCTAACAGAGCTCGCAGCTTCTTGGGCCTTGCCAATTTCTATCGAAGATTCATGTTGGGGTTCTCTCATATCACTTGGCCCTTGAGTCAAGTTACCAAGGGCAGAGCAAAAAACAAAGTTTTTTTGGTCCGAGTCACAATAGAAGGCATTCATTGAACTGAAACACTACCTTTGCTCTACACCAATCCTCACCTTGCTAGACCTGCAACAACCATTTGAGATTGAGACATATGCCTCTGATTATGTTATTGGTGCAGTCCTCACTCAACAAGGGCATCCAATGGCATATCATAGTGAGACGCTCTCTGATACTGTTCGAAGGTACCCCGCCTATAATAAGGAAATGTATTCCATCGTGCAGGGTTGCCGACAGTGGAAACATTATATTCTGGGGAAGGAGATGATCATCCACACTGATCAACAACCCTTTTAATTTATGTAGACACATGGGAAGTTGCAGAATGATTGCCAGTAGAAATGGTCCACATGCCTGCAACAATTCCATTTGAACATTAAATATAAGAAGGGTAGCACCAATCATGTTGCGGACTGCCTCAATCGGCCCCCGATTGTGGCACTAAGCACAATTCTCAACTCTTGTGGGCACGAGACCTCTGGATGGCCACAACTATATTAAAATGACTCGGAATTTGCTGCCATCTACAAGATGTTGATGGTTGGAAAGCCAATTCCAAATTTCCACCTTCAAGACGAATTGTTGTGCTATTTGGGACATCTTTGTGTTCCTTCAAGCGAGCGTGCCAAGCTGATTTGGGAGTCACATTATAGTTGGGTCGCAGGACATGTTGGTGTGGAAAAGACTGTGGTAGTATTGTATAAGTATTTTTATTAGCCAAAGCTTTGACAAGATGTTGGAAAATATTTAAGATCCTGTGCTACCTGTGCCATCGCTAAGCCAACTATTATGAAGCAAGGCCTGCACACTCCTCTGCCTACTCCTAGTCGGCCTTGTGAATCCATATCCATGGACTATATGTTTAGCCTTCCTTTTACCAAGCATGGTAATGACTGTATATTTGTGTTCATTGATAGATTTTCTAAGATGGCCATATTGGCTGCCTACAAGAAGAGTATCACAACAGAAGCCAGTGCTAAACTCTTCTTCAAAAGAGTGTCGGTACATGTTGGGATCTCGTAGACCATTATATCAGACCGGGATAGAAAGTTCCTAAGCGCATTTTGATCGAGCCTCTGGTCATTGTTGGACACCAAGCTCACAAAATCGACTGCATTCCACCCCCAGACTGATGGCTAGACAGAGGTTGTCAACAGGATGATAGTGCACATACTACGCATGTACAACTCTAAGCATCCACGAACATGCGATGAGAGTCTTCCCTATGTCCACACAGCTACAACAAAACTCTCCATAGCTCGACTGGCCACGACCCCTTTTAAGTGGCTTGGAATTTCAACCATTGTGTCCTATTGATGTTGCATTGCCTCTTACAACTACACAGACAAAATCTGCACATGTTCAATGCGAAGCTAATAAGGCCATCAAGTTTATTGAACGCATTTAGCACATCCGCCAACAGGTTCATGATCTCTTGGATAAATCCAATAATAAGTATAATCAACGTCATGATCAACATCGGGTGCCTCATAAATTTCAAGTGGGCGACAAGGTTTTGTTGCATTTGCAAAAAGAACGCCTTACCGGAGCCCATCGGAAGCTTCGACCACTCCGATACGAGCCTTACACCATCACAAGGTTGTGGGTGACAATACTTTTGAGCTAAGTATCCCCCCATTCATTGGCCTACACCCAATATTCAATGTGGACTGTGAAAATTCGGAAACCACGAATCTTATTGCGACAATTGGTAATATTTCTTCTATTTGTTAAATTAACTGAACAAATTATTTGTAGTTTTCTACGACAAATATCAAAACATATACTCTGCAGCATTCACAAAATAAATACTGCGGAAGAAATAAAAACACTGGAAGAATAGATGCACACACAATAATACACAATTATTTTTTTACCAATGTCCTCGGAAAAACCCAACTTGGGAAAATCGGTGCAACAATAGAGGGTTTTATTTATTATGTAGTAGTAAATCTGAGTAAAAATATATGGAAGCTCAAATCTAGCTTTCCATACAGAGAAATAATTGACAGGTGATCTAGTGAGAAAAATCTCATTCCCACTGGTGATCTGACACTAACCTTGGCTCAAGATGAGTTGCCCCTTGCTGTCTCTGCGTCAGCCTACGCAGATCTACGTCCCACAACTCAGACCAGCGTCTCTCTCGCTAACTGATCAACTGCTATCTGGAAAATTGATCCTCCTGGCCTCCGGGCTCCCACTTTGGCTTCTGGCACTAAATTTCATCTTCTCCTCAGCAAAATATGGATCTCCCTCCGAAGCTCTACGCTGCCTCTCTGTGGCACTCATGGCCTCTCTACTATGCACTCATCGGACTGGAGAAACTTCCTTCTGGTCTTACTATCCCTGCCCCTCTCTCACTGCTTTGACTTCACTGAATCACCTCTGGCAACTGACTGCTACTACTCTAGAGTTCTATTTCCCAACAAAATCAAATTCCTTGTCTCTTAAGTGTGTTCTCCAACCCCCATCAAATTTCTTCTTATAATCTCTTGTTGAGGCTTCAACGACCAAGATTAAAACACAATCGATGGCTAAGATTAACTAGAACTCGATCCATGTCTTCTTTTAGAAGATTTCACCATGACTTAATTAATACCCTTTAATTAATCAGTTTTCCGAATTTTAGACTCAGGCACCATTAAAAAAGATTAATTATTTTAATTAAGTCGTCTCTAGGTGGAATTTCTAGAAACGATTTTTGCGTTTTGGAGAATACATGTATTCTAGCCTCTCCACCAAATTTTGTGGCTAGAACAAATCTGATGCTACAAAAACCAACACTCCCTTTGAGCGAGGAATATGTTCTAGCGCTGCAACCACTGACACAGCACCCTGTCTTTGTACCACCTCCTGTTACGTTGCTACTGCCCACCAACTGCTGCGCAACTTTGATAAAACGTTGCATCCGTGTTGCTGCTGGCCCTGCTGAACTGCTGCCAACACTACATATACAGTGCAACTCCTTCTCCATCTGCTGCTACTGCAATTGCAACAACTACAACGGAAAAACATCCAAAACACTGAACCAACTATGGTCAGTATGATGCATCTGTAACCTAAGTCTTGACTGTTGCTAGAATCTGCGCTGTCACTGAAGCCTCCGCTCTGTGCTAACTGCACTGCTGCCAACTTTGCACTGTGCTGCTCAGCATCTAACTTGCTACTAGCTACTACATCTGTCACTCTGGCACCTGACTGCACCAACTGCCATTGATCCATCCTGCTACTGCATGTTTTGGGCTCCTGTAGCAAGGTATTGATTCATGAGGTGGACCTCCTCAAGAATCCTGCCCATCTTGTAGCTCTCTGGGGCTACAAAACCAAATCACCCCACCTCACTCCTGGAGGTATCTCGGTGATCATGGCAAACTCTTCCTCCAATCTGGAGGACAACCTGTCAATCTCTGCGGATGCAGCTTGTTGATCTTGCTTCTCCTCTTTGTCCTTCTTTCTAAGAGGACATTGAGTGCTGTAGTGGCCAATCTCACCACATTAGAAGCATTTCACCTTGGAAATGTCCTTCTTCTTCCTGTCGCCCCTTTGATGCGAGGGCCACATCTTCCTCTTCCTTTGCTTGCTTTGTCCCACTGCTGCTGCTGCTGCTGCCAATGATGTGCTTTTCACCAAATCTCGCCTCATCGCCTCCTGCTGCAAATCAGCCCACACAATCCCAATCTGGCAGTTTTTCTTTGCCCAGGATACTCTAGACGAAAACTTGCCATTCTTCGGAAACACTGTTCAGAGCTAACTGTACCAATTCTGTAGGTTGGGGCGCTGACCCTACTTAAGATAGCTGGTCCTAGACATGCTGAAGCCTAGTAAGGAAGGGGTCTATACGCTCCCCTTTCTGCATCCTCGTGCATCTCAACTTCTCCTCAAGATACATCTTCTGTTATTCGGAAGATCCTTCGTACAACGTAGCAAGTGTCTCCCACATCTGTCAGATAGTATCTTTGCTAGCTATGTGAGATACCACATGATCTTGAACCTCATCGAAAATCAGCCTCTTTGCCTTCGCCATCTCCTACTTGTAGGCCTTAAGTGGATATGCATTTGCAAGTACAACTACCACGCCATTGATATAAGCTTTGAGATTGTACTCATCTAGAACACAGGAAATTTTTACCTTCCAGATCACATAATTGGAGGCTCCCTCCAATCGACCTTGATCTCTCAGCCCTGCTGATGTCATCTCTGCAAAAATGTCGAATCTCTCCTCTTCTCCTCTGCGCAGCTCCTGAATGGATTTTCGCACTCCCTGCTGGAGTGGGAAAATCTGCTCACAACTACTGCTGCTCTGCTAGGAAAAATTGAACTTCTGGGCTAGAAGTTCCCTGAGGAAAGAATTCCCTCAGTGTGTGCTCTTCCTTCCTCCTAACGCTATTTTGCACTAGCAAATTGCTGCAAAATAATTGCGTCCCAGCTGAAGATCTGCTCTGCAAGGAAAATGTTGTTGCTCCCTTTGCCTCTGGTAACCTCTGATCTGGAAAATCTATTCTTTGTTGACTCTCTCAGAGAAATATTTTTCCTCAGAAACTGACCCTCCTAGCCCAAGCGACTGCGCTGCCTCTTAAGGGTTTCGAACTGCGGCCTCTGTAGAGATTCGAAATTCCTCCTTCCTTCTGCTTCTGATCTCTCCGACTTACGATCTGTGCTCTGATACCATGTGAAAATTCGGAAATCATGAATCCTACTACAACAACTGATAATATTTCTTCTATTTGTTAAATTAATTGAACTAATTATTCGCAGTTTTCTATAGCAAATATCGAAACATATACTTTGCAGCCTTCACAAAATAAATACTGCGTTAGAAATAAAAACACTGGAAGAATAGATGCACACACACAATAATACACCGTTATTTTTGGACCAATGTCCCCGGAAAAATCCAACTTGGGAAAACTAGTGCAACAGCTGAGGGTTTTATTTATTATGCAGTAGTAAATCTGAGTACAAATCTATGGAAGCTCAAATCTAGCTTTCCATATAGAGAAATAACTGACAGGATATCTAGTGAGAAAAATCTCACTCCCACCGGTGATCTGACACTGACCTTGGCTCAAGATGAGCTGTCCCTTGCTGCCTTTGCGTTGCCTCTGCGTCAGCCTACGCAGATTTGCGTCCCACAACTCGGATCAACGTCTCGCTCGCTAACTGATCAATTGCTATTTGGAAAATCGATCCTCCTGGCCTCCGGGCTCCCACTCCGGCTTCTGGCACTGAATTTCGACTTCTCCTTAGCAAAATACGAATCTCCCTCTGAAGCTCTGCGCTGCCTCTCTGTGGCACTCATTGCCTATCTGCTATGCACTCACCAAACTGGAGAAACTTCCTTCCGGTCTTACTATCCCTGCCCCTCTCTCACTGCTTCGACTTCACTAGATCACCTCCGACAACTGACTGTTGCTACTCTGCAGTTCGATTTCCCAGCAAAATTGAATTCCTTGTCTCTCAAGTGTGTTCTCTAACCCCCATTGAATTTCTTTTTATAATCTCTCGTTGAGGCTTCAACTATCAAGATTAAAACATAATCGATTGCTAAGATTAACTAGAACTTGATCCATGTCTTCTTTTAGAAGATTTCACCATGAATTAATTAATACCCTTTAATTAATCAGTTTTCGTAAGTTTAGATTTAGGCACCATTAAAAAAAGATTAATTATTTTAATTAAGTCGTCTCTAGGTGGAATTTCCAGAAACGATTTCAGGGTTTTGGAGAATACATGTATTCTAGCCTCTCCACCAAATTTCGTGGCTAGAACACATCCGATGCTACAAAAATCAACACTGCCTTCGACGATACTTTCCACTATTATTGGACACATCAGACATTGCTCTGCCACTGACACCAACAGAGCTCAACCCATATTGCATTGAACAGGCCACAACTAATCTGATCATGGACACACAGATCAATAACTCTTGCCAACAAAGGATCTAGCTGTATCGGGTTGTCAAAGCTGGCCAACTCCTACACCAAGGAAAGTGGTTCATCAAGGACCAAGTTCAAAAGAAGTTTCCCCATCTCATGGAGGCACTCAATGCAATGGGGACTATTGCTTCCTAAGAGGGGAGGATTGATCCAGGTGGATAATGGTGGCCACTTGCCTATTCCACTTGGACTCCCAACACTGTTTCCTTTCAATTTCCTATTTTCTAGCACAATTTCCTATTTTGACAATTTTCTATTTTTGGCAGTTTTTGGGTCTTAAACTTCCGGAGTTGTTTTGAGGCCCTAAACGGTGTGTTTTGGGGAAACAGGGAAACGTGAGACGAAGACTAACATTTGAAATTGAAAGTTATTGTCCTCGGATAGACCTTTCTCACGAGTTATTGTGCGCGCCAAATGGAGATCGTATGCCAAAGTTACGACCCCGAGAAGTTGACATTCCAACTAACTCTATTTGGGCCCACAAGCTTTTGGTGCTTCATCTTCTAGGGTTAGGTTTTTGGATATTTAGGGTTTCTCATTGTTTTTTCATGATAAAAAGACCTCAGAGGCTCATTGTAACTCAGTTCAAAAGGCATGTAGCCATCACATCTCTTCTCGGAGATAAGCTACCATCGTCCAAGCTAGTTTGTTTTCATTATGCATGTAAACAATTTTCAGCATTTGCTTTTTATTAATTGAAGTTCTGTTTCGCTGTATCTCTGTGTTGTTGGTTAAATCTGTATTTCATTTCGTTCCTTCATAAATCTAGATCGCCACTTCTCTTACTTTAGGTCAGCTCTCATCTGACACAAGGGGGAATTCCCTAATATGACTACAAATCTACCCTTTACAGAGCTATTAATAAAATCAGATTTGTAGAATGTAGTGTTTTGATTTTTTCGATAAAAGAGTGAGAAGATTAGCAAGACCAAGTGCCTTGTCCTTGGGCAAATGGAGTCAAAATGTTACTTGATGAAGAAGTTCAAAATGCAGGGGGTTAATCAACAAGCTATGTAGTACATCAACCTTGCTAATCAAATCATCAATATTGACACATGAAAATGCATGAAGAACTCATAAAGACGTCATTTTATTTCCAGCTCAATATCTACCGACATATGGTGCAACCATTGAAGTACAAAAGGCAGTAACAACCTTCAGAAAAGTAGAATAGTAGCAGCCTTTTATCATATACGAATCTGGTTACATCAAAGGGTGTTAAGAGCAGAAAACCACTCACAAAACCCTTATTTACACATCCAAACAGCCCACTGAAAATGTGCCACAGATCTTAAAGAGCAGAGATATACCAGCAGAAA